>CASBWL010000457.1:0-420000 GCA_949130495.1 Sambucus nigra
TTTTGCATTTACTATCTCTAGTGAGTATTTGGATTTTGATATTAATAAAACTTACGAGTTTTGTTTTACATAAAGTCCTAAAAATAATTGTATCTCCCCCGTAAGAGACATTTGAAACTCCACGTGCATACCTTTAGAAAAAACTATAACCTTGGGCGAGGAGGTAAATCCAAAAATAATGTCATCTACGTACACTTGGGCTATTATAACATATTTGTCAAAATGTTTGACAAAAAGAGTTTGGTTATTCCCACCTCTCCTAAAACCTTTATTTAAAAGAAAAGTAGACAATCGTTCATACCAAGCGTGAGGGACTTGTTTTAATCCATATAGTTCCTTTTTCAGACGATAGACATTATTTTTATGGTGAGGGTCAATGAACCCTTTAGGTTGTTCTACATAAGTTTACTCGGCTAAGATACCATTAAGGAGTGCAGACTTTACATCCATTTGATATAAAAGTGAATTTTTAGAGACACACAATAGCGAGAAGAAGACGAACAGATTCGAGACGTGTTACACTGGCAAACTTTTCTCGGAAGTCTATTCCTTTAGTTTGAGAATAACCTAAGAAAATTTCTTTATCATCTCTGGTTTTGAATTTAGACAAGTTTTCTCTGTCCTTGCACATGTAACATATACTAACGAAGGTTCTAAATATTTTAGGTTAGGTTTTTTCCTATACAAAAGTTCATAATGTGTCTGCTTGGTATTCTTCCTAAGGTATACTATATTGATTATATAACAAGTTGTGCGAATAACTTCAACGCAAAAATATTTAGGTAAATCCTTTGTGTGTATCATAACATGACCCATCTCCTGAAGAGTACAATTTTTGCACTCAACTATCCCGATTTTGTTGGGGCGTCTTAGGGGAACTAAATTCATGTTTATAACTATTGTAGTCACAATATTCGATAACTCCTAAATCTGTAAATTCACCTCCTCTATCACTACGAATTCTTTTTGATTAGGAGACCTTTTCATTTTCAATTCGTAATAAAAATTTTAAGAACTTACGAAAAGTTTCTAATTTTTGTTTTAAAAAGGCAACCCAGGTATATTGAGTAAAATCATCAACCATAACCAAGATGTAACTGTTACCACAAAGACTAACAGTATGAGTGGGACCCATTAGGTCCATAATGATGAGTTTTAGAGGTTTGGTGGATAGAACCTGTTTAACTTTATTATGAGGAGCTTTAACTATCTTTCCTTCTTGACATGGTCCACATACTATATTGGAAATAGGTTTGATCTTGGGAAGACCTCTAACAATTTCTTATGAGATTAACTTACTAAGGCCATTGTACTATATGAGACCTAACCTATTGTGTTAGATTTCATTATCTATTATCCTGGATATATTGTTGATCTCAGTTCCTATGTTTACTATATAACAGTTATTAGGTGTCCCGAGGCCTATAATAATATAGTATCCATTCTCATATAGAATTTTACAACTAGTTTTTAAGAATGTGATACTATGGTTTGAGTCACAAAATTGCAACAGAATCAGTAAATTTTCTTTAAGACCCTTCACTATAGAACTTCCTCAAGAGTTGGTAGACATTTTTCATGGTGTGTCCCTTTACCTATGATCTGGGCAGAGACTCCATCTCCAAACAAAAAATTTCCTCCTAAGAAGTCGGTCTTGTTGGTTAGCTTAGTCTCGTCCCTGGTCATATGTTTAGAACAACCGGAGTCCAAATACCATCCAGATGAAGTGTGTTCAGCTTTTAAAGCACTAATCACCACATTTCACTTCATTTAGGGTATTATATCATCTTTCCTAACCCAAATTGCTCTAGTTTTAAAATGTTTGCCCATATTTTATTGGATATGATAAAATTGGTGAGCATCATATTTTTCTTGAAAATATTTTTGCTCATTAAACAGATTTTTGGAATATTGTGGAGCATTTGGTTTAGTCATGAGTCTAGGTTCCTTGCTCTTGGACTTTCTTTTAGTGTTAAATCATTTCTTCCAATTTCTACAGTTAGAGTTCTTATCAGGCTGTCTAGGAAGTACGTATTATTCCTACTATGTCTAGGATAGTTAATGTTTCTATACACATGAGTGTATGAAAAGGATTGGTATATACACTTTTGAAAACAAATTTCAAGTGAATGTCCATAGGCATCACAATATGAGCAGTAAAGGTGGCTCAAATGTTTTTTATTATCTTTAAGACCTTTAATGATAGGTTTGTCTAAGTATGGGGTTTAACTCCTATGTCTCATATCGACATGTTGGAACGAGGTCTCTCCTTGCCGTATAGGGGGCAAACGTATTTAGTTTAGATTCAACATTTGATTTAGACTCACTAATTATCAAAATGTCTGTCCCTTTCTGTTTTTTATACAAATCAGATTTTATAAACTAAAAATCTGGACAAGTTTCCATAGGCCTTTTTCCTCTTAAAACAAACTTTATGGTTTATAAATTTTCAGTTTGTGTCAGTGTTAACTCATATTCCAGTTCTATCCTCAAAATTGTTTATTCTGGATACGATAAAGTCTTAAAACAATTAGAATTGTTTCAAATTTTGCAAACGTTTTGAAGACAGTTGAGGCCTTTTCTTTTGATGATTCAACTTCTAACAATGTGGTCTTGTATATTTTTTCCAAAATTTCATTGGATTCAGAAAGATCCTTGATTTTTTTAGAAAAAACATAAGTTTGTATTTCATAGGCTAGACATTGATTAGTGTAGTCTTCAGCATTTTATTTAACCACAAGGCTAAGAGATTCTATCTTTTCAGTCAAGTCCTTAATGGTTCTTTCTAATATAGTGCTTCCTAAGTGTTTTGGTGTACAGTGTTTGGATGTCTGGAAGGTCATCATTATTGGACTCACTAAGTGTGGTGGGTTATTTGTCTCCTATCGATTCATTTTTCAAACTCACACACACATTCAGTTTGTCTTTCATTCGACCCCTTTAACTCTTGCACACAGTAGTAGAGCTACTATTATCATCATAACCATTATTAGCGTTCTTAGGGCACAAAGTATATAAACTATTAACAAGCACAATCAAGGCATTATTAGGTAGACTCTCATCAGTATTATCATCAGAATATATTATCTTTGAAAAAAATAACATACGGGGGTCAAATATGTTAGATCATTTAGGCTCATCATCGTCATCTGATTCACTTGAATTTTCCCAACTCTTGCACAAATTGCCCTTATTCTTTTGACCCTACACTTAATGGCAATTTTTACCAATTCTAAAGCATTCAGACTTGCTATGGTCTTTGTTAGGTCTCGTGTTATTCTGATGTCTCTCTAGTCTCCTCTCATGAGGTCTGTTATTGGATTGATTTGAATAAGGAGCGTTTCCTTATTTAGCAGCAACATTATTTCTAAACTTCAGTATTTTCTTAAAATGTTTAGAAATTAAGGCTATTTGGTTATCCAAATCATCCAAGTCACAGTCATCATCATATTGGATTTTAAGCGTAGGAATAACTTTAGATTGAAATATCACATTGGGACTATTATTTTTCTTATGACTTCCAAGAAGTTATTTCCTATAATCTAATTCCATTTCCACGGTTCTTAATTTTCTACTGAGGAGTTCAGGGGTAAGATTTGGATCTTCCATTTCCTCAATTGCATATCTTTTATTGTCAAATGTATGTGGAAGCGATCTTAGTATCTAAGAGACAACTTCTCTTCTGTCATAGACAATGCCATTTGCATGTAATTTTCTTATGACATCATTCAACTTGATATAAAAATCATCTAAGGTATCAGTCTCTATCATAAGTAGGGTATTATATAGTTGAATGATAATTTGAGTCTTGACAACCTTAACATGTTTATCACCTTTATGGGATGTGACCAACTTGTCCCAAGCTTCCTCGAAAGTGGTACATATCGAGATTCTTTTGAACTCATGCTCATTTAAAGACATGAATATTGCATTCTTGCCTTTATTATTACAGAAGGATGCATGTTTCTCCTCTTTAGTAAATTTAGTGAGTATTTTTTTTATTCTTATTTCATTGCCTTCTGCTAAAGGTTTAGTAGGATGAAAGTATCCATTTTCTATAGCATCCCAGACTTCATCTCCTAGCATTCCTTGGATGGAGGAAATCATCCTTACTTTACAGTAAGGAAAATTATTTCCATCGAAGAAGGAAGGTTGAGATAAGGTTCCCAGTCTCTCAAATTTCTCGTCCATGATGTGTTTTAAAAAAAGTTTCAAAAAACACAGGATTATGAATAATCTTTTAAGAAAAACAAGAACTATCTCTGATACCAACTGAAAATCCCTTACTAAGTCGTTTAACCAAAAAGTTAAAACAGTTAAGAAGGGTCCGAATTATTTTCTTGAGGAAACTCATTTAATAACACCAATAAAACACAAGATGTATAAGAAGATGTTTTTAACAAGAAATTTCAGTTACTTAGAATATTAAAGGTTTAAAAAAAATATAACACCTATAGCATTGATAATAAGAGTAAATGAAGTACAAAAAACATTCACACACAAGACAATCTTTTACCATGGTAAAACCCCAATCAAAATGGGGAAATATCCACGACTCCCTCTACGGAATAAAATAAAAAAAATCTACTAGAACGAGTTATAGATTACAAACAGGCAATGTATTATCCAACCAATTAGTCCTAAAACTAAGTCAAGAAATTATACCAGCAGCCCTAGTTTTTCTCTAACTTTTCTGGCTTTGATCGTTGTCTTTAACGTCCTCCAAAGCTTAACTCCTTTTCTTTATCTTTACATCGACTCTGATGGTAAAAATCTCTTTACCAACATAAATTTAGTGATATTGTGTAAAAGTGTAGTGAAGTGATGTGCCTAAGATATGCATGCAACTCACTCACACTTATACAAACGATATTCCTACAAATTATAAATTTGGTATAAATTGACATGCAAGAGTTTGAATCAATTTTTGTTGAAAAACAGACTTCTTTTTAAAGGTATATCAAAAAACAATCTTGCTATTAAAAAAATCCAACATCCTATATGTCTAAATCTTATTTATTTATAAATTTATTTCACAAAATGTGAAATATAAACTGTGAGACACAAACGTCTTTAGATTTGAAAAATCTTGAAGTCTTATTTTTCAAAAAACATGAAAACATAAAAGAAGATTTATTGGGGAACTTTTGATAAAAACATTTAAGAACCAAAAACCCAACAGAGAGATGTTTTCTAATGAAGAAATTACTCCTAGTCAACTAAACGTGACTTTATCACATTAGTCAGATCTACAAATCTCAAATGAAGTGAGACGAGATCAGACATAGTGAAGATGTTGGATAAGATATGTAAACCAAAGAGGATTTGACGACGAACAAGTAAAAAATCTCAAAGAAATTTTAGAAAAAATTTGGTCAGAGTTTGGTTTAGGTTTTTCTTTCTCTCTCTTATTTTTTCTCTATATTCTCTCTCTCTCATTTATTTCTTCCAACTCTCAAACTCTCCGAAATTTAGAAACGATTGTTCCTAAGGCTGTATATATAGTGGACGATGGAAGGATCTGAAATGAGGTTCAAAATAAAGGGCCAAGATTGATTCGAGCCAATGGTTGTAAATCTTGCGATCAACAATGCACCTCACTTAAACGCCTTCTGATTGGCTCAAATAGGTTAGACAAGGATTTCCATGGACAACATGAAGTCCATTGATGAAATCAAACCAATGTTTCAGATTAACTCTCAGGTATGTGACTGGGAGAAAAGATAATCTAAGTCGTTATGAGTTCAACACGTGTATGGGGCAGCTTGAATGAAAAATGTGTGTTTTCATCTATATAAAGTATCATTTTCCACCCCAAAAGTCTCTGCCATTTTCGAATTCTACCTAAGCCAAAATTTAGGAACTTTTATTTATAATAAAATTGCCCAACCATTTTTAAAACCTAATTTTAAATGTGTACAAATTCCTAGAAATTCTTCGAAATATTAAAAAATATTTTTAAGCTAATGTGAACACACACACCTAATACACACAAAATGTCAAATAAATGCAGTCCTAGGTGTTATGGTTGTGTTGGTTACTACCATTTCCAGTCCATGATAATTATTTATGTAGATCATCAAGAGTCACGAGGCTTATGGTTCTAGAATAGGATGACATAATTTTGTCTCTATTTCCAAACTATATAAGCTCCTATATTTTAGACTCCATTGAGTCATATATATAGTGTGCTTAACTTTGGACAGAGAGAGACGTTTAAGAAGAGCTTCATATTTTAACTCATTCTTCGATGCTTTAAAGTTAAATCGTAGGACATAATTAATATCGGTCCCATCTGGGGCCGACAATATCAGGCCTGCACCACTTCCACTTTTGCATGATGAGCCGTCTCCAAACAACCTCCAAACAGGCCCCCCTTTAGTGAAAGGGGCTTAGTCCATAATTCCATTCTTTATTAGGAAGTATTTCTTTGCAACACATTCTTCTTTGTTGTCTGGTGACTCCTGGGCCACAACATGCTTCTGAATGACCAGTAAAGTCTCGACCGTTTCTGTCATTTCTGAATCATTCTTAGTATTCCACATAAACTCGACTAAAAAGTCTTCCAAGCCTAACCTTTTATTTCACTTCTTAGTTGATAGACTATATCAAACTCACCTAACTCAACCAACAAGACTATTAACCTACCGATTTCTTAGGTTTATGAATGACCTATGAAAGTGGAGTTTCGGTGAGCACTACCATCGTATGCGATTGGAAGTAGGTATTCATCTTTCTTGAAGCATCATATGAAATTTTTTCTATATTTGCATACTTCAACTCTGCCCCTGAAGAGCTTTGTTGTTGAAATAGACTGGTTTTTGAACCCCATCATCGTCTCAAACAAAAGATGCACTAATGGATAACTCTATGACGACTAGATACAAATACGACTCCTTCAATCCACTGGGAGAGAAGCATAGGAGAGCCGATATAGTACTTTAAGTCTTGAAACGCCTTTTCACGCTCCTCATCCCAAATAAAGTCTTTCCTTTCAATTTTGAAAAAATGGTAAGAAAGTATTCACTACTCTAGAAATAAATTTGTTCAGGGCAGCTACTCGCCCTGTCAACCTTTAGATGTCTTTTTTCATTTTTGGATTCTTCATGTCAATTGGTGCTTTAATTTTGATGGTATTTTCATCGATCCTCATTTGGTTGACACTGAAGCCCAAAAATTTACTAGCACTAACACTGAATGCACACTTTATGGGGTTTAAATTCATTATGTATTTTTGCATTGTGTCTAAAGGTTTTTCCATGTCAACTACATGAGTCTCGACCTTTAAACTCTTTTTTAGCGTGTCATTTATATACACTTCTATCATCTTTCTAATTTGATTTTCGAACATTTTATTCACCAACCTTTGGTAGGTTGCCCATGTATTCTTCAGGCCTAATGAAAACGTGTGATAATTGATTAACTTCACAACTTTCTAATATAGCACACTTATTTAATTTCAGCCCCTAATCATGCATCTAAATCAACCCATCAAATATAACGCATGCGACACAAAATATGCTGAGACACAGATATCAAGAAAAAACCCCTTTCGGGTAAAACCTTTATTTCACTATGAATATACAAGCCGCAACTTATAATTACATAGAGAAATCTGCAATGGATTAACGCGGAGCCAACCCACAAAGACACGTAGTCTTGAACTCAGCAAGAGAATACACGCAGCACCCTCCAAGGACTCGCAGCCCAAACAACAATGGAAGAACCGCAGCTCTCCTCAATGACACGCAGTCATAACACTTTGTAGAGACTCCCTAAGCAATGACACGCAGCCCTCGGTTGCAAAGATCTCCCCACAAAGATTGAACAATAGCAAAGCTTGTGTTCTACGGTTCCAAAAGATTCACAAAAGTAATTGGGATTTTTGTGTGAATTAAAAAGATGTTTTGCACATAAAAAAAGTGAAGACTTAGAGTATTTAGGACTCTGAAAATCGTCTTGAAAAGTCTTAGAAAATAACTCCCCGAAGTTGGCTTAAATAATAAAACTTTGAGCCTAAAAACTCTCAAACAGATCTGGCCAAATTTATCCCAGGCGGACTGGTCCGGTTCTGAGTCGGATCGGTCCGGTTAGGCGGATCGGTTCTTTTATTTTAGGCTTCTTCGGTTCGCTTGCGGTCCGGGGTATACTGGATCTGCAGCAACCGGATCGATCCGGTTGAGGGGAGGACCGGTCCAGTGGTGGATCGTTCCGGTATAGAGGTGGACCGTTCCGGCTTCCCAGAAAAATAAAAAACTTTTTAAAAGCCTCATTTTGCTTTAAAAAACTTACTTCTTATTTTTTAAAAAACATTTTATAAAAATTTCCCAATTCTAAATATGAACTTTAAGGAATGTAAAAACCAAATTTTACCAAGTTCATTCTCGCAGAGGCTATGATGTTGAAGACACTTTGATATTCGGATCCGTTGATGTAGATGTGATCTTGAGTTTCTTCAATGGTGTAACGGCGTACGACATACAAATTGATAATGGACAAAAATGTCCTTACATCTAACGACATTACTTTATAGCAGTAGGTTCCTTTATATGTAATAAAGGAAGTCTTCTTAGCATCATCGATGTGCATAAAAAAATTATTTTACCTAGAATAAGCATCCATAACACTCATAAGCTCATGACTTGATGTCGCATCTACCATCTGATCAATTCGAGGCAAGGGATAACTGTCATTTGGGTAGGCATTGTTGAAGTTCATAAAATCAACACACTTTTCCACTTCACATTCTGTCTAGGCACAATTACGACAATAGATAGCCATTCAGAGTATTGTACTTCTCTATTGAAGTCAACAGTCGGTAGTTTCCTTACTTCATCTTGAATGGCATCAAATTTATCCCAATAAAAGATCATCATCTTCACTTCATTAGCTTGGACTTCTTGTCATTATTTAGTCAATGACAAATGATTTTGGGGTCAATCCCCGACATGTTGTCATGACTCCAAGCAAATATGATATGTCATTCTTTCAATAACTTGATAATATCTTTATTTATTTTTCTCTTAGGGATAAGCCGATTTGGATGGCTTTTTTCGATTTGTCCTCATTGCGAATGATGGATTCTACCTCCTCAGTTATCTCTCCTTTATTGAGTTTTCTTTCACCCTTTGGTCAAGGGTGTCAATATTATAGGAAGTCATCCTCCTTTTGTGAGCTTCTCTCTCTTCGATCAAGGTGAAGTAACATTCTCATACTTCCACCTGATCAACTTACACTTCCTCTACTTCATAAAGAGACGAGAATATAATTATTTGGTGTACGTAGATGGTATAGCTTCAAACTCTTTAACTCATACTCTCCCCAGAATTATGTTGTAATCTAAAAAGACATGTCCATCCATCATGAAGAAACTAATTTTTTTGGTCAGGCGTTTGTCGAGGTCCCCATGTACACATCCATCTCATAAAATTTAAGTGGATGTAGTTTTTCTTCATTGAATTTGATCAATGTTTGATGGTAGGGAACCAATATCTTTTTCTAATCTTTAGGCCATTAAAAAAAACCAAGAACATGACGTTTCCCAAGCTTCCCCCACTGACAAATATATGAGCCACGTTATAGCTGTGAACCTATATACTAATGACCATGGGATCATCAGGTGGGGCCAAAATCCCCTTTAAGTCTTGCCTTAAAAACACCACTACGAGATTTTCAATATTTACTTTCTAAATCTTACCAGTCTTATCTTCAATCTAGACAGAGTTGAACTCAAAACCCTACCTCAAAGCCCTTTTTGTAGCTATTTTTTCTTCAATGACATGAGCCTTCAAATCGGTCCTCTAAATACCTCCACCTTCCACCGCATATCATATTAACACCAAGAGAAGTCGTATACAACTTATATTTAATCGTAAGGATCCTGGATGTAATATCATCATCATCCTCGCCTCTATCATCTGACTCTTGCTCGTTTTTATTTGGCTGTACTTCCTTTTTTAGCTTGACATCCTTTCTTCTATTGAACCTTTTTCTACGTGTAAAATAATATTTTCTCTCATTGTTCAAATATCTTAGGCTTACATTCTTCTTTGGCATATCCCACTACCGTGTGATTTGAATTGACGCGAAGATCTGAAGATCCAACATCTCCAGTATTCAATCATCTCCATTATAGGAATGTATAATGCTATTAAGTTTAAATTTATTCCTTGAATTTATATTGGGATCTCTGTTTTTATTAGAAATGAAATAGGATTTTTTATTTAAAACTTGAAGAATTTTTCTTTATTTTAAAATTTTAAAAGTACACACATCTTGTTTAAACGAAATGGGAATCTCATTCAAACGAGATCAACTTTTCGTTTGATGGCTCATTTAATGGTTTCTTTGATCGAAAATTTAACAAGGGCGATATTTTACATCCTTTGAAGATTGTTCAAATGATATTTAGGGTTTCATTCTAATGACCATGTTATCGTTCTAACGAGGTTCGTTTCTCATTTAAACTAGTTTTCATTCTTGTTAGAATGAAGCCTCCACCTTAAAATTTGTGTTCGTCATATAAATACATGTTTCGTGTTTATTTTTGTTAATACTTTTGTGAGGACTATTTCTTTATATCTTTAGCAGAAGTTCTCAACCTTTTGATTTAAGAAAACCTTTTTGATTTAAGAAAACCTCTTTGATTCACAAATCACATTCCAGTAATATATTTGAGTGAATAAAGTTTAAACCCTATAGTTTGTATCTTGCATACACAACCTTTATGGAGATGACATCTCCATGGTTGACTTGTGATTCCTAATGGAGTTCAGTACTGAAGATGGAGGACTGAGGTTTTTGTGATTCCTGCGAGGATCATTACATAAGAAAGGTTGAGATCTTGTGGTTCTTGAGAGAATCATAGTATATTCCTTTATATCATTTGTAAGTTGCAATTTTTAAATTTTATAAAGTGAATAAAAGGTTTTTCCCTGAGGGGATTTTTCCTGGAATTATGTTTTGATTGCATACTTGGTTTATTTTATGTTTTGAATCATATAGTTTCGTGTTTTATGTTAAATGATTAAAATTTTGCATAGATTGTCATCTGAATTTAATAATTTATTGCCATTAGAAAATTGTGCACTCTCGCTACCCTACTCTCGACCCCCACTATTGTCCATGTACTTCCTAAGGTCCCCCTATTTTAGCAAATTTTCAATTTTATCTTTTAGAGCAAAGCAAGGATCTCTTGTATGACAATGTTCTTGGTAAAACTCATACCATTTGCTTATATCTTTTTATGACGTGGGGACTTCAAATTTTCAGGCCACCTGATCTCCCTTCCATCATTTATTTCAGTTAGTATCAAATTAGGACATACAGTTAACGGGCTGTATTGAGAAAACTTTATCATCATTTGACCTCTTATTTCCTTTTTTCCCTTGACCCGGCCTTGGCCAGACTTTATACTATTGGCCTCCTTCACGGCACCTTTCTTAGCCACTATGGCCTCTTCCGTGTTCGTGATTCTCCCAACTGTTGCCAAAGGTTATGTCATGGACTTTGGAGGATCCTAAGAGAGGTTCTTGATGATGCCAAGATTCAGCACCACCAGATAAGAGGTGGAGAGCTCAAACAGTAATAACAATGGCAAGAATAGGGTTATATATATGTGTAAGTGTGTAGAAGGGGGTGAGTATAAGAGGAATAAGACAATAATGTATAGTGGTTCAACCAATTAGGCCTACATCCACTGTGAGTCTGTGATCCACTAAATATGGGCACTAGTGTCCTTAGATACAATTCACATAAGCTCACTCTCTCTATCTTTAATGTGTGTACAAGCATAGTTTTTTCTAGGGTTACAATTATTGATCACTTTACAAGGTTAAATATGACTAGTATATATAGGGCTTGGGGGGAGTAATGTACCCCCCAAGCATGCATGGTGCATGTGGATGGTGATCTAGACAATCCCCTGCTGACACCTGGATGTGCCACTTGCAATTAATGATGACATAATATTCCCTCACGTGAGGGGATGATATGGTTATAATGGTCTAGTCCACGTGCTATGAGTCCCAAATGCACTGTTCCAAGCATCTCCCAAGTCAGGCGATGTGATGATATCACCCTCGGCCTACGATGTCAAGCCGAGGCTAAAGTTCATACTGACATTGGGCCCGGTTAGTTATGGGCCTCGTACTGTCGTCCCCTTATACGATCGTTCAGTCCATGATGAGGGGTCGGCCCTTTATAGGGTCGTCCGACCCATGATGAGGGGTGGGCCCCTTATGGGTTCATCTGGTTCATAATGAGGGGCCAGCCCCTTGAAGGGTCATCCGATCTTGGCTGAAGGATCGTCCAGGTCGACCCTTTCTGTAGCGAAACTATGGTAATTGGACTCGTCCTGGGCCCGAGCCCTTGTCTGGGTGGAGGACACCCTCAGCCTGGCCGAGGGTATATATAGGTATATCAATAACCCCTCAGCCCTTAACCATCGATGTTTATTGAGATGGTTGAGGGGTAATGTTTCCTTGGGAAAATTAACTGAGCGGTTAGGTGGATGAGTGGCATCTGTCATATTGTCAGGTGTCCATCATCATTTATGTTCCCTAGGTGTGGAGGTTTCACACTATGTGTCGGGCTTAGTGCCTTAATGATGCATCTCATCGTGGTTTGCGTCTTGCATTGATTATTGGGCCCACTAATAACACGGTATTTAAAGGATTTTAGAAACGTTTATTCTCTTCTTGTTCGCATGCCAGCTTTATCTCTCTAATTCCTTAGCAGTTCCAAATCGCCATTTCTACAACTTTTGTGTCTCAGGCCTTGCTCAGTCGCCATCTTCGTCTTCAAGTAACTCTTCTGCACACTATTTGGGTTTCTTTCCCCGATTTTCTTACCTATTTACATTTTTTATGTGAAAGCTCGCCTTACTGTGGTGGTTTAGGGTTGGATAATAGATCCTAGGTCTCCTCAAGTTTTTTCCCCCACTTTTCAGTGGTGGTTTAGCTATTTTTTGTGGCCTTTCTTAGGTTTTCGTGCTCATCGGCATTCATATCTGATGAACAGGGTTCCCCTTGTTCTTGAATGTTCGTCCATAAAACTTTTCATTTACTTAGGTTTGATCCAAGAGTCAAACTTAGTCAACTGTGAATCTTTTTTTTAGTTAGCTTAGACAAATTTCTCAAGTGTAGGGTCCTCCCCCTTAATGCTTAGAAAACTTTATGATTTAGCCGAGGAAATTCTAACCTTTAGAGAGAAATTCATCATTGAGATCAGGCATTTAGAGGAGGAGTACGAGCAAAGATGAGGGGCCGATCCTAACTGGGTACAACCCATTTTCCACATTGCTTTAGCCACAACAATACCATCTGATTCATGTGGTTCCTGTCGTCCAGCCGAGAGTCAGGCATACGAAGGAGAGATGAATGAGAGAGCATCATCACCAAAAGATGATGGGCCTTCTGGGAGGAGAGAGATGTCCACTCCTATCCCAAGCCTATAGGCCAATGAGATGGTACATTCTGAGGCTATCCCTATAAGAGCCCTGTACCCTCTTGCTTTCCAGTTAACCTTTCGAGATGGACCACCGATAGGCGACAAGGCTGAAGGACGTGGGGATATGGGGTATGATAACGATAGTGAGGATTTGTATGTTGATCAAGTTGACACTTCTAGTGCCTCGGCTTACGTCTCATCCGTTAGGGATAGCGACCTCTTAATGTGGAGGCACACATTTGGTATACAACCCAATATAACTATGACTTTCCCAAATGCAGATGAGAAAGTCTTCTAGAGGAATGACGGAGAAGTTGCTGTTTATGAGCAGATGCTCAGGGTAGGTGTTAAGTTCCCTCTGCACCCTATAATAGTTGACATACTATTTTCCCTTAGGGTTTCTCCTTCTCAACTCCCCCCAACTATTGGATAATCATCCTCGGTTATATCTACCTCTGAAAGAATACTTTCATTGATCATCCCTCGGTTGATCTTTTTATAACCTGCTACAATATCACTTCCTCATCCAAGAAACCTGGATACTTTCATCTATGGGCGAGGAAGTTCGATAAAAGACTCCTTCACATGGCACAAACTTCAAACCACGATTGGAAAATTAGATTTTTCTTCATCTTTGGGGATTGGGAATTCACCGTTGAGGTAGAGCCTTTAGAAGATAGCCCGAGGGTTCCAACGCCATGGTCCATCCCTTTGATGAGAGAACGGTCAGACCCAGACTTAGCTTGGATGAGAAGGACATTGTTGACTACGTGAGGGAACAAGGGAAAGAGGGTGAACTTGCCAAATTTGAAGATTTGATGACCCCTTATTTCCTCAAAGTAGCTGGTCTGAGGGTCGGCCCCCTGATAAAATTATATGAGTTTATTTTTGCTCCATTTTTACTTTTCAATTGTTTCCTCTTTGCCATTATATATTTCTGATGTATCGTCTCCTTTTTAGGTCATCCTTCAAATATATCTAATCAACTCTAGAAATGACTGCCCCAAGTTTACTATCTGGCTTGGGAAAGAAAAAGGGAAAAGAGCCCCAGCAGACTCAGAAGAAGACAAAGTCCATGGGGCCAACACAAGTGGAACCGACTACCGACAGTCGTAAATGGAAGGAGCCTGAAGTCCCTGGGGTCTCTTGACTTGACTCATGGATAAGGGCGAGGGTGGATGTGTCTCAGGCACACATTGAGGGGACCAACTCCTCTTCCATCATGGGAGCCTATTGGTCTCAAAATATGACTTTCCTCAAAGTTGAACCCTCTTCCCTCATAGACAACCTAAGGACAACCAAAGCCTCAATGTTTTCTGCACCGTCAACTCCAGATTATGAATTTTGATCAAAAGATGCCCCCGACCAAGGTTTATGACTACGGTATCCACACTCTAGCTCAGGTATTTCTTTTAACTTTATTTTTTTATTTACAAACATTTAATCATCTATTCACTCGGCTCCTTACTATATGCGCCTCTCTGCAGTCTATCTGCGCCTTCATACCTGCCACAAAGTGGAGGCTACAAACTAACAGAAGTTCTATAAGGCCAAGAGAGCTATCCATCATGAGGTTGACCCGAAGATCGAGCTGGAGACTGCGAGGGCAGAGTTGGAGAGTGCAAGGACCGAGCATGCAAGGGTCCTGGATGAACTAGTGAAGCAGCATGAGGCCGACCTGAATATGAAGGACACCCTCATCAAATAAAAGGATGAGGCCTTGACAGATTAGGGGGCCCAACTCAAGGATGAACTTGATAAGGCAGTGAAGAAGGCCGAGGCTGATGCAATCAAGGCTTACAAACTCCCGAACGAGTTTCAAGGCTTCGGTCTTGAGTACTTGGAGATAGGAATTAAGACGGCCTATCGATGGGTCATCTTCAAGTTTGCTAACGTAGTGTCATCTGTCCGCCCCTCTCTGGAAGCCATGGAGTTGGATGACCCCCTTATTGCCGAGGCCTTAGCCCATGTGGAGTCTCAGGTTCACATCGAAGGCACAGGTACCTCAGAGGATCGACCTATTTTGGTCATCGAAGAGACTCCTCTGATTGACGTTGAAACCTTGCCTGCTGATACTTCTTAATAGGGTGGCTATTTGTAGCCCATACCCTCTGTTTGTAAAAAACATTTTTGTACTTTATTTCCTTGGACAAAAATTTGTAATAATGTATTCAAGAATCTCTCTTCTTGTCTTCCATGTTTGCCTCTTGTATGATTTGTCTTGGCGGTTATATTTGTGTTCGTCCATAT
This sequence comes from Sambucus nigra, assembly GCA_949130495.1. NCBI lineage: Eukaryota > Viridiplantae > Streptophyta > Magnoliopsida > Dipsacales > Adoxaceae > Sambucus > Sambucus nigra. Next base: position 15,700 of record CASBWL010000457.1, read on the forward strand.
TACAAGTCCCCCCTCATCTTTGTTGGGAGTGAATGGAGGGTCATCCCTACCGTTCACCCTCATTATAAACGAGGGTGGTGATTCGTATCGAATATTGCACATATATACCCTCGAAACTTATGCATTTTAGCCCCCTTGGGTACTTTAATGCCTATAATTATGCTCGTTAACCAGACAACCTGCGTTTTATATGATAAAATATTATTTGAGGTATAATTGAGCTTTTATAGGTGTTAAAGTGCTTAGTATGAAGTTTGGGAATGTTCCGATTAAGTTTCGTCGCGATTCTCACGTTCAGGGGTATTTTCATAATTTTACACTTTGGGATTTTTGCCTGAAATCTTCACGGAAGTTGTAGCCCTCGGGCCAAGCTTCGCGTGGCCGCAAACAGTGCACGAATCGGAGTCCAAACGAAGAAAAGACGGACCTTTTATCGGAAAGAATTATAAAAGATTCATTAACAATTTTATTAATTACATCCATATCACTTTTCTTCTTTAATAACAAATCCATTAATTCCATCCATGTCCCTAAAACGTTTTTTCAGCAAATGAAGATGGCGATTTGACCCTAGGCTCGGGTTTTGATCGGGTTTTGGGTTCGTTCGAAATTTGAGACTTTTGTCCGAAATTGGAGCTTGATTACTGTCCACACGCGCATATAGGTCGGTTGGCTCGAGTTCACGGGTTCTTGGAATACCCATTTTGGTCATTTCCAAGCTTTGGCCATTAATGGTGGGTTTTGACATTTTCATGGAGGTTGGACATGGGTGGGCTCGGTTTTGGCGATTGATGGCATGGGTGGGTCTTGATTTGAGTTCGCAGGTGGGCGATTTCTATAGCAATTATGGGTCTTTGGTGTTGGTATGGGTTTTGGCCATTTTTGGCCATGGATGGTGCTGCGTGGCTGGAGCTGCTGTGCGCGGTCGATCGGCCATGCTCCGACGATCGACCGCTGATTGGATTTTTGCCGTGGAAGGTCACAACCCCTAGTCGACCGGTCCTCGGTTTTTGGCCTAAATATCTGTTGCCACTTTTTCTATTTTTTTATTTTCTTTTTCCTTTTTCTTTTATCCTTTAAAATGTAACTTATCCCCATTTTCTATTTCTTTTTCCTTTTCTTTTCTTTCTTTTTTCAACTTAGTATAAATAGAAGACATATCTTATTTTTAGAAAATACCATGTAATAAATTAGATTTTTAGTTCTCTTCTCTCTTAGAACTTATGGTTTGGTATATTTGGGGATGTTTTGTTGGAGATAACCCCTCTCCTCATTTTCCACCATTAATGTAAGTGTTACTATTCATTATCTCCTCTAAGTTGTATTTGCTTTATTTCCCATGCTTAATTAATATCCGTGCCTAGATAATTTTAGTTGCTAAATTAATTAGTGGTGTGCTTTAATTAATTAATTAATTTATTTATGTCATTTAATATGTGTAGGGGATAATTTAAAGTACGGTGCGATTAATGGAACTCACGTAGGGTTGATTTGTTGCTTTGCTTTGGTGATGGAGATTTACGAGTTTATTTCGAGAGCGTTGTCCTAGTTATTACGCCTAGGAAATTTAACGGTGTATATCATGTATGCTCCATATTTACGACCTTCCGTGTGTAATTTTCGGGGTATTTGTTGACGCCAAAATCATATTAGTTTTTTTATGCGAATTTAGGGGTCTGACAACTCTTAATTTAATTAATTGATGAGACGAGTGCGACTATGTGATAATTAATTAAATTTATTCACAAGTTTCCAATTCGGCACACTAATTAGAGTCTATTTTTAAACCAAATTAATCCAGCCCCCAAACATGCATCTAAAAGTGCGTGTGTCAACCCATAAATAAATAAAGCATGTGACACAAATATTCAGGAAAAATCCCCAAAGGGGCAAAATCTTTTATTTCACTATAATTTTTTAAGAAAACGGCTTACACGGATTACAATGACATAGGGTGACATACGAAATACCTGCAGGTGTCGGTTCCGATGTCTCGGCTGGAACTTTCCCTTTCTAGGAGGGCAGCAATGAAGAAGAATACGACTCCTCCACAAGTTGTGAACATTATAAGGACTCCCTCCATAATAGCACGCAGCTGTCGGTTGTAGAGCTCTCCCCACAAAGTATGAACAAAAGAAAAATATGTTCTTGGGTTCCACAAAACAATTCACATAAAAGTAATTGGGATTTTGTGAATTAAAAACAAAACATTTGAACCCTTAAAATTGTTGGAGAAAAACTTTCTGCCAAAAGGTATTGAATTAAAACTAGGCAGATACTCAAAAGTTTCAAAAAGATAAAATACTTTAAAGATGAAACTGTTCTCCACGAAATACAGAGGCTGGCAGATCTCTTTTATAGGAAAATTGAGTCGGTCAAAGGATCAGGATGAAGTCAGACGTGTCAGCCAAAAGCAGGGTCGTTAGAACGAGAACCCCATCTCGCTTGAATGAGATAGCATGCCGTATGAATGATTACGCGCGACATCCAATGTCGTTCGAATGAGATTGAGATCTCGCTTGAACGACCTTGGCTTCAAAACCGAGGTACGTTTACTGCTGTAGCAGATTTTCATAAACAATTATAAAACCTCTTTAAAAAATAAAGATTTATAAAAATAATTTTTATAACAAAATTTATTCAAAACCCTTTTAAAAATATCCCAACACTCTTAATATGAAATGTAAATGAAACTTTAAAACAATATCTTACCAAAGTTCATATTGTTGGGCTTGAATGTTGAAGGCAACTGGTAATTCGGATCAGTCTTTTGTAGAAGCAATCTTTAGAATTCTTCGACGACTTGTAGCGGTATATGACATAATTAATTGTGACGGACTTATTAAAAATATGTCCTTACAAATCTCCCCCTATGTCTATGCCGGTACGTACATAAAAACATTCGAATTATAAAAAACCAAAATGCCTATATAAATCTACCTTCCCATGAATCCCCAAACTGAAAAGGTAAAATTTGCAAGTTCTCAAATATTTCTTCAACATCAAAACTCTCAAAGCTTTTCTCATTGGGATGTGCAACATCATGATCTTCAATCTTCGTACCTACACATATGAGATAAAGCAAAAACATTCGTGATGCATCGAGTTTGAAATGATATAGGAATAAATCATTAATAATCAAATCTCCCCCATAATGCAAAAACTCCTTCATAACATGATAATTCTTTCTCCCCTTTTTTATGATGTCCCCAAATAGATAGATAAGAAGAAAAAATCAAAACATGGAGTGTCATGACAAAATGCAAAGCAAACAAAGATCCAACTACGCGCATGCAAAGGGGTATCTCAAAAATTTCACAAGCTATTTTTGTATTTTTCAATTTTTTATACAAAAATAGGATACAAAAAAAATCACACCATGGATTTAAACTCAAACAACCATGTCATGGAAACGTAATGAATGCGTGTGAACACATTCGATAGGTAAATAAACTCAATCAATCATAAGTGCACGATGCATACGTGTACCCCTAACGAATGAACATCAAAAGAATCCTTAGGTGTAAAAATTGTTGAATTTAAATGACATCGTCTTATGCAAATCAACAAATCAAATTCAATGATTTCCACACCAATAACGTCCAAAAACTTTTTTTTAGTGAATTTTCAAAAATTTCAAGGACGTGCAAACCCGTTTTAATTCTCCAACCAAACTCCCTCATATATATTTTCTTTTAGAGGTGAATAAACAAAATTCTCAAACTTTGGAGAATTGGTGCAAAAACCTAAATGGCCCATAATTGGCATGAATTTCTTTTTATTACCTTTAAATTTTTCGGGCTGTTTTAAACCTCTTTGGACCCCGGATAATAAAATTCCTCCATTTTTTAGGCCCAATTTAACAGTGGCTTAGTATTTGCAAAGAAAAAAAAAACCTTTCACAACCCTTCCCCGTTCTTAAACAAAGCACACAAACTCACAAAACGGTTCTTATATGCACAATTTCCTTATTAAATTTTATCGTGCTTGGTTCGTTTTAAAGACAAGATTGAAGTGAAAACACCCAACCAACATGTGATAAGATAAGCATAATAATCAAACAAATCCGTGCATGTGTGCAATAAAGGAAACATGAGTCAAACATATGGGAAGTAACACTTAATTACATCTTAATGACTCCAAACATTATAAAGCACAAGGATGAATTGACCTATTGTCTCAAAACACTATCAAATAGTTACAAGTAAAATGGAATGATGTTGTGACTCGGTCATCCTAAGTCTTCATCCATAAACGGTGGAAACAAAATACAAAAATCTTTTCGAATTTTTCAAAAGTTTTGTCAAAATAAAATCTTTTGGTATTTTTCAAAAATTTTCAAAACAAAAAATATATACAAAAAGTACATGTCATTACACTAGAAAATATATATCATGAAACCACAACTAGTGTATGACAAACATCCAAACACAATCATCTATATGATATGGCAAGAGAAGAATCATGTGCAAGCAAAAGAGAATCAACTTGTCTAAAATCTAGTGCCTCTAAAAGTGATTTCCTAACCCAAATAGATGTGAAACGTCGTGCGGGGGCTTTGGGAACCACGGGAACACTAGACATAAACTTCCTAAGACATTTTCCAAGATCAAAACAAAAATGCCTAAGGTGACCTTTCCTACCACAATGTAAACATGTTTAAATGGGAGGAATGTTACCTAAAGTGTGATATTTTCTAACATCCTTAGAATTAGTTGACCCACTAAAACAAATAATGGTTTTGGCTTTAGCATTAGAAGCATGAGAACACGATGAGCTATTACCATCACTATCAAACCTACTCGAGTCTGGCAAATTATTTTTTAACTTCAAAATTTTTTACTCAAGCAAAGAATTAGAATCTTCCAATTTAAGGGACTTCTTTTTCAAATTTTCAATTAAACTTAACAGTTTATCATGCTCCCCCTCAATTAAAGCCAACTTTTCCTAAGAGTCTCTTCACGTGCCACAAACTTATTGACTAAAATATTTTTATCATCTTTGGCACAATCACAAACCATCGAATTTTAAGGTCCTCCAATTCTTTTTCTAAAAATAGGACCCTACCATCACTCTCCTTTTTTGACAATTTTAAAGAAACAAAGTCATGGTCCAAGGAAACAAATTTTTCACGATAAAAATCTAGTTGATTTTGAACCATTTGCAAAAGATCCATCGCGGATTTAAAACGAGAATTTTCTTTTTCCAAAACATTAATTCTTTTGCAAAGTTTCAAATTCAAACTTTTTAATTTTTCAACACGGCCGTGAACTTTTTAAAAAATAGGCTCCTCATTAAACGATCGTACCATTGAAAAAATTGTGATTTTTCACAAAACTGATTGAAAAAATCAATATCACACGATTTTGCGGAAAATAGGAATACGCGATAAATTAGCGTAACCTGCTCTGATACAAATTTGAGACAAGTGCGACTATGTGATAATTGATTAAATTTATTTGCAAGTTTCCAATTTGGCACACTTTTTTAATTAGAGTCTATTTTTAAACCAAATTAATCAAGCCCCTAAACATGCATCTAAAAGTGCGTGTGTCAACCCATAAATAAATAAAGCATGTGACACAAATATTCAGGAAAAATCCCCAAAGGGGCAAAACCTTTTATTTCACTATAATTTTGTAAGAAAATGGCTTACACGGATTATAATGACATAGGGTGACATACGAAATACCCGCAGGTGTCGGTTCCAATGTCTCGGCTGGAACTTTCCCTTTCTAGGAGGACAGCAATGAAGAAGAATACGGCTCCTCCACACCATGTGAACTTTATAAGGACTCCCTTCACAATATCACGCAGTTGTCGGTTGTATAACTCTCCCCACAAAGTATGAACAAAAGAAAAATATGTTCTTGGGTTCTACAAAACAATTCACATAAAAGTAATTGGGATTTTGTGAATTAAAAACATAACATTTGAACCCTTAAAATTGTTGGAGAAAAACTTTCTGCAAAAAGGTATTGAATTAAAACTGGGCAGATACACAAAAGTTTCAAAAAGATAAAACACTTTAAAGCTGAAACTGTTCTCCATGAAATACAAAGGCTGTAAGATCTATTTTATAGGAAAATTGAGTCGGTCAAAGGATCAGGATGAAGTCAGACGTGTTAGTCAAAAGCAGGGTCGTTCGAACGAGATCCCCATCTCACTTGAACGAGATCGCGTGTCATTTGAACGACTACGCGCGACATCCAATGTCGTTTGAACAAGATTGAGATCTCGCTTGAACGACCTAGGCATCGAAACCAAGGTACGTTTACTGCTGTAGCAGATTTTCACAAACAATTATAAAACCTCTTTAAAAAACAAACATTTATAAAAACAATTTTTATAACAAAGTTTATTTAAAACCCTTTTAAAAATATCCCAACACTCTTAATATGAAATGTAAATGAAACTTTAAAACAATATATTACCAACGTTCATATTGTTGGGCTTGAATGTTGAAGGTAACTGGTAATTCGGATATGTCTTTTGTTGATGCAATCTTCACAATTCTTCAACGACTTGTAGCGGTATATGACATAATTAATTGTAACGGACTTATTAAAAATATGTCCTTACAAATGACAAAACGAGATGCAATCCTAATAATTCGCAGTCCCATGTAACCATTTATACACGTTAACTCAATTTGAGGGATATTAGTCGCATCCTATAATTTTTATTCGGTTTTTTAATTTTAGTTTAAATACACCCATGCCTAGTTTATCTTTTATTTCTTTTTAGTTAATAGATTACCTTTTACACTTTTATTTAGAAGTATTAAACCAATTAAATTCCAGCAACTCGTCTCTATGGATTTTTGATACCCGGACTTTGCCGCTATACTCCCTTAAAAGAGTGCAGTCAATAGTTTAGGTTTTTGTATTAAGGTGTTGAACAAAAAACAACGATCGGTTCTTTGACACGTGCTACTTTTCACCCTTAATCAAAACGGCGCCGTTGCCGGGGATGAGTTTGTTTTAGACTTTATTTGATTTATTATTTCGTAGTATTTTCTTTCTATTTGTATTATCTGTTAATATTTTGCAATTCTTCCACATTTGATCACTTAGAAATGCTCGAATCTTTCCCGCGCTCACTTACTTTGTGGAATCCTCCATTCGAGCCATTTTTGAGATAAGCATGTCTTATTCCAATTCTTTCGGTAATCCTTGTTATAATTCTCAAATATCTCACTAACCTATGACTTTCGGTGAATACTTAGCATCCCAAAGTGTAACAAATTCAAATATTACTTTGGGTGAGTATAACGAAAGTCAAAATTTGGGTTATTGGAATTTTGATGATGATGACAATGATTTTGGGCCTTTACCTCCTTATAATAGGAATTTTGATACGAATTGCAATAGTTTTCAAAATTCTTATAATAATGAGTTTTCGTTTAAGTCCGATGGTAATTTTTAAAGTTCCCATTTTCATGCATCCGCACCTCGACCTATAACTTATAATAATGAGAAAATTGAAAATCGTTATCGGGAAGAAAATTGTTCGTGGGAACATGAGTTGGATTTATTATTTGATTCCGACGATGATTTTGCTTCCGAGACTTTCAAGGTCGAGGAATGTTTTGAACCAAATGAGGTACTTGTGCCTACTTTGGAACAAACCATTCTAAACTTTTCCCATCGCGTAATAGATATTGAAAGCGAGGATGAAAATGACATAATATCTATTTGCAATGAAATGATTTCTTCTTTCGCCCCCAAAGAAGAACATTTCATTGAAAATGATATTATTTCCTTCGAAACTCAGTCTCCATGCGATGATGATTCATCTCATGAGTTTGAATTTCTTTCATCCCCATTTTCATTCTCTACTACCACACCGTCACAAGTACCCGATGATTCGATTTCAAACTTTAATGTTTTAAACCTTATCGCCGAGGAGTACTTGCTCGAGTCGCCCTCCACAATCGCATATTTGCCTTTGTGTGCGCCACCTCCCATTCCATGTTCAAAATCCTTTTGAGGAGATTCGGCTTTTCTCAGTCCCCACTTTTTTTTGTCACCCGTTCAATCCAAACCCCCCATCGTCCCTCCAAAACTTTTAATTGACGATGGTTCCTTTCATCTGCCTTACACATGCCTTCCGCTATTCAAACGGAATTCATATTTTTTGGAAGGCATGCTTGTATGTGAGGGTGCACCGGTTATCCTCCAAAGTTAAATCCTTTTTGCGTTGGACCCTCAGCTATTTAGACTTCTAGTGTATAGTTAGTGTGAAGCCTAAATAGTAGGTTGTATATAGTTAGCTTTTTATTCTTTCTTTTTATTTTAGTCTAGTGTAATTAGTTAACTTTTTATTATTTGTTTTTGCTCTGCTCGGTAGTAACTTGTTTTGTAGATTCTTTGGACTTGTTCTTATGGGGATCGATCCAATTTTGGGTAATATCGCTCTTTTCCTCTCTTTGACTTGGTTCTTAATTCACATTGATGGGAATGTCAAGTTTTAAGTTAGGGGGTTTGGGATATTCTATCCATTTCATTTGTTAGTCCATGTTTTTGCTCACATGTTAGTTACTCAGTATTCTTTTCTTAGAAAAATTCAAAAATTTTAAAATGATTTTCTTTCTTTTTTCTCCTTTTTTGGGCATTTTGCCTTTGTTTCCGATGATAAATTTTAATAATTGCCCGATCCAATAGATAGCCCAATGATGCGTGTTCTCGATTTTAGATGTTATTAGACTTTAGTCTCACTTATTGATACTATGAATAACTTCATGAATTAAACTTTAATCCCATGATCACATGAACTTTTATGGTTCTATTGATTTGGTTTAAGATTTTTATAACTCGGTAATCTTTTGTTGCACTGTATATACTTACACCGAGTAAGCTTTGTACCTTTCATCGTTTGTGAGTGGTATACACTATTATTTTCTCATTGAAAATGTTGAATTCGTTGGTAATCTCACTATTCTTTCATTTGAACGTTCATTAATTGAGTTCATACTTGAAATGTGTTACTTGATCTTGATTTTCATATATTGTTTTGATTCGAGAATTGCGTAAACTTTGTGAAATGATCATAGGCCCTCTTTGTTATATCACCCATATTAGCCTTGACCTCACCCTTATATGTTTACCCTCGTTAACCCTTTTGAGCCTAAATATAGCCTTTCATTTCATACTCCATTCCCATAACCAACTCTAAATTGGAGTTTTAGCCCATATATACACTTTCCACACCTTTGTCTGGAATGTTACTTGGGATTGAATGATGTTGTTATGATGTCGGTTGCAATTTAGGCATATGAGATTTTGAAAAGTAAGAAAAGAAAGTAGTGAAAAAGATACGAAAAAGAGAAAGCAAAAAGCAAAAGAAAACAAAAGAGAAGATGAGAAAAAAAAAGAAAAGAAAGAAAGAGAGAAAGTTGTAAATGTTGTATATAGTTCAATAAGCTTTGATTACTCTCCCCGATGATATATCTAATGCTCGTTTGGAACTTGTTTTTTCCAATTTTGACATTGCCCGCATTTTCCCATTATCCCAAGTTTTCATTCCGAACACTTTGAATCCGTACATACATTCCTTTCATTTCATACCATAGCCTAGCCAACGTTATAACCCTATTAAAGTCCTATGTGATCTGAGGTTGATGTAATTCAAAGGTTTAAATAGTTTTTATAATCTGTGAAAATGAATTTCGCCTTCTTTAGTGTGCGGTATCCTTTCATTGAGATTAAAATTTTTCATTTTACATATGGCGTTCTTCATTTTTTACATGTGTGCGGCCTAATTTCCATTTCCATTTACTCTTTAGTCCGCATGTTCCATGTGTCACCTCCCTGTTTCGAGTGAATTCACTTGATGAGTGTGATTACCGTGAGGATTGAATATATGCTTGCGTTAATTTAGTATCCGAGTTATTTAAGTTTTTACCAAATCATACTTTGCATATGCTCACTCCCCTCCCACATGTTAAAGTTTCAATTCATTGGGGTGCATTCTATAATGTTAATAACTACAAACTTTTCACGCGAATTCGTTTGCTATGATAATAACATGTTGAAATCTTGTTCGTATTGTTGGGCTTGTCGCATGTTGGGTTGGGCATATTTTGAGGAAACCAAATGATGCTTGTGGGTATCATCCCTGAAAACCCTCATGAGATGACACTCGTCCACTAGGGTAACCTAGGGGTTTAATGGCTTATTGCATATGCTAAATGCAATCGTGTTCCCTATGAAAGTGGCATTTATATTTAGATGCATATATACATGTCGTGATTTTCTTATAGTTCCTCATGCGTTGAATTTCATTAATAGGGACTAGTAATGTGTAAGTTAGGGTGTGTGATTCGTATCGAATATTGCACATATATACCCTCGAAACTTATGCATTTTAGCCCCCTAGGGTACTTTAATGCCTATAATTATGCTCGCTAATCATACAACCTCCGTTTTATATGCTAAAATATTATTTGAGGTATAATTGAGCTTTTATAGGTGTTAAAGTGATTCGTATGAAGTTTGGGCACGTTCCGATTAAGTTTCGTTGCGATTCGCATGTTCAAGGGCATTTTCGTAATTTTATACTTTGGGATTTTTGCCCGAAACCTTCACGAAAGTTGTATACCTTGGGCCAAGCTTTGTGTGGCCGTAAACGGTGAGCGAATCAGAGTCCGAACGAAGAAAACACGGACCTTTAATAGGAAAGAATTATAAAAGATTCATTAACAATATTATTAATTACATCCATGTCCCTTTTCTTCTTTAATGACAAATCCATTAATTCCATCCATGTCCCTAAGACGTTTTTTCAGCAAATGAAGATGGCGATTTGGCCCTAGTCTCGGGTTTTGGGTTCGTTCGAAATTCGGGACTTTTGTCCGAAATTGGATCTTGATTATTGTCCACACGCGCATATAGGTCGGTTGGCTCGAGTTCACGGGTTCTTGGAATACCCATTTTGGGCATTTCCAAGCTTTGGCCATTAATAGCGGGTTTTGAATTTTTCATGGAGGTTGGACATGGGTGGACTCGATTTTGGCCATTGATGGAATGGGTGGGTCTTGATTTGAGTTCGCAGGTGGGCGATTTCTGTAGCAATTGTGGGCCTTTGGTGTTGGTATGGTTTTTGGCCATTTTTGTCCATGGATGGTGCTGCGTGGCTAGAGCTGCTGTGCGCGGTCGACCAGCCATGCTCCGGCGATCGACCGCTGATTGGATTTTTTCCATGGAAGGTTGACAGTGCAGTCCTCTCTTTTGACGCGGTCGACCGGTCATCACCCCCGGTCGACCGGTCCTCTGTTTTTGGTCGAAATATCTGTTGCCACTTTTTCTATTTTTTTATTTTCTTTTCCCTTTTTCTGTTATCCTTTAAAATGTAACTTATCCCCATTTTCTATTTCTAGTTCTTTTTCCTTTTCTTTTATTTCTTTTTGCAACTTAGTATAAATAGAAGACATAGCTCATTTTTAGAAAATATCATGTAATAAATTAGATTTTTAGTTCTCTTCTCTCTTAGAACTTAGGGTTTGGTATATTTGGGGATTTTTTGTTGGAGATAACCCCTCTCCTCATTTTCCACCACTAATGTAAGTGTTTCTATTCATTGTCTCCTCTAAGTTGTATTTGCTTTATTTCCCATGCTTAATTAATTTTCATGCCTAGATAATTTTAGTTGATAAATTAATTAGTGGTGTGCTTTAATTAATTAGTTAATTTATTTATGTCATTTAATATGTGTAAGGGCTAATTTAAATTAGAGTGCGATTAATGGAACTCGCGTAGGGTTGATTTGTTGCTTCGCTTTGGTGATGGAGATTTACGTATTTATTTCGAGTGTGTTGTCCTAGTTATTACGCCTAGGAAATTTAACGGTGTATATCACGTATGCTCCGTATTTACGACCTTGCGTGCGTAATTTTTGAGGTATTTGTTGACGCCAAAACATATTAGTCTTTTATGTGAATTTAGGGGTGTGACAACTCTTAATTTAATTAATTGACAAAACGAGATGCAATCCTAATAATTCGCAGTCCCATGTAACCATTTATACGCGTTAACTCAATTTGAGGGATATTAGTCGCAGCTTATAATTTTTATTCGCTTTGTTAATTTTAGTTTAAATACACCCATGCCTAGTTTATCTTTTATTTCTTTTTAGTTAACAAATTACCTTTTACACTTTTATTCAAAAGTATTAAACCAATTAAATTCTAGCAGCTCGTCTCTGTGGATTTTTAATACCCGGACTTTGCCGCTATACTCCCTTAAAAGATTGTAGTCGATAGTTTAGGTTTTTGTATTAAGGCGGTGAACAGAAAACAACGATCTGCGCTTTGACACGTGTTAATTTTCTCCCTTAATTAGGTGGTTATCCACCAAATTAATGTTTTAAATTTCAAGTCCCCCTCGTCTTTCTTGGGAGTGAATGGAGGGTCATCCCTACCATTTACCCTCATCATAGGTGAGGTTGGATATCCACCAAATTAATGATGTTTTAAATATCAAGTCCCCCCTCGTCTTTCTTGGGAGTGTATGGAGGTTCATCCCTACCATTCCCGCTCATTATAGCCGAGGGTGGTTTCCTACCAAATTAATGATGTTTTAAATTTGAAGTCCCCCCTCATCTTTCTTGAGAGTGAATAAAGGTCCGTCCCTACCATTCATCCTCATCTTAGCCGAGGGTGGTTATCCACAAAATTAATGACGTTTTAATTTTCAAGTCCCCCTCATCTTTCTTGGGAGTGAATGGAGGGTCATCCCTACCATTCACCTTCATCTTAGCCGAGGGTGTTTATCCACCAAATTAATGATGTTTTAAATTTCAAGTCCCCTTGTCTTTCTTGGGAATGAATGGAGGGTCGTTCCTGCCATTCACCCTCATCATAGTGGAGGGTGGTTATCCACCAAATTAATGATGTTTTAAATTTCAAGTACCCCCTCGTCTTTCTTGAGAGTGGATGGAGGGTTGTCCCTACCATTCATCCTCATTATAGCCAAGGGTGGTTATCCACTAAATTAATGATGTTTTAAATTTGAAGTCCCCCCTCGTCTTTCTTGAAAGTGAATGGAGGATCGTCCTTACCATTCACCCTCATCTTAGCCGAGGGTGGTTATCCACCAAATTAATGATGTTTTAAATTTCAAGTCACCCCTCATATTTCTTGAAAGTGAATGGGGGGTCGTCCCTACCATTCACCCTCATCTTAGTCGAGGGTGGTTATCCACTAAATTAATGATGTTTTAAATTTTGAGTCCCCCCTCATCTTTCTTGGGAGTGAATGTAGGGACGACCCTACCATTTACCCTCATCATAGACGAGGGTGGTTATCAACCAAATTAATGATGTTTTAAATTTCAACTCCCCCCTCGTCTTTCTTGAGAGTGAATGGAGGGTCGTCACTACCATTCACCCTCATCTTAGCCGAGGGTAGTTATCCACCAAATTAATGATGTTTTAAATTTTGAATCCCCCCTCGTCTTTCTTGAGAGTGAATGGAGGGTCATCCCTACTATTCAGCCTCATTATAGCCGAGGGTGGTTTGGTAAGAATTACCCCAACGTATCTAAATTGATAAACACAAGATGAAGATCCAATACAATATTCTCATTAACATTCCAAGTGTTCTGTTGGAGCAATACATTCATTACAACTGTGATCCGATAGGACATTACAATATTATTAATAGTACTTATTCAAATGATCTGCATTCCATGGGTTGGAAAAGGGTTCCCCTTCAAGGTTTTCTAGTCTATAGATTCTAGGGACAACTTCATCAATGACCCTATATGGTCCATGCCAATTTGGGTGGAGCTTGTTAGGTTTCTTCCATGTCTTCTTAAGGACTAGGTCCCCCACAGTGATTGTCCTTTGCTTCACCCTCTAGTTGTAAAACCTGGCAGTCCTCTGCTGATAGGTTGCTTCCCTTATCTAAGAGTCTTCTCTTCTCTTCTCTCCTCGATCAAGTCTCCTTTGTTCCATATTTATTTAGGGGTCATACATTTGGACTCTATGAGTAAGAAACCCAATCTCGATGGGGATGACGACTTCTGAGCCATACGATAGCACGAATGGGGTTTCCCTGATAGGAGTCTCGGCCATCGTCCTGTAGGACCACAGGACAACGTACAACTCCTCAACCCATCTTCCTTGAGTTTTTTCTTGATCCCATATAGGATTGTTCTATTTATAAATTTAGTTTTCCCATTACCCTGAGGCCGACCTGGGGTAGAGAAGAATTATTTGACACCCACCCTTTCGCAGTATTTCTCCAGGGGTGCATTCTTGAATTGAGTCCCATTATCTGAGATGAGGGTGTTAGGGATACCATATCTACATATAATGTTTTTCCAAGTAAATTGGAAGGTCTTCTGCTCGGTAATCATGACCATCGGCTCCGCTTCCACCCATTTTGATAAATAATCATTTGCTACGATCAAGTATTGATAGTAATTGACGACCCTAGCAAGGATCCTATGAGATAGATTCCCCATATTGCGAATCTCCATGGGGATGTGATGGAGGTAAGAGCTTTATGGGGCTAGTGAGGGATGGTGGAGAACCTTTGACATTTATCACACTTTTTTTACATATGTTGTGGCATCTTTCCCCAAGGTCGGCCACCATTATCCCTGGGTTACTGTCCTCTTTGCCAATGACAGTCCCTCAATTTGGCTTGAACATGACCCCTCATGAACATCTTTTAGGATGTGTGGGACCTCAGACGGGTGCACACATCTAAGCAAGGGGAGAAAAAAACCCTTTTTGTACAAGGTGTCTCCGATGACAGTGAATTTCACAGCTCTGCATCTCAACTTCTTCCTCTCTTGTTTTTCTTCTGGCATCTCCCCCTCTTTAATGTATCAGATTATTGGGTCCATCCATGAAACTTCTCTGTTGATATTTAAGCAAGAGCCAAGTGTTCCCTCTGCCTCTTCAATCGTTGGTCAAGGAAAAATTCCCACTAGGACTGTCCTCCTGATATATATCTTAGTTGTTGAGGCCATCCTAGCAAGCGCATCGGCTCGGCCATTATCAAGCCTGGGTATCCTCTTTAGTTTTACTTCTCCGAAGCTCTTCAATAGTGCCTTTACTCTTTCAAGATATTTGGCCATTCGCTCATCCTTAGCCACGTATGCTCCTAGTATTTGATTCACCATAAGTCTTGAATCAATATGGACTATGATCTGGCCAACACTAAGAGACCTAGACAAGGAGAGGCCTGCTATTAGGGCCTCATATTCACACTCGTTGTTGGAGGATTTGAAGTTGAACCTCAAGGCATACTCAATGTCTGTTCCATCGGGTGCTAATACTATTAATCCAGCCTCACTTCCACTCTCGCAAGAGGACCCGTCAATGAATAGGTTCCACACAGTCTGTTCCTCTGAGAAATTTCCCTCTACCACGTTTAGAAATTTCCTCTGAGGTTCCATAAAGTCTGTTCCTTTGCACCCTCTACAACGTTGAGCTTGTGTCTCATGATTTCAAGGTCGATCCCCAGTATATCTGCATAGCTCCATGCAAAGACATTATGTCTTCTCCTTAGCAGCTTGAGGAGGTCTTCTTTTATGTCTGTCTTTAGAGCTTTGCATATTTAGATTATTTTTTCCGTATCATCCTCACTGAGGATGATGGATTCTACCTCTTTCGCAGCCTTTTCTTTCTTTAATTTTTCTCATCCCTGGGGTCGAGGGTATCAATATTGTAAGTATTTATTGACTTCTTGTGCACCTCTCTTTCTTCGGTGGTGTTGAAGTAACATTCTCGTGCCGTCGTCTGGTCTCCCTGAACTTCCCCTACCTTGTAAGCGGTTGGGAATTTTATCATCTAATGAACCATGGATGGGACGGCCTCAAATTCCTTGAGGGCCACTTGCCCTAGTATAATGTTGTATGCGGAGAAGACGTGTTCATCCATCACGAAAAAGTTAACCTTCTCGGTAACCCATCTCGTCCACTCATCCCCCATCCTAATATCGACCTGATACACTCCGAGGGGATGAAATTTTTCCCCACTGAAACCAATCAAGGAGTTATGGTATTGGATGAGCCTAGAATGGATGAGAACTAAGGCTTTAAAGTACGGTCAGAACATCACATCTGCAAAACTACCCCCATCTACCAGGATCCTCGACACCTCAAATCCATGTACCCTTGTAGTGATGATGAGAGGGTCATCATATAGGGCTAAGAGGACTTTGAAGTACATTCTCGAGAATCCCACTATCAGAGCATTGATATCAACTTTCTTCCAATGTTTTGACTTTTCTTCCATAGAGATTGAGTGTACATCTTTTATCACTGCCTTGGCTTCAGCTACGTGGGCCTTCCTATCGGTAACCTCTGATCCTCCTCTTGCTAGTCCCCCGGAGATCATCCCTAGACCGAGTAAGATCATATTAAGTCTTTTTAAAGGGACATGGTTATCTCTCGGTGGGAGGTCAGGGTCGTCCTCGTCGTCCGAAGGGTCATCCCTTCTATTTGGAGGATCTTCTCTACACGTATCACCTCTTTTCTTCATGGGGTCGTCACCTCGAACCCTCTTAAAGGAACTCTTATCAATGTATTTCCTTAAATTCCCTTCTTTTAACATTTTTTTAATTTCATCCTTCAGAGAAAAACACTTGTCAGTCACATGGCCATGGTCTTGTTGAAATTCACACCACAGGTTTTTGTTCCTCTTATGCGGGGTTGCCCTCAACTTCTCATGCCACTTCAAGGATCGACCACTATTTATCTCATTTAGAATGTGTTCGCAGCTGACCGTTAGAGGGGTATAATCGGAAAATTTGTCATCTGCTAGCCTCTTCTCCCCCTCCTTATTCTTTTTCTAGTACTTACCCCCACTAGTGCCTCCTTTTTCATCTTCTTATTTTGCATCCATCGCCTCTTCGGTGTTCATCACCTTTCCACTGTTTCCAGTAATTCATCCATCGTCCTAGGGAGGTCTTAGGTAAGCTTCCATAATAACTTTCCCTTCTGGATTCCCCCAATGAGGGTTGTCATGGATATGCTTTTCTCATAGTCTTCAACCTCTAACTTTTCTTTGTTAAATCTGGCTATGTAGTCTCTTAGGCTCTCGTTCTTCCCCTGCTTAACATAGAGCGACATGTGGTCTTCTTTTATGGCCGCACTCCAAAGCAGAAGTTATGGATAAACTGGTCTGCTAACTGCTTAAATCTTTCGATGGAGTTATTTGGAAGAGACATATACTAGACATGTGCGACCCCAGTCAGAGTGCCAGAAAAGGCACGACATCTCATCTCATGTAAGATAGAGTATATGTCTGCCGTTGACTGGTACATCTCAATATGATGGACAGGGTTGGTACTCCTGTCATACCTTGGGGTGACTACAAGTGGCTTAAACTTGGATGGCATTAGGAAGTTGACTATCTTCGCCACAAAGGGCGAGCCTATGGAGTATCCTCTTTGAAGAGGGTCCCAACTTTTCAGGATATCACTAATTTTATCCTCCAGTCTTTAGATCGTGTTATTACAGGGCCTCGTAGGGTCGGCTTAGACGATGTTATCCCCTTCCCCCTATTTGGGGTGAACTGAGGGTTCTGCTACAGGAGGTCTCTGTCGGATGTTCATTTATCCCTAACCGTCGTCCCGTCCGTGGGGTCGGCCATCTGCTGCCTCCCTCCTGGACCTCACAACACTCCTTGATCTGGACAATTTTTCTTGCATGTCATTTATTAGGCCCAGCCTCTCAAAGGCCGACCTCCTGCTCAGACGATCGAAAGAAGAGCCCCTCGAGCGATCGTCGGGATTTTGCCTTCCACACTTCCATCTGCTTTCCTGGATTGGTCTCACAGTATTGTTGGAGACCTCATATGGCTCCTAACACTCTATGGGATCCTCTTCCACCTCCAGATCATCATACATGTCTTCTAAGCAGGGGTTTCCTTACCTCCCCAAGCATAGACGCTGGGGGTCAGCAACATCCCTCTGCCGTCGTGGAGGTGGAAAGTTTTTATATGGTGCCTGGGGTGGTCCCTTGGCCTCATGTTCCCCTGGAGCTTCTGTCGGAGTAATCATCTCCGGAGAGACTCCTGGTGGCCTTAGTATATTTTGGCTAAGAGTTGTAAATTGCTCCTGCATAATCCACTGGCTTGCTGCTAAAGACTTCAGGGTGGCCGCCACATTAGCCATCTCAGACTGAGGTGGTGCATGACTGGATCTAGGTCCTACTCCACTATCCGGTGGAGGAGGTGGTGATGGTGACATCTCCAGTGCCATATGTTTGAGCTATGAAGAGCTAAAAGATGAAAAGACTGATGAGCTTAAGAACCTTAATGGGTCTCTTTCAATGGTGAAACATATCCACACGGAGGGGGAGAACTAGTTAACCACCAGAGTTTCCAGTAAGATCAAGTTGCATAAAGGAATAGATATCTTCTCATTCCCATAGACGGCGCCAAACTAATGATGCTAAGATTCAGCACCACCAGATAAGAGGTGGAGATCTCAAACAGTAATAACAATGGAATCAATAGGGTTATATATATGTGTAAGTGTATAGAAGGGGGAGAGTATAAGAGGAATAAGACAATGATTTATAGCGGTTCAACCAATTAGGCCTACATCCACTGTGAGTGTGTGATCCACTAAATATGGACACTGATGGCCTTGGATATAATGAACATAATCTCTTTCTCTCTCTCTCTCTCTCTACTGTGTGTACAAGAAGAGTTTTTGCTAGGGTTATAATTATTGATCCCTTTACAAGGATGAAGATGACTAATATATATAGGGCTTGGGGGGAGTAGTATACTCCCTAAGCATGCATGGTGCATGTGAATGATGATCTAGCCAATCAGCTGTTAACGCCTGGACGTGCCACTTGCGATTAATGATGACATAATATTCCCTCACGTGAGGTGATTATATTGTTATAAGGGTCTAGTCCACGTGATATATGAGTCCCACACGCACTGTTCCACCCATATTCTAAGTCACGCACTGTGATGATGTCCCCCTTGGCCTAGGATGCCAAGTTGAGGCTAAAGTTTATGCTGACATTGGGCCCGATTAGATGTGGGCCTCGTATTATCGTCCCCTCATAGGGTCATCTGACCCATGATGAGGGGTCGTACCCTTGTAGCGTCGTCCAGCCCATGATGAGGGGTCATCCCCTTGAAGGGTCGTCCGATTTTGGCTGAAGGATTATCCAGGCCAACCCTTTCTGTAACGGAACTATGGTAATTAGACGCATCCTGGGCCTGAGCCGTCGTCTGGGTGGAGGACACCCTCAGCCTAGCCAAGGGTATATATGGGTATATAAATTCTATAGAAGTATTTTGGGTTACAGACCACTAATTAAGGCCATCATTATAGTAATTTCATCATAGTCTTCCACCATCATCTTTTCTTTGTTTAATAGAGAGATGTAGTCCCTCATGGGTTCGCTCATTTTTTATCTAACATTCAACAGATGGGTCACACGCTTATCTTGCTTCATGTCAAAATAAAAATTACGAATGAACTTTTTGGCGAGCTGTTTAAAGTTATGTAATCCTCTTAGAAAGACGATGTACCACACATGAATTGCACCTGTGAGAGTGGTGGGGAATTCCTTGAACCTTATCTCTTTAGATGTTGAATATATTTTGGAATCCGATTGATACATATCGATATGATGAATGAGGTTGGTGCTCCAATCATACCTAGGTATCACAATAGGAGGTTTGAACTTTCCAGGAGTTAAGTAAGTGGAAATCCTTAGCACGAATGAATATCCCTCCATGTATCCTTAATGGCTAGGATCTCAGCTTTTGATTAGATAGCCAATCTTCTCTTCCAGTCTCCAAATTGAGATATTCCAAAACTTTTCCTCTTGCATCACATTATCTCCAGCTCCTTCCACTTCCGTAACTATCTCAGGAACTAGATCTCTGCCAATAGTTCTCTTCTTGTTATTCACCTCTCCATGCTCCCTCCTCACTAGTTCTAGTCTTGACCTCTTACATCATGACGACTAGTGGCACATGTGCCCTCCACACTTTGAGAGTTTTGGTCTCGGCTACCGTTACCCCTTAGGCCGAGACGATCGAAAGTCAATCCCCTACTTAGTCTGTTGAATATAGAGACTCTCTGGAGAATTGAAGGGGTATGTTGCAGGATTTTTCCCTAATAAGTTGGGGCTAGAGTGTCCCTTGGACGATATGAGGTCTCTAAGGTATCATACCTTCCCCAATGCCGTTAGTTATCACATGCAATTTTTTTTAGTAATTCCTAGATCTTCTTCCTAAGGTGGAGATATCATTGATCAGTGACATACCTCTACCTAAGGTGGTGCTAAACTTCTTTTACAAGAGCTGGGGGTGGTCCCCTGGCTACTAGATGAAATGCCTCCATTGGGATCGGAGTTATCGAATTCATGGTAGGATGATCAGGGATGATTCTCATGATGTCTTAAATAAAGGTCAATCATTATTGATGCATTTGTTGCTGACTGGCAATAAGGGACCTTAACACCTTCACCATATTAGCCATTTTTGACTGCTGAGGTAATTGGGTGGAGCTGGCCCCGACGTTACAAAGAGGATCAGTGGCCATATCCGATTAGATTTAACCAAATAGCAAATAGAGTGAAGATGAATAATATTAGAAACCCAAAAATAAGATGAACTAATGAAGCTTAAAAAACACCCACCTTAAGATCTTTCAATGGTTATTCATCCCCAGCAGTGGTGGGGCTAGATCACACCAGAGATAAGTAGGAGATTGTTTCAGCTAAGGTAAAGAAGAAAACTAGATCTCTTCCCACAAACGATGCTAAAATGATGATGCTAAATATCATCCAGAGAGAGATTCAACCAGGTTTCTAGGTTTGCATAACAATGGTGGAGATAATGCAATATAATAAATAGTAGAGGAGATGAGAGATAAATAAGAGACATATAGATACATATGGTTCGGCCTTGGCCTACATCAATGTAACAACCCAGACTTATGAGCGGCTATTTTATATTATTTTGCCCGATGGGCTAATTCTATAAAATAGGGGAAGTTGGAGTAAATATTGTTTCCCATGATATTAAGGGATGATATTTACTATGTTTTCTCTATTTACCGTATGAGAAGGTAAATAGCATTATACTGTGATATATTGCGTCGTTGTATGTAAAATGACGGTTATGACCTATACTTTAAGTTGGGTAAAATTAATTAAATAAAATGGATTGAAACATAAAATTTGTTCACGTTTTCTCGAATGCCAAAATAGGGGGTGCAGTTGTTTTTAGAATAATCGAGATAGTTGAAATAAGTGCCAAGTTGTATTTTGGGGTTTCGGGCACTTTTAATGCGTTATGACTCAATTAAGTAGATACGAGTCATTTTAATGGTGTATTAGCAATTAAAAGAGGGCATTCCTATTTTAAGACCCGTTTAAGTTCCCCACGCCTTTTTCTTTATTCATTTGTGAGAAAAGCCAAATCTGAGAGAGAGAGAGAGAGAGAGAGAGAGAGAGAGAGAGAGAGAGAGAGAGAGAGAGAAGAGAGAGTTGGGAGAAATGGGAGAAAAGAGAGAAAATGGAGATTTGGGACGGATTTCCATTTCTATCGGAGGTGGATCAGAGACTACGAACCTCGAGTCAATTTTCTTACTTGCTAGATGTGATTTAATGTGATAAATTGCATGTGTAGTTAAGTTTTGGAGATTTAAACCCTAAATGGGTATTTATTGATTTTGGTAAGTAAAACCTTAAATCTTAGTTTTAATTTGTTTTGAGGATAAAATATTAGACATTAATTGTGTAGAAATGATTTGGGAGAATTAGATGTTGTTGGTGTTGAACAAAATGGAAGATTTGAGATTTTGGGGTTTTAGGGTTCATACAACCTGTAGCCCAAACTGGGCAAGATTTTAGGAACGAATTGATTCGGCCCTAGGGGCGAATCGATTCGGATAAGGCATAGGCTACAGGTCTGGAAGACCGAATCGATTTGGGATAATACCGAATCGATTCGGACAATTACAGAAAGTCAGTTTTGCTCACCGAATCGATTCGGCTGTTTAGTGAATCGATTCGTTTCCCCTATTTTTGTGAGATTTTCTTAGTTTGATTTTTAGCCCTTTTTATTTTACGTCCAAGGTTTAGGGGCCTTCCTTTTGGAAGTATGGGGAGTCCAAGAGGGTGGTTTTTGGGAAGACTAATGTCCTAAGATTAATGGGATGATTGGGCTTACCCCGAGGGCTAAAGTGTATAGGTTAATTTCTGAATGATTTCGGAGTTAACCTAAAGATGAATTGGAGATAAAAATGTTTTGATGAGATAATTGGGAGACACGCCTTGAGGGAGATTCATTTTAAATGGTTTAGGATATTATATTGAAGTCTTGGGGACTAGTTGAGGTTGTTGGAACTTCGGGTCTTAAGTCATTAATAAAATATGACTCTAAGAATAAGAAATGAATAAATACTAAATATTGTACGAATAAATAAGTACAAATGATTTTGAGAATGTAAAAATGGATGTTTTCAAATGAAAAGGAAGATGATTTTCATAAATGTGAAAAAGGTATGGATGCACACCCTCTCTAAATCGCTATCTTAAGGGAAGTTCACACGTTGTGGTGAAGCCACCTGACTAAAAATGCCGAGTGGATATAGTTCCTAGGCCATGTGAGCGTTTGTGATTTTATATTTTCTGTGATGGGTAGGAGATTTCGGGTGTGGTCTTGACTATCCCGCAAGCACATGGCCACTTCCCGACATTTCGGTAGGATCCCAAGTTGTCTAAATAATAGGCCCTGGAAGATGATAGCCATTTATGGGTGCTCACAGTGGGGAAACTTGGACGGGAGGTCTTAGAATCGTTATATATATATGATTATAACTATTCTAAATCAACTTGAACTTGAGGTACGATATGCCATAAAGAGCATGACAAAGTTCCATAAAGAGCCCAATGAAATGCCACAAAGAGCATTTGATGATGATATTCCCGATAAGGAAGGTATTTTTACAAAGTGCCATAAAGAGCACAATAAAACGCCACAAAGAGCATAAAAACTATGATTATATTTCCTAATAAGGAATGGAACCATGAAATGAACTAGTGTACAAGATGAAATTATTTGGTAAACATTTGATAACATGTTGTACCATTTACGTATGTTGACTTATCATTTATATATATATATATATATATATATATTAATTATGTGCTGAGGGTATAATGGATCTCGATGATCAACCTTTCCTAGTAGTAGTGTATCGGGGGGTTCGTTGTTTGGATTTCACTTTGCGAGACACCCCACGCACGAATAAGGGCATAGTGTTGTGACTGGGGAGAAGTTAGCCTTTATTACTTAGATTAATTGGGACAGGTTCTAATGTATCTCGACGAGCAACCTTGCTTAGTAGTAGTGTATCGGGGGTTTCCTTGTTTGCATTTCGCTTTGTGAGACACCCCACGCACGAATAAGGACATAATGTTGTGACTGGAGAGAAGTTAGCCTTCTATTCTTTGTTTAACTAGAACATCAGCATTGATATTATGCTAGGTTGATTTTAGATTGAGAGGTGAGAAATGTTATTGTTAACTGCGAGAGAACTACGCACTTAACTGTCATGCATTTTATTCACATGGGAATCGTATCAAACCGGGCCCTGGCCCGTATCTATATTTCTTTGCTTTGCACATATTCTTTGCCATTATAGGTGCTCTACCGCATGGACACCCGTATTTACACTTCCATTCCGGTTGTCATGGAGCTAAGACATATTGTGGATGTTGTAGGTTACTTGTTTAGACACTTATTTTCCTTGTACTCTAGTTGTATCCAGTTATTTATTCGGACGTGTTTGTCCAAGTCTTGCACTCATTTACTATATTGTAAATATTGAAATGTAATACTCGGTGTAACTATTTTTATTAGTCTGTGTACCGAGAGCTTATTCGGTGATATTTAAGTTATTGTCATCCTTCATTTATCGATTTTTGATATCCACCGATTTTGGAAATGGGATTGTCGAAGTATTTTTCTTTTACTTTCAAAAAGTTTAAATTTGACGGTCTGTTTTCTAAAATGATTGGTGGTTATCTCATACTATTATTTTAATCGACAGTGATGTTGAGAATGGATCATATATGATTCCTGTGATTATTAGAGTATTGGGCTGGCCACCTATTATTTTAGTAGGCGGGTTGTCACAGATGGTATCAGAGCATTAGGTTCTAGAGTCCTTAGGAATCTGTGCGGATGTAAATTTCTTTCAGCATTACTTTTGATTTGATATAGAGCCTTAAGATTAAGATCGTTGATTTCTCGTTCTCCTATAATGTTATGAGAACCCCGAAAATCTTTTGCGTTCGTGTGAGACTAGTAAGTCGTCAGATGATGGGCATCAAGGGAGGTTGTTGTGAAGGTGTAGCGAGATGGGATTTCTAGGTGCTCTAAGATGTAGTAAAGGATGTAGGCCTCTTTAGAGGTTGCTCCCTTTTGTAGCATTTTCTCATATTGCTACCGTGATTAATAAGTACAGTAGAGTTGATTTTCCACGTGCCACTGTCAGTAGAGAGTGGTACTAAGCTTGGGATTCTGAACAGTGTCAATCTAAAGATTTAGAAGTCCTTGATGAGAACCACATGTGGAAGTTCGATCGGATTGGAGATAGTGTAATCTCATTCGGTGGAAGTATTAGGCCCTGGAGTTTTGGCTTAGAGAGGGGTATGGAAGTGCCGAGGTGCGGAGATTAGAGGAAAATCTTTCATCATTGGAGTATGGCTAAAGTGGCGGAAATGGTAGTCTCCATAGTAGGGTGGTATAAGAAGTTTTACCCTGAGAAAGATAGCCCTTCGATAGAATGATAGTCTCACGAGTAAATGTTGTTAACACAGCAGGAGGAGGAGGAGTATTCATGAGGCCCCATCGGTGGACATCCACCCAGGGAAAACTCATTGAACCTAGGCGGAGGAGGCCAGTGGAATGTTCCCTTTATTAAAGAAGTTAAGGGAACTATGCGAGTAATCGCTAGAGTAGCTAGAGATAGAAGATGTTGGGATTGGTATGGACTAGAATTATACATCCAGGAACCATTGGTAATGTCCAAAGAGATTGGCTAGTATGTTGGCGAGAATTTCCACCATAGATGAGGGTGGAGCGTTCCTTATGATAAGATGGAGTAGTATTGTACTTACCCTAGATTCGGGTGTGTATATTAAGCTTGTGGTAGTATATCTACATGGCTTCCATGATAGGGAAGTTTTATATTTTCTTTCACTCGTTATGGGGCAAGTGATGATATGTGTGGTGTGTTCTACTTGTACTATATGTAATATACGAGTAGAGATGTTCTCTGATTGGTTGGTACGATAGCAAGCGAATAAATAGCGAGGCTATCCTATTCTAGTTCTAGAGAGGAACTAGTTGTTCTATAATGTTTCACTTAGATA
The DNA here is from genome assembly GCA_949130495.1 of Sambucus nigra. Classification (NCBI taxonomy): domain Eukaryota; kingdom Viridiplantae; phylum Streptophyta; class Magnoliopsida; order Dipsacales; family Adoxaceae; genus Sambucus; species Sambucus nigra. Next base: position 41,085 of record CASBWL010000457.1, read on the forward strand.
TAGGATTGAAACTTTATAGAGATGGTTTATGGTATGTAGGTAGTTTTTTCTTTTTTTTTTTGTCTTGCTTTATTTATTTTTCTTGATTGTTTGATTGCTTTGGTTGCTTTGCTTGTGTATGATGTTGCCTGATCTCCACGACCAACAAGTTAAGGGGATTGTGTTGGAGGGGTTCCTTGTTTGGATTTCGCTTTGCGAGACGCTCCACGCATGAACCTTAACGAATTTGGAAGTGGAGAGATGTAGCATATTCTTTTCTTTTTCTTTCTTTACTTTTCTGATTGGTTGAGATGCTGGGTTGGAAAGGTTTAGCCAAGAATCACGTAAATGAGTGATTAAGGGCTAAGTTGAGGTGCCATATATGAGCACTGTGATAATTTTCCCTCTAATCGATGTAGGGAAGACTAAGATATGAAAGTCGAATAGAGACTTATGTTTATGCCTTAATAAGAAGGTCATCTATAAAAGATGTATGTTTATATATTGGGATAAAGTATTTGTAGTGCCTTATAGAAAGTAAAGGCTCGATCATTTAATTTTTTTTTTTTGTTGTTGTGGTAAAATATAGAGTTAGGATTTTAGCGATCCCGATCATGTGTCTTCGACCGTTACTTCTCGACGACCGACGATGCGAGGTAGTAGTGTAACGGGAGGGTTCCTTGTTTGGATTTCACCTCGGCGACACGTCCCACGCATGAAACCGAGCGACTGTCGGAAGTTGGGAAAGGTCTTGGACACTAGGGATCTAGTTAGGATTATATTTATACGACTAGACTAGGTTAGATAGGTTGACTTTAGGATTATTAAGATGTAAGGCCCTTACGCCATGTAGCACAATTTTTGGAAGATGGTAGGGAGTTAACCCTAATAGGTTTGTGAGTTAACTCTAAGTGGGATTTAGTCCCTAGAACGAGGAAGTTTAGGAGCTTGAGTAATTCAAAATGTTAGGCCATTGATGGAGGGTCCTTTCTTAGATAGAGTGTTACGTCGGTAACCTATCTTCAAAGGAGTTGAAGTATGAGTTGACTGTTACTCCTGCACTTATGTTGTTATGATCGAGAGTGGATTTAACGAATGAGTCTTTGCCAGGAATGAGAAGTATTAATGCTAGCGCATGAACCCATTGTTTATGCGTCTCACAGACTTAAATTTTGTGAGAAGTATTAGCCCCCGCTTGATATAGAGTTAGTAGAGATATTATTCATCTTAAGGGATAGAGGCACTACTTCCTGAGCAGGAAATTTGTCTTCTCACGAGAAGAAGTTAGAGTTCGTAACGGACTATCGATTAAGTATCCTCTTTCACGAAGGAGGTGCAGATGGGAGTGGTAGGTTGTAGGGATCAAAACCTCCGTACAATTATTCGGATCATTTATTGTAAGTAGGGTGCCGGGAGGTAAAAGTATCTCCTTCCGTATTAGAAAGGTAGGATCAATAGTTCTAGAGGAACAATTAGGTGTTATGTAAAGCATGAAGAATGTAGGCTAAGATCGAAAATGATGACCTTAGTCCGAGCCCAATAAGGACGCCATTTTTTACCAAGGGTTTGCTACGAATGATAGAACAATATTTTAGTATAATATACCTTATATGGTTATGCTGTATGCATCAATTTTAAGGGCAAAACTCACCTCTAAGGGGGGGAGTATGTAACAACCCAGATTTTTGAGCGGCTATTTTATATTATTTTGCCTGATGGGCTAATTCTATAAAATAGGGGAAGTTGGAGTAAATATTGTTTCCCGTGATATTAAGGGATGCTATTTACTATGTTTTGTCTATTTACCGTATGAGAAGGTAAATAGCATTATATTGTGATATATTGTGTCGTTGTATGTAAAATGACGGTTATGACCTATACTTCAAGTTGGGTAAAATTAATTAAATAAAATGAATTTAGAACATAAAATTTGTTCACATTTTCCCGAATGCCAAAATAGGGGGTGCGGTTGTTTTTAGAATAGTCCAGATAGTCGAAATAAGTGTCAAGTTGTATTTTGGGGTTTCGGACACTTTTAACGCGTTATGACTCAATTAAGTAGATACGAATCATTTTAATAGTGTATTAGCAATTAAAAGAGGGCATTTGTGTTTTAAGACCCGTTTAAGTCCCCCCACCCCTTTTTCTTTCTTCATTTGTGAGAAAAGCCAAAGGAAGGAGAGAGAGAGAGAGAGAGAGAGAGAGAGAGAGAGAGAGAGAGAGAGAGAGAGAGAGAGAGAGAGAGAGAGAAGAGAGAGTTGGGAGAAATGGGAGAAAAGAGAGAAAATGGAGATTTGGGCCGGATTTCCGTTGCTACCGGAGGTGGATCAAAGACTACGAACCTCAAGGAAAGTTTCTTACTTACTAGATGTGATTTAATGTGATAAATTGCATGTGTAGTTAAGTTTTGGAGATTTAAACCCTAAATGGGTATTTATTGATTTTGGGAAGTAAAGCCTTAAATCTTAGTTTTAATTTGTTTTGAGGATAAACTATTAGATATTAATTGTGTAGAAATGATTTGGGAGAATTATATGTTGTTGGTGTTGAACAAAATGGAAGATTTGAGATTTTGGGGTTTTAGGGTTCATACAACCCGTAGCCCAAACTGGGCAAGATTTCGGGACCGAATCGATTGGGCCCTAGGGGAGAATCGATTCGGATAAGGGATAGGATACAGGTCTGGCAGAGCGAATCGATTCGGGTTAATACTGAATCGATTCGGAGAATTACAGAAAGTCAGTTTTGCTCACCGAATCGATTCGGCTGTTTGGCGAATCAATTCGCAAGGGCGAATCGATTCCGCCCAGGGGAGAATCGATTCGGTTCCCCTGTTTTTGTGAGATTTTCTTAGTTTGATTTTAAGCCCTTTTTATTTTAGGTCCAAGGTTTAGGGGCCTTCCTTTGGGAAGTATGGGGAGTCCAAGAGGGTGGTTTTTGGGTAGACTAATGTCCTAAGATTAATAGGATGACTGGGCTTACCCCGAGGGCTAAAGTGTATAGGTTAATTTACGAATGATTTAGGAGTTAAACTAAAGATGAATTGGAGATAAAAATGTTTTGATGAGATAATTGGGAGACACTCCTTATGGGAGATTCATTTTAAATGGTTTAGGATATTATATTGAAGTCTTGGGGACTAGTTGAGGTTGTTGGAACTTCGGGTCTTAAGTCATTAATTAAATATGACTCTAAGAATAAGAAATGAATAAATATTAAATGTTGTACTAATTAATAAGTACAAATGATTTTGAGAATGTAAAAATGGATGTTTTCAAATGAAAAGGAAGATGATTTTCATAAATGTTAAAAAGGTATGGATACACACCCTCTCTAAATCGCTATCTTAAGGGAAGTTCGCGCGTTGTGGTGAAGCCCCCTGACTAAAAATGCAGGGTGGATATAGTTCCTAGGCCATGTGAGCGTTTGTGATTGTATATTTTTTTGCGATGGGTAGGAGATTCCGGGTGTGGTCTTCACTATCCCGCAGGCACATGGCCACTTCCCGACATTTCGGTAGGATCCCAGGTTGTCTAAATAATAAGCCCTGGAAGATGATAGCCATTTAGGGGGCGCACAGTGGGGAAACCCGAGCGGGCGGTCTTAGAATCATTATATATACATGATTATAACTATTCTAAATCAAGTTGGACTTGATGTACGATATGCCATAAAGAGCATGATAAAGTGCCATAAAGAGCACAATGAAATGCCACAAAGAGCATTTGATGATGATATTCCTGATTAGGAAGGTATTTTTATAAAGTGCCATAAAGAGCACAATGAAATGCCACAAAGATCACAAAAACTATGATTATATTTCCTAATAAGGAATGGAACCATGAAATGAACTAGTGTACAGGATGAAATTATTTGGTAAACATTTGAAAAAATGTTGTACCATTTACGTATGTTGACTTCTCATTTATATATATATTAATTATGTGCTGAGGGTATAATGGATCTCCATGATCGACCTTGCCTAGTAGTAATGTATCGGGGGGTTCCTTATTTGGATTTCGCTTTGCGAGACACCCCACGCACGAATAAGGGCATAGTGTTGTGACTGGTCAGAAGTTATCCTTTAGTAATTAGATTAATTGGGACAGGGTCTAATGTATCTCGACGAGAAAGCTTGATTAGTAGTAGTGTATCGGGGGGGTCCCTTGTTTGGATTTCGCTTTGCGAGACACCCCACGCACGAATGAGGGCATAGTGTTCTGATTGGAGAGAAGTTAGCCTTCTGTTCTTTGTTTAACTAGAACATCAGCATTGATATTACGCTAGGTTGCTTTTAGATTAAGAGGTGAGAAATGTTATTGTTAACTGCGAGAGAATTACGCTCTTAACTGTCATGCATTTTATTCACGTGGGAATCATATCAAACCGGTCCCTGACCCGTATCTATATTTTTTTGCTTTGCACATATTCTTTGCCGTTACAGGTGCTCTACCGCATGGATACCCGTATTTACATTTCCATTCCGGTTGTCATGGAGCTACGACATATTGCGGATGTTGTAGGTTACTTGTTTAGACGCTTATTTCCCTTGTACTATAGTTGTATTCAGTTATTTATTCGGACGTGTTTGTCCAAGTCTTGCACTCATTTGCTATATTGTAAATATTGAAATGTCATATTCGTTGTAACTATTTGTATTAGTCTGTGCACCGACAGCTTATTCGGTGATATTTAAGATTTTGTCATCCTTCATTTATCGATTTTTGATATCCACCGATTTTGCAAATGGGATTGTCGAAGTATTTTTGTTTTACTTTCAAAAAGTTTAAATTTGACGGTCTATTTTCTAAAATGATTGGTGGTTATCTCGTACTATTATTTTAATTAACAGTGATGCTGAGAATGGACCATCTATTATTCCTGTGATTGTTAGAGTATTGGGCTGGCCACCTATTATTTTAGTAGGCGGGTTGTCACAATCGACTATGAGAAGTATAAAGAAATTCCACTAAGTAAGGTGGATAAAAGCCAATGATGGTGTTTACGAGCTCTCTGTACTTTCTCACTCTATAAAAAGTATGACAGTAGGGTTGTTGGAGTTTGATCCCCGTAAAATGCATTAGTGATCTTCTTCTATAGCCTTAAGGGTGCACGATACCACCCCCAGGCATGCAGTTGAAGTGTAATAAGTTCCAATAGGTAATAAGAGCATAACACCTGTAGATTGTGATGTGCTATTCGTGATGATCATATATTCCTTTCACATGCTAGTTGATTTATTATAATATTACTGATTAAATGTGCCAATAATACCCTTGTCATGTTTTCCATGCATGTATGTTGTGTTTGAGACTATGAGTCTCGATTGGCCGAGACTGATTAGACAATAATCCTGAGGATGAAACCGGAATTAAGCTTACTCCATTTCTGACACGTGTGGCTGATAGGAAAGTCTCGACCTTATGAATCTATCTGGGACCGACACTATGCTTATGATATTGCAAGACCAACAGTATTATTAGTCATTGATGAACGAGGTCATATGATAAGATAATCTCAGAGGTCAATATTATCTGATATGACACTGTTGGTGAGAACTCTAGTGATATGATAACTCTAAGGCAGTCTATGGGGGGATATGGTATTGTAGTGGGTCTCTTCTGGACGAGACCAGACTTATGTATGTCATGTTCTTTGAAGTTAAATATATGGTAAGCATAATTGAATTTGTTTAAATTCAGGATATGATATCGGATCTTAAAATATATTTGTTTTAAAATATGTATTAATATTATTAAGGGACCTTACAGCCACAAATTTAGATAAAAGCATTATAAAACTTTGATAATAAGTTAGAAATAGTAACAAAAAAAGTCAGTTACTACATCAGAATTATTAATGATAAGATACCATTGGAATCCATTATTAGTAATGGTAAAACACATTTGCTAAATCCAAAATTAGTAACGATAAGTATTCTATTAATAATTTTATTTCCCATGCCTTTTTTCTAGTGGAAAATTATCGTTACTAATTATTTTTATAATGGTAAAATATTAATGCTAAAATCCAGTTCTGATGTAGTGATCGTCATGGATGTACATAAACTCTCTAACTATTGTTAGTTAATAATCACATTAACTATAATCTGTTATATATCACACTAGCCCGATCTGCCAAGACTCTCCAAGTATAGGTATCTCCCACACCCAACCTTTACCAACATTATCATAATACAATTACTACCCTACTTAACGGTTTATCAATACATTTTAAAATATCGAGTGATCTACACAATCACTAGATATTTCTTTATCTCATAATGTATCTCCCTACTCGACCCTATACTCAAGGTCTTCAAACAACTATATAGAAATCTCATTTACTCTCGATTTAATGCCCTAACATCTCAGATTGTAACCCCAAAACAACTCCCCAATCAAAATCCTAACCAAACTAACACAAAACAGAGCCCAAACAAAAAATCACCAACCCAGAATTTTAGCCTTATGCACTATTAGTAAATATTCATAATAATTTCAATAAAAATACAAAAATACAAAACCATCGCTAATATGATCATAATTAAAAAATATATAATTTCATTCTTCCAAAGTCCTTCGAATGACCTAACCTACATCGTTCGAATGATATTACTAAATTCGAACCAACGAGGTGTCACTTCTCATTGGAAAAGGATTCAAACAAGATTGATGCAAGTCTTCTTTTCTAAGTCTTAAAATCCGTAATTAACAACCTCAAAACCTTACTTTTGAGCCTCTAATCGATCTTGAATCGAAACTCCTTTAAATTTAGGGTCTATAACCTCAATACCAACCTAATTACTCAAGTTTTAGATGATTAATTCAGTGGGTAATGAAATCATCTGTAAGCCTTCCAACTCAGGATCATTCACTTTAATGTCTGATGTTTAATTATATTCCCCTCCTAATACCAAAATCTTTCTTTTTTCTATCACTTGGTCTAAGAAGGTTCCTCAAAAGATTTATATATTTTCTTGGAAACTTCTTCTTAATTATCTTCCTTAGGATTCTAATATTCAAAATATTATAATTCAATTAGTTTCTAGATGTCAATGTTGTCGTAAGCAAGAAGAATCCCGAAATCACCTTTTCATTCATGGTCCAATTGCCAAAGTAGTTTGGAATGATTTCAATAAATTCTCTGAGGTGAATGCTTCTTATTCATCCATTTCTACAGTTCTTATGTCGTAGGGATATCTAAAACTAACAAGGACTATTTAAAACATTTCCTCAAAATACTTTCAATGGCAATCTTTTGGGAGATGTGGAAATTAACATGCCAATCAATCTTTGAAGATGTCCCTATGTCAACTGAAGTTATCATAAAAAACACTGTTAAGCTAATTTCTGAAAAGTCTACCACTCTGAATATTGAGAGCTCTGTGGAAAGAAATCATCAATAGTTGATAGTTGCTTTCAACATCAAAGTGGTTCCCAAAAATCACAAATTTCTCATCACTAGATGGATTCACCCTCCTATTTATGCTCTGAAGCTTAATGTTGATGGTTCAAGTAGAGGAAATCCTGGAGATAGTGGGATACGAATCCTTGAGAGGTCCTAATGGAGGAATGATTCAAATAAGGCATGAGTACATTGGTCAGACATCAAGTTTAGAAGATGAGTTGACATCCATTATTTAAGGTATTAATGTTTGTTTGGGGATTGGTTTCAATATGCTTCTTATTGAAACTGATTCTCTAACATTTTTTATTATGATTTAGGTTAATTGGATTGTAACTTGGTTTTTAAAAAAAATTCATTCAAGAGATCATCTTACTACAGGCAGATCATCAAATTTTTATTCAACATATATATAGAGAGAACGACACTATTACAGATGGGTTGGATTATATATCATCTGGATCAAAGTCTTCTATTCTCTATAGTCATTTTAATGATTTGCCTAAGTTAATTAAAGGTCTTCTTAATTTAGATAGATGTGGTTTGCCAAGTGTTAGAATTTTTTAATTATCTTATTCATATGTTTTCATTTGCTTATAAGGCCATTAAGGAGAGGCTTTTTCTCCCTTGCTAAAATAATAGGGCGCTAGGTCTTATCCCCCCACAAAAAAAAAAAATCAAGGTGTAAGGATAAAAATTAGCTAATGGATTTAAGAACTCTAAGTTCATCAATATAACCAATTTCTATTGAGATTCAATATGATATCAAGGAGCTTTTGCTTTAACTAAAATTACAACTACTATATAATTATAATCGCAATGCCACTCCTTGACTCAAAATTATATTTTAATCTCCTTATTGTTAATTAATTAATTCTTCCCATGTTAAGGTTACAGATGCCCGTTAATAAAATCAATCATCGGTAACTTATTTGATTAACTTCTCTAAGTCCTTGAACGGTCCATCTTAACACATTTGTAGGGTTGGATTAACATAATCCACCTGCGGGGTTTAACACATACAAAACTCAAAAGCATCTCAAGGGGTGTCACCAATCTATATACTGCAATGTGGATTCCATCCATAAAAGACTTTCACCACACATTAATCTCCTTTACCCAATCTATCAGTTTATTGATCCAATAATGAATCTCACCTGATAGGTCAAAAGCATTAAATAACTAGTGCATATGTCCATCAATCATATTAGGATGAAGAGTCTTGGGTAAATTTAATAATCATAAGGTGTACATTATCTTATAAAATCAGTATAAAGATAATGACCTCAAGGTGGTATGATTAAATACACATAAAGTGCACAAGCATAATAAGTTGAACCTATACAGTTTCCTATAATGAAGATAGACCTACTAAAAATATTATGCTCCTGCCCTACCGATGGTGTGTCAATTTCAATCTAAGACTATGAACAATAAAACTTATATTCCACAAGAACTAGTGATATGATCATTTGCGTGTAAGACATACTCCACACACTAGATTCCCTACCAAGAAGAATAATAGAGAGTAACAATTTATAAAATATAGTACACCAAAATACAAAATGGTCACAATAAATGGGTCATGGTTTTGGATCGTGACCAAGGGGTCAAGGTCCAAACCTGTGACCTCTAACTATGTACTGTAACGAAATAAGTGATCAAGGTTTAGGGAAACCTTATTAAGGGGCTAGTCATGGTCCAGAGTCGTGTCCAATAGGGTCATAATCAACAACCGTGACTCACCCATAAACCAGGATTGTGCCAGGTGTCCCGCACTTTTGGTCAACAACTATGACTCACTAATTACCACATACCGTGACCAAAGGTATTTTAGCGCCAAAATTCCCTCCATTTTGGTCACGAGAGTGGTCACAGTCTAGTACCGTAGCCTACCTATGACAATTATCAGTGAACGTTGGTAACAGTCCAGAACCTTGATCCCTAGTCCAATTTTAAAATGGTCACTTTAGGATGGTCATGGTCCGTAAGCATGACCAACTCTCGAGCTTTTAATTGGTCACCTATTGGATCACAGTCGTAAACCGTGACAAGTTCTAACTCATTAAGGGTTCACACAAAGGGTTACGAATTTGGACCGTGACTCTATTTAAGGTATAAATGAAATAAGAACCCTACATTTTATTTCACCCTTGTTAAAAATCTGAAACTCTCCTTCTCTCCCTCTCAACGATAACTTTTCGACGACCTTTATCTCTCTCCTTTCATTTTTCGACGACTCCTCTCTATCCTCAAGGTACTCCTTTCATTTTCCCCAAAAATTATAGTCTATGTGTGTATTTTCTCTTTATGTGTGTGTATGTTCAGTGAGTGTGTGTGTTTAGTGTGTGTGCTCAGTGTGTATGTCTGTTCAATATGCCTGTGTGTGTGTGTGTTGTATTAATATTCAAAAAATGATATTAGTTATTGAATTCACATGAATTTAAATTCTTTTGAAATTGACATATATTGGATGTATTGATATTCAAAAAATGAAATTATATTAATTATATGAAACCATTGATGTGGAATTGTATATGAAAACTAACGTTCTCAATTATGTTCTTGGAAATCATTTGTTGGGTTGATGGTTTGATACGAATGATGGATACTTGAAACGGTCACTTTATTATTTTTTTATAACAAACCTTTAACTAATTATTTGTCTTAACGAAGACCCTATTATAAAGAATAAATGTTTAGAATATAGTCATTTGTTTTGTCTTCACACACTTCTATATATCTTTTATCAGGAAAAATAAAGTCACAATAGTAGTTACTGGAGAAAATAGTACAAGAGGGTGAAATTTCACCACAATAAAAAATATCTTCTATTAGTTCACGCCATATAGAGGGAACTCTGATTTACAATTGTGGTAATAGGAAAATTGAAAAATTAATTACTTTACAAATCGTGGAGTTCATATCGCACAAGATTACCTCTTTGATTGTATTATGTTTTCATTGCTAGAATACAGGAATGAGGCAATTGATAATATATTTGTCATGCATAATCCCGACAGGGTATTGACACTGGTGACAGAGTTACAAAAGGTTGAAAAATATATTCATCCTTTCTGGATACAATTTTGTAAAGAGAGCATTCACCCAGATTGCGACATCTCGAGACACATGCATATTAAAAGTGGGCATGAAAATAAGTTGAAGAAGAAAGGATTATGATTTCATGTCACAGACCTTTATATGTCAATCATTTACACTTTTTCCCCTACTTGGATGCGTGAAAAATTTCAAAGATTTTAAAAGACTAATCCTAGTTTGATGGAAATCGGGCACATCGAGCATGTTTGAAAAGCTGTCAAAAGGTATATACATATATAGAGAGAGAGGGTCGTAAATCGTATTTGTTAGATATGCCATTAATTTTTTCGTGATAGGAAATGTCTAATAGATACAACAACAATCAACAAAATAGTGGAACGCCATCAAATGAGAATTATCTTACACCACAAGTGCTTTTCTCAACACCTTCGGCATAACAATACTCTATTCTTCCAAAAAATCATTCTACTCCAACTCTCACACCCCCAACTCAAGAAACCCATGTTAATACAACACCCCCAACTTCTACTGTCGAGGGATCCCAAGTCAACCCTAAGAGGTGCATTTGTTTTTCCAATAGTGGTAATAACCGAATCAGTGAAAAAGTTGACGTTTAGATTTTTACAAGTTGTTGTCCATCTCTGGGAAAGATGATTGTGGGTGTCGGTGGCACAAAAAACTTGAAAAAGGTTGATTTTTCCTTAAAGAATGACATTTGGGATCAACTGAATAAGACACTTTCATTCCCAATCGGTTCTAAGTCGAGGTTCTTTCCAACGTAGCTGATGATTTGAAAACCCATTATAATCACATTCGAAAGAATTGTTTCTCCAAGATGGCAACCATTTTCGATATTTTAGGGATAAAAGACAAAGTTCACCAAAATATTAAAATGCCTAATCACTAATGTAATGACTTCTTGGAGAATGAGTTTAGGGAGGGAAAACTAAGTGATAGGGTAAGAAATAAGCTGAATAGATTAAAAATTTTTGATGCCCATAGATTCAGAGTAAGATCTTATGATAATATTAAGGGTGAATGGGCAGAATGAACCAAGGGGACTTCGAAATACGAAAAATAATCTAATCGGGTCAACTTGTACTTGCAAGACCGATGGGAAAAGGGACCAATAAATAACTTAGAAAACTGTTACCGATGTTGGTGAGTTTTAATTTAGTTACCATATATATATATAGACGTTATAATATTGTTATTATTAAAATTATAGGCCTAAATATAATATTATGTTACTGGAAAAGATAGAGGAAATGTCCAACAATTAGTTTGATTGCAATCCCTGTGACATTTAATCAGATTACCTAACTAAGGTGTTAGGGAGGGATCGTAAGGGGGAGGAAAATAGGTGTGGGATTATGTATGCCAAGTACTAGATTATAGCACATTAAACCTTTATTAGACGAGATCTCTACAGTGAGGAGTGAGGTGGCAACGTGGTTAAAATAAGGTGCTTAAATAAAAGGAGTGTTGTCAGAGCTTCAGAAGGACATGGCATTCTTGACAAATGAAATCCACATATAGGTCAAAATATTAAGTCAACAACATGGTTACCCCCCCCCCCCCTAGATTCCTCAAACATTCCCATATCCACTTTTTAGAACATTTCCCTCCCTAATGCCTCCTCCCAAAACATTCCCCTCACATATGCCTACACTTGGAACATTTCGTCCATCATTGTCATCCACGCACCCTGACTTAGGTGAGTCATATTATGTAAGAAACTTGGCCATACAAGGATTATTGGCACATGCACTCTCATTTTCGTACTTGTCTGGAAAAAAAAGTCATCAACCAGCCTTTAATGATGGGCTAAGCTCAAATTTTGGTCGATAAAATATATCCTAATTGTGGAGATGAGCCTACGTACGTTGACCATGGGGAAGGGCCATTATTTTCAAATTATGAGAATTGTTTTATTACTTGCCTAGTGAATTTACTAGCCAAGGCTACACCTTGAACAATGTTTTTTTATGAATAAATTTTTAATATTTTAATGGATATAGTGGTAGTATTTATTTGTTTGAATGAATTTGCTTGGAATATTTCTTTGAGAAATTTATAATTAGGTGCCTTATTCACAAATTTTAAACATTTAAGGACAATTTACTATTAGATCCACTTGTTTTGCCACTAGCGTGGACTTCTACAAGAAAACAATTAGTGGACCTAAGTTTTTAAAATTTATCAAAATTTCTTTATTGTTTAAAATTTGTTTCTGAGGGACTTAAGAGTACTTTGGTATATTTCTTGTAGATAGATTTTAATGAATTTGGTCGTAATATTTATTTTCTTTGAATTAATTTGCTTGTAATATTTCTTCTTAATAGTGTTTAATGAATTTTATTTGAATTTATTTTTAATTTTAAACACTCTCGAATGGCTTTTCCACAATATAAATAATGGATGGGAGAGATTCACAAATTATATGATAATCATGTGAAGGGTGTTCGAAAATTTATTAAATATGTAAATAGAAATATTAATAGTGATAAGATTTCGTGTCCGTGCAACCATTGTACAAATAAAAAACTTATGCCTTTAAAAGACGTTGAATTGAATTTAGTAATGTGGGTATGACGCAAGACTATAAGATATGCATATTCCATGGGAAAAAAGATATACCATATGTTCAGGAAGAATTACAGGTATATGACCGCGTGACGGAACCCCATTGGGTGGAAGTGGTGAACAAATCTCCTAAACATCGTCCTTTCATTGACTTAATTAATGATGCTTACGGATTCCACCAAAATCAAAACAACCAGCCTATGGATACAGATAATATGCATTATGACCAAGTCAATGAACAAGTTGATGCTGAATTACCTGAAGATTGGGAACACAGTCGATTGAAAGTCAATGGAGCTAGACCTTTGTATAAACATTGCGAAGAAGGTCACTCAGTATTATATGCAATGATCAATTTATGTAATTTGAAGAGTCAATTTGGGTTGTCGAGCAACAATGTAACTGAATTCTTGAGTGGGTTAAAGATATTCTCCTGAAAGAGAATAGGTTACCAGATAATTACCCTAGCATGAAGAAGAGCTTAAAGGATTTGGGTTTAAAGTACAAATATATTCATTCATACATGTATGGTTGAATATTATCCTACGCCGAGAACGAAAAGAAGTAGAGTGTCGTGTATGTAGTGATCCTAGATATATACCTTTTGATAATAAAAAATTTAACTCTGCAAAATAGCGTAACTGCTCGAAAGTTACACAAAAAAAATCTGAAGTGGTTTTCCCTAGAGCCACAGTTAAAAAAAAAATCATTGTACTGTGGATAGAAAAGGCCATGACATAGCATGATATGTGGGAGGTGGGTGGGAGTCTGATGCGCCATACGGTTGATTCAATCATCATGATAATTTCAAACACACGACACCGTGAATTTGCAAAGGAATTGTTCAATCTCCATCTTACATTTTCAACCGATGGAATCTCAAGTTGGTATTTTATTATGATGATAATATTGAATATTACTGAGTATATATGGTAATATATGAGTATGGAAAGTATTACAATTATCGAGAGTTATAAATACGACAATTTGAGAAATTAAGTTGGGATGCGCGTGTCAGTCACGTCAGGAATCAATTTAATTATATTAAAAAGTAATTTATAATTTTATCATCCATATGGTCATTTTGAGTGCGCCAACCTGTCCGGAGGTGTCGATACAGTAAAAAAACACTAGCTCGGGGTTTAGTTTGGGTTCCGGGGCATTTATAGGCCAAAACGGCAACCCGGGAGGGTATTTTGGTCATTTTAAAATTTAAGGAAATAAGAGACACGAATTTGAGGGTTTATTTAATTATTATTGGGAGTACCATTAGGGACGTTATCAACCAAAAAGGAGATAGTGGGCTATGTGAGTTAGAGGAAAGGTTGCAGGAGGTTCTCAAACCCTAGCAACCACACACCACCACAAATTTCAACGGAATTGTGACTGGAAAGAAGGAAAGAACAATCCCGTAGACACCATCAACGATTCTAAACATCAAACATAAGGCAAGTGATTTGATTACATTAGCTTCACCGAATATTTCTTCCATGATTAGTGTAGAAATTTATATTTTCCTTGAAAGATGATGAAAACCCATTAAATTTGATGTAGAACTTTAAACCTAGGTTAGGAATTGCATGTAGATTAGTTCTGGACGAAATTAAGTACCCAAAACATAACATTTGAAGAATTAAAATCGGATTTTATAAGAGTAATATCATAGTTCTTGAAGAAAAAAGAAAAATAGGGTTTTTATGAAGATTTGATCCTTGTAAGTCTAATTGTTGATGATTTAATGGTTTTAGAATGTCAAAAATAATGTATTTAGGTTGTCTAATGATCCTATAACCTTAGATTAGAGTTACATACCTTGTAATGTAGTTTTGGAACAAATCTGGGACTGAGAAACGAAGCAGTCCGTAGCCTATCTGGTGCGATCGATCGATCGACATTCATAGGTCGATCGATCGACCTTCCCAGAAATTATTATATTTTTCCTTGTTGAATTTAAACAAACCAGTCTCTAGAAAAATTATTGGTGGTGACGTTTTGAACACTCTTACATTTGAGTAAGACCATTAGGCATGATTATGAGACCCAAATTATTATTAGAATTCAATTTGGGATTTATGTTAAACCTAATAAGGATCGACGAGTCAGGGATTATTAGAAAACTGAGATTAAATGGGTTAATCTATATAGTTAGATAAAATATGGTTTGTGGAAGAAATATGGACCTTAAAAATATGGGAATGAAATGTGGGAATAATAGGAGACTTGGTAAACTTTTTGGGGTAGGTTTTAAGTACTTGAAACAACGACGTGAGAGGTGTCGGTGGAATATATTATATATTATCCGGAGACTTAAAAATGTACAAATTGGAGTAATGGTATAGGGATGGGGAACATACCTTTATTAATATTATAAGTTATCTGAGTTGTGTGAATGCTTAGTATATGGATTTATATGTGTATGACATACCTACCATAATTGCTATCACGGGAGGTCGGCTTTCGAACAGGGACATCTAATCTTTGTGTGCCTACGGGGGAGATTTAGATTGGTACCTTAAGGACATAGGGTTGTGAATGACTTATTTGTGAGTTAATAAGTTAGCTGACCATGGGAGCGTAGGTATGTGTGTGACCCATGGGTATGTGGACTTTGTTCGCCTCCATTATCTGTTATTTTTGCTTATTGAGACGGTTCCTGAGAGATTTGGAATACGTGATCTTTATGTACGTGATATACCGGGATTCGATAGAAGAGTATGTATGCACCGCAACTTAGCCTAGGGGTTCCCTAATTGTATACTTATGATGAGATTAATATACTGCTAATTGCAATAGACTCTTTGCTAAAGTGTAAATGTGAATACTTGAGACTTTTTTAGTAGAGTTAAAAGTCATAATTTCACGCAATAATTATTATAAGTACATTTGAGAAATAAAAAAGGAAGATACACACAGGTTATACTAGAATGTCTTGAATAGACCTTTATATTATAATGTGAAGTCGGGTTGTGATTTAGACTAGTTAGTTAGAGGCATAACTAGGACGGGTTACGGATACGTTAGGAATGCACATTAGTTTAGAGGTGAGGAACTCATGTGAGTGCATGTAACTAACATGTACATAATATTCACTGTTTAATGTTATTAAACACTCGCTATATTTTAAACTATTTTCACATCGCGCTCTAACCCATTTTCTTTTAAATCTATTTTCTTGTAAAACCTTTTAGGTGCCCAGCCAGAGGGACACCAACCTTAGGAGTTCCATTCCAGTGACGTGTTGTAGCTGCTGTGGAAGTTATAGGATCTCGATAGTAGACGCCTCCACATTCTACATTGATTCATTCATCGGTTAGGGCATGTTGCCCTTTTCTTTTAGGGATCGCTTTATCATACTCAGTTTCATTTCAGTGTTGGAGTTAATTAATTAATTATTCAGACTTTGTATTTGGTTTTATTCAGTATTTGGATTATTCAGAGGAGTGTTCCTCCATACTCATTTTTATTTCATTATTATTCTATTGTGACTGTGATGTGATTGTGATATCTTTAGCTCATAATTTAATTGGTTGCATCTTAATCTAATTTAATTAAAATTGACAACTCACTTTTTAAATATTAGGTGGCTAGTAATTGTTTAAATAAATGTTTTCGACAGTGATGCTATGAACTGAACCAACTTGACATTTTGTATTAATTTGAATAAATGAGTAGCTACTCGGTATTTAATTAGTCGGGGTGTCACAGGTGGTATCAAAGCATCAGGTTCTAGTGTCCTTAGGATCTGTATGGCTTGTAATGTTTTCGCGTAGTGTCCTTTGATATAGAGCCCTATATTTTAGGATTGTTGTACTCTTTTGTGTATCTTACGCTCTTTATCTATTTTAAAATAATAACTGTGGACTTATAAGACTTCTCTCTCATTTCAGATGCCTCAACAACATGCATAAAAAATTTCGAGGGATGCTCAGCTCGAGCCACAGCCTGCACCAGTTCAGGGTTCCCTGAATGCCGCAGAAGTTGCCGCCATTGTAGCCCAAGCGGTAAATGCCACTTTAGCAGTTGTGCAGTAGGCACCACCTCAGGCACCGATGGTTTCCCCGATCCAAGCTTATGCATTCCCAACTGGTTGGGAACGGTTTCATGATGCCTTTCAGAAGGCACACCCTCCGGAGTT
The DNA here is from genome assembly GCA_949130495.1 of Sambucus nigra. Taxonomy (NCBI): domain Eukaryota; kingdom Viridiplantae; phylum Streptophyta; class Magnoliopsida; order Dipsacales; family Adoxaceae; genus Sambucus; species Sambucus nigra. The sequence continues at coordinate 58,255 of CASBWL010000457.1, forward strand.
TACAGGTAGATCCGACGTCGTTGTGTTTTGTCAGTGGAAGAAGGACATCGAAAGACACTTGAGGATGTATGAGTGTACGGATGTATAGAGGCTGATGCTGGCTACTTTCAAGCTGGTAGGAGAAGCGTTGTAGTGGTGGGAATCTATTACCACTGCAGAGGAGAAGGATGTTCTTACCATTCAGGAGTTCTGGGTGCGGCTTGATCCCAAGTACTTTCCCTCAGCAGTTCTTACCTAGATGAGGAGGAAGTCGATGAACCTTAATCAGGAGGGGAAGACAGTGGCAGAATATGAGGCCGAGTTCACCAATCTTCTGAACATCATTCCCGATGAGATTCCGACTGAAGAGAAGAAGATATAGAAATTCATTGATGGGTTGACTTGGAGGATCCGTCAGCACTTGCTAGGAAATCTCTCGCTGTCCACTTATTCTGATGTGGTTAACGCAGCATTACTTCACTACTAGGACTACCGCTTTCACTTGTCAGAGGGTAAGCGAGCAGGAGAGTCCAGCCATCAGGGCAGGACAGGGGGGAATGGTGCCAGCGAGGCACAATCATCTCAGGGTTAGCACAGGCAGGGTGATCAGAGTTCCTAATAGGGGGATTCTAAGAGATTTTGATCTGGCGGTTTTAGAAATGGTCAGGGAGGTTTTCGGCATGGCTAGAAGGGCCAGCACGACCAACAACACCAGTTTTAGTAGGGCCAGTATGGTTGGGGGAGGAATGGTAACGATCATCAGGGCCGTGGGCAGAAGGGTCAGAGAGGGGGAAACTTTGCGGGGAAATGTTTTATTTGTGGCAAGATTGGCCAAAAATGCCAGGTGTGTCCTGAAAGGGGCAGGGCCCCACAGCAGTGGCAGCAAGGTGCTCGACACGAGCCCCAGAGACCTATGTTTCCCGCTGCCCTCCCATTACTACCGCAGATGATGGACATTCTAGAAGTTCCAGTCCAACATGGACAGCTTCAGTACGGGTGAGTCTATCAGCTCCAGTAGGCTGAAGTCTCACAAGATCCACCCGCTATTGAGGGTATGTTTTCTATTCAGGGGACTATGGGACGTATTTTATTTGACACGGGGGACACACGTGTTTCATTGCCACGAGTTTTGCATGCACTATGGGACTGTTAGATACCGCGGAGAGCATGGTTACTTGCATAGATTCACTGTTGAGTAGGGGTTATATGATTTCCCTTATATGTAGAGGTGTGGGTATAGAGATTGGGAGGTTTACTTTACCTATTGATATGTTAGTGTTAGATATGACTGAGTACGATGCGATCATTGGTATGGATTGGATAGTTGCGTATCGAACCATGATTGATTATTTCAGTAGGAGTATTATTTTTACCATACCCGGGCAGGAGATGTTCCTAGTGGCGATGCCTCGTCCTGAGGGAGGATAGTCCACTCACTTGTACTAGATAGAGGAGGAGACCTCTAAGAAAGTGCTAATACCACTCGATTCAATTCCAGTTTTAGAGAGTTCGCTGATGTATTCCAGGATATTTTAGGATTACCTCCTAGTAGGGAGATAGACTTTGTTATCGATTTGATGTCGGGAACTCGGCCTATAGCTCGCACACCTTGCCGTATGGCTCCAGCGGAGATGAGGGAGCTATGGGATCAAATAGAGCAGCTATTGGGTTAGGGGTTTATCCGTAGGAGTACTTCGCTGTGGGGTGCCCCAGTGTTATTCATGAAGAAGAGGGATGGATCTTTGAGGTTGTGTGTAAATTATCGGGAGTTGAATAAAGTCACGATACAGAACAAGTATCCGTTGCCCCGAATCGGTGACTTATTCGACCAGTTAAGAGGAGCAGCCTTCTTCTCAAAGATTGACTTGAGATCGGGTTACCATCAGTTGTATATCAGGGAACAGGACATCTTAAAGACTGCCTTCTTGATGAGATATGGTTCCTACGAGTTTCGGGGTACGCCTTTTGGCCTAACCAACGCCCCAGCCGTGTTTATGGACTTGATGAATAGGGTGTTCAGAGAGTTCCTAGACCATTTTGTCATCGTCTTCATTGATGACATTCTGGTTTACTCTCAGACAGAGGAGGAATATATCGAGCACCTGAGACAGGTTTTGTAGATGCTGCGTCAGAACGAGTTACATGCAAAGTACGAGAAGTGTGGGTTTTGGTTGAAGGAGGTACAATTTTTGGGGCATATCATTTCTGACAGGGGGATATCTGTTGATATGGGGAAGGTATCAGCGGTGAGGGAGTGGAGACAGCCCACGACATTGACAGAGATACGTAGTTTCTTGGGCCTAGAAAGATACTACGGGAGGTTTATTCGGGGGTTGTCTAAGATAGCGGGTCCTTTGACACATCTGACTTGCAAAGGTGTGCCATTTATCTCGAGCGATGCCTGTCAGTTGGCATTTGACGAGTTGAAGGATAAGTTGACCTCAGCGCCAGTGTTAGTATTGCCCAGATCGAGAGTTGAGTATTTAGTCTACACCGATGCATCCTTACTAGGACTTGGGGGTGTACTGCAATAGGAGAGTCAGGCTATAGCATATGCTTCCCGTAATCTTAAGCCTCACGAGATGAATTACCCCACCCATGACATAGAGCTAGCAGCAGTCGTATTTTCTCTTCGGATTTGGAGACATTACCTCCTGGGGGAGAAATTCCATTTATTCATGGACCATAAGTCCCTACAGTACCTCTTCACGCAGAAGAAACTAAATATGCAACAACGTAGGTGGCTCGAGTTTGTAAAGGACTATCAGTTCGATATCCAATATCACCCAGGGAAGGCTAACGTGCTAGCAGACGCGTTGAGCCGTAGGCTAGTAGATGAGGTGGCCGAGGTGTGGAGAGCAAAGTGGAAGGAGTTGGGACACTAGGATGCAGTGGGATGATCATTCATGTCTATGATCACTGTTACACCCCAGATCGTTACGAGAGTGATATAGGCCCCAACAAAAGACTCCTTCTGTTAAGAGAAGATAGTTCGATTACTAGCAGAAGGAGCCGAGTCCTATACTATTAGTTCAGACAGGGGCTTACGCTTCAATGGGGGACTGGTCATTCCGGAGGGGGAAGACTTGCGACACGAGGTAATGTTAGAGTCGCACCATTCACGATTCGTGGTACATATTGGTGGGAATAAGATGTACCAGGATATGAGGCAACAATACTTGTGGAGAGGGATGAAGAGAGATATTGCCGAGTTCGTTTCTAAATGTGCCACTTGTCAGCTGGTAAAGGTGGACCATCAGAAACCGACAGGACTTCTACAACCATTAGAGGTTCCTATGTGGAAATGGGAGAGAATTACCATGGACTTCATCAAGGGATTACCGACATCGCATAGGGGTCACGACTCCATATGGGTAATCATGGATCGGTTGACCAAAGTTGCTCATTTTCTGCCAGCCCGAACATAGTACACTACGGGACAGTATGCCCAGATTTTCATAGCAGAGATAGTAAGACTCCACAGGGTACCTCTCAATATCATGTCTGACAAACACAAGATATTTGTTTCACGATTTTAGGAGAGTTTTCATGAAGCCATGGGTACGAAATTTCGACTGAGTACAACATATCACCCGCAGACAGATGGGTAGACCGAGAAAAAGAATAAGATGTTGGAAGATACGTTGCAGATGTGCATCCTAGATTTTGGAGGTGGTTGGGAGCAGTACCTTCCACTCATGGAGTTTGCCTATAATAACTCCTACCAGTTCACTATTGGCATGGCTCCATTCGAGGCGTTATACGGTAGACCTTGTTGTTCCCCAGCATGTTGGCTAGCGGTGGGGGATAACAAACTCCTTGGGTCGGAGGTGATTCAGGATACTTCGGCAAGGATAGAGATAATACATATCCGTATTCGAGTAGTTCAGGATCGATAAAAGAGTTATGCCGATGCTAGGAGGTTCTTCGGAGAGTTCAAGGTGGGGGACTAGGTGCTACTCAGAGTGTCTCCTATGAAGGGGATTATGCATTTCAGGAAGAAGGGGAAACTGACGCCTAGATATGTGGGGCTATTTCCTATCACCGAGCGAATTGGGCAGGTTGCGTATAGACTTGCGTTACTGGAACACTTGCATAGGATTCATGACATGTTCCATATTTCCTCGCTAAGGAGATATCTTAGGGATGATTTGGCTCATACCCACATTGCTTTAGAGAACATCGACCAACAGCCTGATAGTTCTTATGAGGAGGGGCCAATTACTACTCTGGACCACAGCGAGAGGACACTGAGGTCGAAGATAGTACCGTTAGTACGTGTTCAGTGGTGGCATCATAATGCCGAGGAGTCCACCTGGGAGTGCGAGGATGAGATGCGCGAGCGTTATCCAGAGTTATTTTTGCCAGGTATACTTTAGTTTTGAATTTCGGGACAAAATTCTGTTATTGGGGGGAAGTATGTAATACCCCGTAATTTTATTGATTTTTATTTATTAGATTAATTAAATTAAATGGGAATTAATTGAAAATTAATTCGGATTTAAATACTAGCGAGATATGAGTTGGTATTTTATCATGACGATAATTTTATGTATTACTGAGTATATATGGTAATATATGAGTATGGAAAGTATTAAAATTATCGAGAGTTATAAATACGACAATTTGAGAAATTAAGTTGGGACGCGCGTGTCAATCGCGTCAAGAATCAATTTAATTCGATTAAAAATTAATTTGTAATTTTATCATCCATATGGTCATTTTGAGTGCGCCAACGTGTCCGGAGGGGTCGATACAGTCAAAAAGCACTAGTCGGGTGTTTAGTTTGGGTCCCGAGGCATTTTTAGGCCAAATCGGCAACCCGGGAGGGTATTTTGGTCATTTTAAAATTTAAGGAAATAAGACCCACGAATTTGAGGGTTTATTTAATTATTATTGGGAGTGCCATTAGGGACATTATCAACCAAAAAGGAGATAGTGGCTTACATGAGTTAGAGGAAAGGTTGCAGGAGGTTCCCAAACCCTAGCCACCACACACCGCCACCAATTTCGATGGAATTATGACCAGAAAGAAGTAAAGAAACAGCCCCTAGACACCATCAATGATTTTGAACATCAAACTTAAGTCAAGTGATTTGATTCTATTAGCTTCAGCGAATATTTCTTCCATGATTAGTGTAGAAATTGATATTTGCCTCGAAAGATGATGAAAACCCAATAAATTTGATGTAGAACTGTAAACCTTGGTTAGGAATTTCATGTAGATTATTTCTGGACGAAATTCAGTACCCAAAACATAACCTTTGATGAATTAAAAATGGATTTTATAAGATTAATACCATAGTTCTTGAAGAAAATAGAAAACTAGGGTTTTTATGAAGATTTGATCCATGTAAGGCTAATTGTTAATGATTTAATAGTTTTGGAACGTTAAAAATAATGTATTTAGGTTGTATAATGATCCTATAACCTTAGATTATAGTTACATACCTTGTAATGGAGTTTTGGGACAAATTTGGGACTAAAAAATGAAGCAGTATGTAGCCTATCTGGTGCGATCAATCGATCGACATTCATAGGTCGATCAATCGACCACCATCGATTAATCGACATTCATAGGTCGATCGATTGACCTTCCCAGAAATTATTATATTTTTCCCTCTTGAATTTTAACAAACTAGACCCTAGAAAAATTATTGGTGGGGACTTTGTGAACACGTTTAGATTTGAGTAAGACCAGTAGGGATGATTATGAGACCCCAAATTATTATTAGAATTCAATTTGGGATTTATGTTAAACCTAATAAGGATCGACGAGTCAGGGATTAATAGAAAATTGGATTAAATGAGTTAATCTATATAGTTAGATAAAATAAGGTTTGTGGACGAAATATGGACCTTAAAAATATTGGATCGAAATGTGGGAATAATAGGAGACTTGGTAAACTTTTTGGGGTAGATTTTAAGTACTTGAAACTACGACGTGAGAGGTGTCAGTGGAACATATTATATATTATTCGGAGATTTAAAAATGTACAAATTGGAGTAATGGTATAGGGATGGAGAACATACCTTTATTAATATTATAAGTTATCTAAGTTGTGTGAATGCTTAGTATATGGATTTATATGTGTATGACATACCTACCATACTTGCTATTATGGGAGGTCGGCTTTCGAACAGGGCCATCTAATCTTTGTGTGACTACGGGGGAGATTTAGATTGGTACCTTAAGGACATAGGGTTGTGAGTGACTTATTTATGAGTTAATAAGTCAGCTGACCATGGGAGCGTAGGTATATGCATGACCCATGGGTATGTGAACTATGTTCGCCTCCATTATGTGTGATTTTTGCTTGTTGAGACGGTTCCTGAGAGATTCGGAATACGTGGTCCTTATTTACGTGATGTACCGGGATTCGATAGCAGAGTATGTGTGCACCGCAACTTAGCCTAGGGGTTCCCTAATTGTATACTTATGATGAGATTAATATACTGGTAATTGCAATAGACTCTTTGCTAAGGTTTAAATGTGAATACTTGAGACATTTTTAGTAGAGCTAAAAGTCAAAATTTCACACAATAATTATTATAAGTAAATACGAGAAATAAAAAAGGAAGATACACACAGGTTATACTAGAATGTCTTGAATAGACCTTTCTATTATAACGTGAAGTCAGGTTGTGATTTGGACTAGTTAGTTAGCAGCACAACAAGGATGGGTTACGGATACGTTAGGAGGTTCACATTAGTTGAGAGGTGAGGAACTCATGTGAGTTCACGTAACTAACATGTAGTTAATATTCACGGTTTAATGTTATTAAACACTTGCTATATTTTAAACTGTTTTGACATTGGGCTCTGACCCGTTTGCTTTCAAATCTATTTCCTTGTAAAACCTTTTCGATGCCCAGCCACAGGGACGCCAAGCTTAGGAGTTCAATACCAGTGACATGCTGTAGCTGTTGTGGAAGTTACAAGATCTCGATAGTAGACGCCTCCACATTCTACATTGACTCTATTTCAGATTCATTCATCGGTTAGGGCATGTTGCTCTTTCTTTTAGAGACCGTTTTATCATACTCAGTTTCATTTCAGTCTTGGAGTTAATTAATTAATTATTCAGACTTTGTATTTGGTTTTATTCAGTATTTGGATTATTCAGAGGAGTGTTCTCCAGACTCATTTTTATTCCATTATTAATCTATTGTGACTGTGATGTGATTGTGATATCTTTAGCTCATAATTTAATTGGTTGCATCTTAATCTAATTTAATTAAAATTGACAACTCACTTTTTAAATATTAGGTGTCTAGTAAATGTTTAAATAAATGTTTTCGACAGTGATTCTATGAACTGAACCAACTTGACATTTTGTATTAATTTGAATAAAGGAGTAGTTACCCAGTATTTAATTAGTCGGGGTGTCATAGGTGGTATCAGAGCATCAGGTTCTAGTGTCCTTAGGATCTGTACGGCTTGTTATGTTTCTGCGTAGCGTCCTTTGATATAGAGCCCTATATTTCAGGATTGTTGTACCCTTTTGTGTATCTTATGCTCTTCATCTATTTTGAGATAATAACTGTGGACTTATAAGACTTCTCTCTCATTTCAGATGCCTCCACGACGTGCACAGAAAGTTCCCAGGGATGCTCAGCCCGAGCTACAGCCTGCACCCGTTCAGGGTTCCCTGAATGCCGCAGAAGTTGTCGCCATTATAGCCCGTGCGGTAAATGCCGCTTTAGCAGTTGTGTAGCAGGCACCACCTCAGGCACCAGTGGTAGCCCCGGTCCAGACTCATGCATTCCCGTCTTCTTGGGAATGGGTTCGTGATGCCTTTCAAAAGGCACACCCTCCGGAGTTTTCCGGTAGCTCCGACGTCATTTTGTCCAGTCAGTAGAAGAAGGATGTCGAAAGACACTTGAGGATGTACGAGTGTACAGATGTACATAGGCAGATACTGGCTACTTTCAAGCTAGTAGGAGAAGCGTTGCAGTGGTGGGAATCCATTACCACCTCGGAGGAGAGGGATGTTCACAGTAATTAGATACATAAACAATTGAATTACTCTTGTCTAATTTTATGTATTCTATATATTACGATTTAAACTCTACAAATTACCTTTATTAAGTACGAGAACCAAATTTTCCAAAGTTGAAGGATTAGTTACATGACGAATGATTTTAGAGCATGGATATCAAAATAGACGATTCCCACCTCTTATGTTTGTAGTTATTTAATCATGTGTGGTTAAAACATGTCCTAATATATATTTAGTAATAAACGCATATTCAAAAATAGAGGATGTCTCGTCAAGGCTTGCACGCCTTGCAAAATGTCCCAAATTTAAAGTGAAAGAGTTCAAGAAATTTTGCACCAACGGTTTTGATTTCGTTGCAACCCTATTTGAGAAAACATTTTTTTTATATAAAATCATGAAATTTCAATTATGCCTTGACTACTTGTGTCACTAGTAATCCAAAAGATACAGTGTTAACATATTATGGGATTTTTCAAATCATGGAACTTGATTATTCAGATTTCACAGAAATTTTATTCAATTTTGACTGGGTGAAGGTGGATGACAATGCGAATGCTTGTAAAGTTGATCCTGACACCAAACTTATCATGGTAATTTATCAAATATGAAGAGTAAATATCACATAGTCTATGAATCATTTATTTGTGCCTTTCATAATGTAAAGAAGGTATTATACTCAAAGTGCATAAATGATGGAAATTGGTCCATAGTTTTACATGCACCGAAAACCCTCATTTGGAGGATCTTTTAGTTAATATAGAAGAAGATTGATTACCAAAAATTTATTTTATAGTTGGAAATCCAATTTATATCCAATTATTATATTGGCCCTAGATAATTCGTTTTGTATCCAAGTTGTATCCTATTTGTTTGATTTATGATTGTTTATTTTGATTTATGAATGTTTATCTTTATTTATAAACATGACAAAAAAATGCAAATGGTTAGACTTCATCTTGAAAACATGTCATTGAAGGGTGAAAATGCAAAACGAGCTCCCAAAACCCCCGTAGGAGGCACAAATACCTCGTACGAGACCAAAATAACACGTAGCAACTAACCGCATAGTCACGAGATGACCGATAAAAGAACATAACCAAAATTTGAAAATAGTAAGACTTAGGCTTGGAAACACTACGTTGAAAAGTGAAAATGCAAAACAGCCCCCCAAACGCCCCTGCAAGAGGCACAAAAAGCTCACACGAGACCAACATAACATGTAGCAACAAACTACGTAGTTACCGAATGCCCAGTTTGAGAACATTTCCATAAATTATAAACAGTTAGAGTTAGGATTGAAAAATGTCGTTGAAGGGTGAAAATTCAAAATATCCCCCTAAAGTCCCTGCAAGAGGCGTAAACACCTCACACAGGACCAATGCAACACGTAGCAACTAACTGCGTAATCATGGGATGCCTGGTTTAAGAAGATGACCAAAATTATAAATATTTAGACTTATGCTTGAAAGCATGCCATTGAAGGGTGGAAAGGAAAAATATCCCCCAAACGGCCACGTAAGAAGCACATACACCTCACACGGGATTAATGTAAAAAATAGCAATTGACCATGTAATCAAGGGATGCCCTGTAAGAGAACATGACCAAAAATTACACATAGTTAGACTTAGGCTTGAAAACATACAATTGAATGGAGAAATGCAAAAAAAAAATCCTAAACGCCCCTATAAGAGTCAGGAACAACTCGTACGGGACCAATGTAACATGTAGCAACTAACTGCGTAGTCATGGGACACCCAAGTACAACACTTCGTGCACTAAGGTGTCGGTCGCCGCCACACTATGCTAGGAATCACTAAATAAAATATCATTCTCAGCATGTGATAGAAATATGAGACATTTAAAAAAAACTCTAATTCCACAAGATATAATTCAAATTTATCCAACAAATATAAAGATTCGTGCAAATTAAAATCCATCACCATTCTATCTCCAAAATAAATCCAACTCCAAATTATTTAAAATCGAAATGCAATACTATAGCTATAAAGTATGGCTGAAATCATAAAAAATTGTTGCCCACCAAATCCATAAATGAAAGTATCGTGATAAAATGATGGAATGGAAAGTAAATCTAAACTACTAAAGCAGATAAAATAAATCTCCAGCTGCACTCCCAAAAATTTCCAATCCATGCTGTAAAGCTACTCTAGCACTATACCTAAAATGTTAGTCAACACAATGGGTCAGAGCCCATCGTATGAACACTAGATACTCCTCCTAATTAGGGTCTGTAAACCCAGACATAAGCATTATACATGATAAATATCACAGTAGAATATTTTAAATTAAACGAGATATATATTAGCATTCGAGTAAACATAAGTTACCACTATCTGCCCATATAACTAAGTTGCCACAGTACTTGAGCCCAATTATTCCATTACAACTTTAATTTAAACATTAGCTCTTATTATTACTTAATTTTATTATCCAATTATTCTTATTCGTGCGACACCACTATAGCCAGTCAACCTTTATATTGGTCATTCACATACTCTTTACACACTTAAGGTTCAACACATCACACACATTCCCCTCACTATAGCCAGTCAGCCTAATTTCATTAACTCTACCCATACTCGTGAAGTTCTACGCATGACACATCACTATAGCCAATCGATCCAAGTATGGTTAGCCCCACACATACTCATGACGCCAACACACACCCATGTCACTATAGCCAATCAATCCAATTATCATTAGATCTGCACATACTCCCGATGTAAATTTATTTTTTTACCAAGTTATTATCTTAGGCATTAATTATCAACATTTTCAAGTTCTCATCATTTTCAATTAGCCCCATCCTTTAATGAAGCATAAATCCTCAAACCACCCCTAGGCTCATGCCTAGAGGCCTATAAAATACAAGTATATCCTAACCTATCATTTAGGAAGAATACCTACTAATAGTTACTACCTAGCTTTGCACCAAGGCTAACGATCCAATAAAAATGGCGTATAATTCAACTCCACCAAGGATTTTCCCATCCGTAAAATCTACACTAACTAGTCCCATACCAAGAAAGTGTTAACAATGAAAAATGCATATCTATTAGTCCCATACCTAGCAAGAAACCTAAAAGTAAGGTGAAATCGTGACAAACCCCAACAATCCCTTCATCCCCGCGGTATCCAGTATTAATACAATTAACGATCACATAAGGCATATTTTCAACCTATAACAACAATTCTTCCAATTAAATTCCAAGATTCCAATTTAATCAATATACGTCCGTTCAATTTTAATTTTAATTAAATAATTCATGTTTGAACAACTTATAAAATTTCCATACACGTGCATATTTTGGGGCATACAACAATAATTTTCTATTCTACAATCTACACATAAATAACATCATTTTATGCATCGAATTCAAATTAAAAAAATCAAACAATTTATTTTGGGGCAATTTATAATTAGGTCCCTTGTTGAAAAATTTTAAGCATTTAAGGATAATTTACTATTAGGTCTATTTGTTGTGCCACTAGCGTGGACTTTTACAATAAGAGCATTAGTGGACCTAAGTGTTTAAAATTTGACAAAATTCCTTTAGTGTTTAAATTTTTTTTTACCAGTGACCTAAGATTACTTTCCCCTTTATTTTATCATGCGAACGTCCATATATTCAAACGGGATCTGAACCTCTAATCTAAGCATGCGAGAGTTTTGAGACTTAAGTCGTATTAGATAGTTGAATAAAAAAAATCCCAACTTTACTTTCACTTTTCCTAACTAGTCTCTCTAATTTAATTTAAGAAAATAATGATTATTAGTGTTTATGGAACATTTAAAAGGCATAATACTAAAAGGGGGAAATATAAGTATTTATGCATGTAAATAAGTCATCTTAAAAATCTGATTACACAGTTACGTTCCTCTCGCAAAAATAGTAAAGACTCGTTATTGGTTGTTTTTAAGAAAATTTGATTTAGATATTCAAAACTAGGGTTGAAATTTGTTTTTAATTGGTTTAGGTTTTGTATAAGAGAGGAGATAATAATTTGGGAGGCTACAGCTGGTTGAGAAGCGTTAAAAGTGTTTTAAAAAGTCTAAACTCTTCTATTATATAAAGGATTCAAACAAAGAGTCATATTCAAACACAAACACACAAAAATACATTTCGGGCGATCGGACCGTTGGAATTCGCTGAAATTTTGATATATTGTAGCTTAAGGCGAGCTAAAATGCTTTCCAAAAATCAGTACGATCGAACGTCGTTAAGGTTATCTGCATCACGTTTTAGAGTTCGAAACGTGGCGAGACAAAGAAGCCAAATCAGCTTGATCGGAAGGTCAACTTCATCACGTTTTTGAGATCGAACAATCGAATTTTTTATCCTCCTTAGGTTGGATCTTTCCGTGATTTTTATATAAAAATTTATAGGTTCCAGATTTTAATTCCTATTTAAATTCCACTTTAAATCTTACTTTTGTTGTAAAAACCAATATTTTTACATACCAAAATTAAATAGATTCCAAAAATTATTTTTTTGAAATTCTTAATTTATAAAAAAAAAATTACGGCTAAAAAATCACGGGGTGTTACACTAATTATAGAAAATGATCAAAATTTGCATATAGTAAGACTTAGGGTTGAAAGCATACCATTGAAGGGTGAAAATGCAAAACAAATCCCAAATGTCCCCGCAAGAGGCACATACACCTCGCACATGACCAAGTAACACATAGCAACTGATCGCATAGTCAACAAGTTGGTTCCCTAAGAAGAGCGAACCGGTTCGCTCAACCGAATCAATTCTATTTACCAGCGTACTGGCTTTCCCAATTTTTCGTTTATGCATTATTTTGACCCGTTAGGACTTAGGGATCGACCGTAGGGGTTTTCGGCGTACTTTGGTATTACTGAGAAGACTTTACTAAGTTTGGACGTGTGGCAAGCCAACATTAGATGGGACAACCAAGGATTCAGGTGAGTGACTATTTATTAATTCATTAGGAAGTTGAGTTGAACTTCGGGATTGGGTGAACGGTATGAGGTGGGACATGCGTACGAGTCTGGTAGTTATTATTATATACATATTATAGTGATATGTATATATACGTATGTATGAATAATATTTGTTTTATTAAGCATACCTACTTAGAGTGCTAACGTAAGAGGTTGCGCGTAGTGGACAGTCCACCCTGGTGTTGATCATCAGGTGTTGGGTTATTTCCTTAGGTCATAATATTATTCCATGGCCATTATCGGTGTGTGAGTATAGTTGTTGGTTTCAAGTACATTTGGACGCTATGTGGTATGTTTGCGCCCCCTGAATATATTTCTGTAACCGCCTCCATCGTATGTGTTTTCATTTCGGATCGATGATGAAATTCCAACCCGGTGGCTCAGTGTCATCATGCGTGGTGCCTGAGTAGGATAGCACACGATAGATGTATCCGCGAGGTCCAAACTCTGGGGATATGTGTGTGTCATTTGGGAGATAACTTTGGGACATTTTATTGAGACTCAAATATTCTTGAACACGAAAATGAAAAAAAAGTAATACACAAACTAACAAAATAAAAATGATGCACACATATGATAATGAACATCGACGAGTATATATTACTACTACAACTAATATATATATATATATATATATAGCACGGACATAACTATGTTATGTGTATGACGTGAATAATAATTTATAGCAAGTTTATCACCACAATGTTATTTATGAACATATACATAGTGAAGGTTATTACACTTAGCTAACAGAGAGTATTAGCGGGTTTGGACTTGGATTGCATCTATATGTCATAGTTATACCGAGTAATTTAATTAGGATAATTAAAATGAACACGTTAGGTGCACACTTTATTTGAGAGGTGAGGTTTATCTTAATTTAATGCGACCAGTTAATTATGAAAGTAATACACTATTGCTTTATTGGATTTAAGACAATTATCTACTTACAGAATATTTTTTACTTTACGAACTTTGACCCGCCCCCAAGTGTGCAGCACCAGCCGGGACTGAAGGGATAGATTCTTTTTTTACGTGCATTAGATGTCGATGCTACATCTTTGTTTAGATGCATCGATCTATTTTAACTACATAGGATCAGTCATTCAGTTTTAGTTTTTGTTGTGTTGCCCGTAGATGGATATGATTTTATATTACTTTCAGAAATTTATATTGCAATACTCATTTTCTTTATTCAGTTAATGAGGATGTTTTATTCTGTGGCTGATAGTTTATTCGGATCACTCTAATTATCTATTGATGCATGATGATTCTTCATTCATTTTAATTGTATGAGTTTATTCGTATTATTTATATTATACAGTGATGCGACAGTGATGCTGAGAATGAACTACACTGAAATTTTCGTTTTGTTTTAAAAGAGGATTGGTCACCCGGTATTAGAATAAGCAGGTTGTCACAAAGACGAGTGCTCATACAATAAAGATCATCACCTCAAAGAGATTTATTGATGTGTCCGAGCTCCGTGTTGTAAGAAACATCCCATCGGGACTAAATCTTGCACATCTGGAAACATTGTACAAAAAATAAGAGTGAGTTTTAGTTAAATGCCTAAAAGCAAGTTCTATGCATTATATTAAGTTGTTACTAAAGAAACAAATACATAATATAAATATCTTTTACAAATGAATACCTTATGCTCCGAAAGATGCCTCGTTTCATGCCTTGCGAAATTCTTTTATGATCCTTTTGTATCATTCACAAAACTATATAAAACAGTTTCCACTGGCAAATTGTATTTTGGGATTACGTCAATCAAATATCATAATTAATCAAGATATAAGAGTAATGCTAGCTGGTTTAAACACACTTTTTACTACAGTCTCGTTAATAGTGTATGAATACAATGGTTGGACTAAATCTAACAAAGACCTTAAAGATAATCCTAGATATACATGGACTCTAACTAAGAGTTTAATACAATAACTAATATCTAGATGGTCCTGGGTGTTCAATAATTCATGGTAAATATGGACTTTAATCCACTAGATGGGGTTCATATTATGATGGTCCTTGATATTGTCCATGTTATGCACTCTACGGTATTTTGTATGCAAGGTCCTCATTCATTACATTTTTGGTATAACTTCTAATCATGGATACACCAATACCATGCATGCCACCAAGTAAAATACCTATTGATTGGACAAATGAAAATAACATAATTGCATGCCACCAAGTAAAATACCTTCGGTGATTATTTCATATCCCCTCAATACTCCTGTGTAGAGTGTTCCATAATTTCATTAGCACTATTCTTTGCCCTGCTTCTTTTGACCACTTGTTTTTGTTTCCTTCAATAAGCCTTAAATAATCGGAGGGGAGCTTCACAATCCTCGATAATCTACAAAAATTAAACAATCAATAAACCTCAAAATCATTAAGACTAAAATATTACACCAAATCAACCTCACTTATCATCTAAAAAAAATTTTAAAAAAAATTTACAAAAAAACATAATTAAAGATATTTAACTCAAATAATTCAAGACACCCCAAACTCATCGGAAGCAAGTATGAGAGATTATTAGCGATTGAAGAGTCACATGATCTTCATCATATCCACTATTTTTGTGAATACAATAAAAAATAGAAACAGTTAAGTGGTTGAATAATAGAAACGAATACCCAAAAAATCCTATTGTGAAATACCAATACCATATTTGTGTACAAGTTTAAGCAACCAAAAATAGGAAAATGGTGAAACTTAAAAAAAACAAGGTTCTAAAAAACGCGAGGTGTGATTGAGGCGTGGAGGCCAAGCCTTAAGCCTTAGAAGCCTAGGCGGGCCTAGGCGTAAAAAGGCGTGAAAAGGCGTTTAGGCCTTATTAATATATTTTAATATTTTTTTAACCATAACAAGGCTATTAAAATACAAAAATTGCACTGATCATAAAAATATGTCTGAATATATGCAAATTAAAATACTATTTGATTATTTTGGATGAGATAATGGCTCGGTTTGTAAACAAATTCTTGAAAAGGCGACATCGTTTCACTAAATCATTATTGTTTTTAGAAAAAATTGCACCTTAGGGGTTTTACCAAGAATAAGGCGTGAAAAGCGTAAGGCGAGGCATTTCTCCCAAGCCTTAAGCCTAGGCGGGTTTTTTAGAACAGTGAAAAAAACAAACTCATCTTTATGTGAATGTTTATATCTTAGTATTAAGAATATGGTGAGAGTTAGGAATACAAACCCAACTTTGTGTAAAGGGTAAAATAATAATAAATTAGAAATAACATTTTGATACTTAAAACAGACAATCGATACAGAAAAAAAATATTTAATTCATACAAAAAAATCAATACAAAACAAGATTGTGACCTATATAAAGTGTCAATCTAAACAACTATACCTAGATCGTGAGAAGTATATTGTCCAAAGAAAAAATAAATAAATTGATATACAAGTGTACACAATAATAATTATACACACAAGTGATGTTGTCTTTATTCTTTTCTCCCTTATTTCTTATCAGATAGTGGTCCTAAAATTTATAAAGAATAATTTGTTGCCTATATTGTTCTAAAGAAATTAATTTATTTTAAAGTCTATATTTAAGCCTTTAAAGGTAGGATATTTAGCAGAGTAATACAATCATATGAAGCATTTGATGATTAGAGAGTTCCATTGAAACATAACTAACAACATTAGATAATTTGAAAGCAGCACGAGTTTCATAGAAAAATAATAAAACTTACTGTGATTGAGAAGTTTACGAAGATGGGGTAACTGCACCAACAAAATATGAAATCGATCTCGGACGAGATTATGCGATTGGAGAAACAAGTTTATGAAGATTAACTATTACATAGAACAATGACTATAAATATATCAATGATTGTAACTGATTAGAAAAATAATAGTAAGATCATGAATAATACCATTAGATAATTTGAAAGTAGCATGAGTTTCTTATAATGATTAGCAACATGAGTTTCTTAGAACGATTATCGTATGTTGTTTGTTGTTCGGGTTCTACACGATGTTGTATGTAAGTGAACTGAGAAGAGAGAATAGTGATTGGGAAGATAGCCCGATTGAGATTGAGAACCTTAGGTCATTTCTTTTGGTTGGGTTGTGTGAAGTCGAGGGCTTTTCTTTCGGTTGGGGGAAAAATACCCTCTTTTTTTAATAATTACTTTTAAAAGATTGAATTAATATTAGTAACACTTAAACGAGATTACTAACGGTAATTTATTGTGAGAAATAGTAATGGTATAATAATGTTAGTAATAAAAAAATAGTTTTGTTACTAAAAGTTCGTTTTGATGTAGTCTTGGTTACGAATTGTATATCTATCAATATTTCCAACTCATACAAGGACTCTTGTGTCGATATAAATGTGGTGAACTCACAGATCATACTAAATATTATTGTCCTGTATATTTTCTTCTTCAATATGAAGACAAACTCATTTTTGCGATTCACGCATTAATTAAAATGAAATGCTATCTCCATGGGTCTTGTTTGATAGATCTCGACGAGGAGATTTCAAAAAAAGTAATTTTGCAAAAAATGGACTTGTCAATCAAAAGTTATGATCATTTGAAAATTAAAAAAAAAAGTTCAACCACTTATGTAACTTCCCCATGGAATTTACGGATAATTGGTTTTAAAGGGGTATAATTATGAGAAAAGGTTTCAACAAATTAGGAATAGAACTTATATGTAGGGAGAAAATATGGTAAGACTAAAATGAGTAAAGAAATATTTAATAGGACCTATGTTTAATAAAATGAGTAAAGAAATGATTGAACATTTGACATAGTATATTGTTAAACCTTATTTCAAAGAATATTTTCCTCAACTGCGTTAGTCAAACTTACGATTTATTTATAGGGGCATTTACGTTTAGATACTATTAGACTTTCTTTAAGACATTCTAGTCCCACCATGTTTTTCCCTTACATATAAGTCCTATTCCTAATTTTTTGGAACTTTTTTTCACAATTTTACCCTTTTAAAACAAACCATCTGTAACTTCCTTGAGGAAGTTACATAAGTGGTTGAATTTTTTTTTTAATCTTCAAATGATCATAACTTTTGATTCACAAATCCGTTTTTTTCAACATTACTATTTTTGAAATCTGCTCGACGAGATCTATCAAACAAGATCCATGAAGGCTATAAGATTCCAAAGAAAAAAATTTACACAAACAGTAAAATTTACTGTATGCACTAGAATATGAAATAGTTTTATATATGTGAAATTTTCACAAATAGGCAATAACATTTACTGTGGTAATACTACATAGTGTATATATATATATATATATATATATATATATATATATATATATATATATATATATATATATATATATATATATATATATATATATATATTCAGTGGATCCAAAACCTCTTTTTTCAAAATTACCTTATATTTAAAGGTTCGCGCTAGTGGTATCCAATCCTTACCACCATTGTTGGAGCTTCAACGACCTTCGTCAGAGCTCTGATTTGGGGTGGGTAAGGGTGGCATGTGGTGCCGCTGGCACGGACCTTTGAAAATAATAGACTTTTGAATAAATGGGTTTTGGATCCACCGGAGTATCATGGGGTGAAGCTGGCGCGGACCCTTGAAAATAAGATTCGATAAATGGGATCGAGATCCTCTGAAGCGCCGATTTGAGGTGAGTAGGGGTGACATTAGGTGCCGGTGGCACAGAACTTTAAAAATAGGAGCATATTGGATATATATATATATATATATATATATATATATATATATATATATAATGTGATAACACAGTAAATTCCCGTGTTTGTAAAAATATCATAGATATTAAACTTTATTATATACACCAGAAAATGAAATAGTTTTATATCTGTGACATTTTCACAAACAATAACATTTACTGTGTTAATATATTTATGAATATATAACATTTTCACAAACAGTAACATTTACTGAGTTAATATATATATATATATATATATATATATATATATATATATATGCACACACACACTGTAGATCCAAATGTCATTTTTTCAAAATTAACATATTTTTAAAGGTTTACGCTAGCGACATTCAATCCCTACCACTACCCACCCCCATTGTTGGAGCTTCAATAATTTTCACCAGAGCTATGAATTGTATGGGTAGTAGTGGCATAGGGTGCCGCTGGCGCGGACCACTGAAATTAAGAGAATATTAGATAAATGGAGTTTGGATCCATCGGAGCTCCGATTTGGGGTGAATAGTGGTGACATTGGGTTAGGTTTATATCTATATCATTTTACAAACGGTAACATTTACTGAGTTATAACACAGTATATATATATATATATATACGGTGTATCCAAACCTATTTTTTTTATATTGTCTTATTTTTAACTGCCTGCGCTAGCGGAATCTAATCCCTACCACCACGAACCCCAATTGTCGGAGCTCCAACAACCTTCATCAGAGTTCTGATTTAGGGTGACATGGAGTGCCACTGGTGCGGACCTTAGGAAATAAGAGAATATTTGATACATGTGGTTTGGATCCACCGGAGCTCCAGTTTGAGGTGAGTAGGGGTAGCATTGGGTTAAGTTTATATCTGTAATATTTTCACAAATAATAAACGTTACTGTTTGTGAAAATGTTACATCGGCATTCCATGCCACCTCAAATCAGAGCTCTGATTAAGGTTGTTGGAGCTCCGACAAAGGGGGTGGGTGGTGGTGAAAATTGGATGCAGCTAACGCGGACCGTTAAAAACAAGATAATATCAGAAAAAAGAGGTTTGGATATATATATATATATACTATGTTATATGAACACAGTAAATGTTAATGTTTGTGAAAAATGTTATAGATATAAACCTAACCCAATGCCACCCCTACTCATCCCAAATTGGAGCTCCGGTGGATCAAAACCCCATTTATCTAATATTATCTTAATTTCAGAGGTCCGCGCCAGCGGCACCCTATGCCACTACTACCCACACAAATCATAGCTCTGATGAAAGTCGTTGAATCTCCGACAATGGGGGGTGTAGTGGTGGGGATTCAATGTCGCCAGCGTAAAACTTTATAAATATAGTAATTTTGAAAAAAAAAAGAGGTTTGGATCTACAGAGACATATGAAACTTAAATATAATTATCTGTAGGGATTTGGATATTATGATTTCTAATGCCGTTTCATTAAAAAAAATTCAACCCTTTATCAATTCATCTTCGGGATGAAATTCTATAAACATAAAGGCAACATGCATGCATAAAAAATATTCCATTAGAGAGATATAATAAAATTCGATGATTCATATCTCTTTATTGCTTAACACCCGTCAAATAATCAAACTGCTCGAGACGTTTAGAACAAATCAAAGAATAATAATCCTTGATGTATAAAACTCAAAATCTTTTAACTTTCTTCATTGTCTTCCATTACTTGGAACCCTAATAAGAGCAAACCCAAGCCATCCTTTATGGTCTCGTTTATGGTCTCGGAATGACCAGAGTTGCACCACCATGTCTTCTGCCAGCCATTGCGCTCAACAACTTTTTGCCAATTCTTGGTTAGCACGTAGGTTGAACTGTTACCAATTTCCCAATGTTTGAGAGTAATAGTGTTAACTTCCAAGTTTGGCTCGATCAAGGTGGCTTGGATTCCTGGTTTACTCATCCTCTTTCTAGGGTCCGCGAGTGACATCTCCTCTTGTGGTGTCAGAAAATTCTTGTTCACCACTTTCTTCTTTGGAATGGATAAGCGACTTTGAATCTTATCCACATCAGTCTCCGTTAATGTCTTTTGTATTACCAACAGGGGATTGGAGCACCCCCTTTGGGCTATAATATCCATAAAATCTTGATGAATTGTAAGGCAAGATGGGTCTTCAATAACTGGTGGGGTGTCCTTATACTTCAGCTTCTTATCCTGTCTCGCTTCTTTCCTGGCAGCCTTTTCTTCATTACTTAGCCGAGGTCTTTTGGAACCACCAGGCTTATTCTTATTTTCTTCTTCAACTTCGACTTGCGCAGTAATCCAAACCCCAAACAACTTGAAAGTCTTGGTTTCCTTCACCACCATTGTACGTGTCCTTCTTTTTTCTCTCAGAATTTCTTTCTCCGAAGTGTACAATGTGAGCAACGCAGCATACGAAACACTTACTATATACGTGTTTGTTTTTCCTTTTCCATACTGGATTTGGAAACCTCGTATGTTTATAACTCATATTTTGCTTTTAGAATGTGCATGAAATGAGAAATAATCAAGCATTAAAAAATGGAGATATTTTTTCAAAAAACCATGGCTATTATATGGGTACATATAATATTATAAAACACTCAAGATTAAGTTTATGAGTCTAAATTACAACCTCCAAATCACTCCCAAATAAATTGACATAAGCTTAAAATATTATATTGTGTCATTATTAACATAAACGATACAACTTTATAATGTTGTTTTAACTCATTTGGAAGATGACTTGGGTCATTTTATTGAGACTCAAATCTATATTCTTGAACACAAAAATAAAAATAAAGTAATATACCAACTAAAAAAAACACCTATAATAATAAACATAGACGTGTATATACTACTACTAGGAGTAATAATACTAATATAATAGTGTGTGTTTGTGTAAAAGATAGGCTCCAATACATAGCAAGTATATATATATATATATATATATATATATATATATATATAAAGTAGAAAGCTTATGTATGTCATAAGCTTAATTGATGATGTCATAATAAAAAAGTGTTTTTTTTATTTTTACCGATGGCTGAGATTATTTTTTAGTGGTTTGAATCTAATGATTAAAAAATGATTCATCTGTTAGGACTGAAAGTTGAGACCAGAAAGTGAGAATCTGAGACCTCGAGCCATGTGCTCTGCACTTCTCTTTCACCAGACCTCGAGCCATGTGCCAGTAAATACTATTCTTTATGAAGATATATTTGGATCACCATGTAGTCCCATTTTCACTAACCACTCTCACGGCACATGTTTCTCTAAAAGGGTTCCACGCCTCAATGTTTTAGTTTTAGTTTTTGTTTGGGGGGTTCATGTTGGATTTCTGGCTATGGTGTTTCTCTACAAGGGTTCCACGCCCCAACTTAATCTTCCTTTCTCACTGATCCAACACGGACCCATGTATTTCTCTCCATCGATCTAAATCCCAAAACCACCACCATGTATTATTCTTTCCCCATGTACTTATTCAGGCTGGTTACCATGATATGCTTTTTTTTTTATTCAGGCGGGTTTGGGTTTCTCTCAAGATTGAAGAAGAGCCACACCACCCTCTTATAGGTTTGGGTGAATTCAAAGCCCTTACTGATGAATAAAACTCAATACTTTGATGTAAGCTAGGTACTCTATAACACTTATTGAATTTTTTATTTTCTTTTACTGAATTTTGAATCCATTTAGTCTCGTTGCATTTTGAGATTTCTTTGTATTACTCTTTGCATTTTCTTTTCTTTTTGTTTACAAAACTTCTGTAGAGATCATTACCCACTAAATGAGTCTTGATTTCAACTTTTATGGCTGCCACAACCACTGATATCGGTTGGTATATTTTGTTTTCATTTCATTTTGGGGGTATTTTGATCAAGTCTCCACCATAGTTAGGGTTGAGGCCATTGATGGCTGCCATGTAGAGAAAACGTTGAGGCCCTCTTTTATGGGTAACCTTGAAGCCCTCTTTTATGGGTATTGGTGTGTTTGGTTTTCCTTCGGTTTTGTGGGTATTTTGATCAAGACTCCACAATAGTTACAATCAGAAATGGTGGAGGTTTTTGATTTTGTATTTTTGTATACAAAAATACATTATTTTAGTTTTTGTTCAGATGAGAAATGACGGCTCTGTTTTTTAATATTTTGTTTTATTATTTATCTGAAATACACTCATTCTTCTCTATTTGTCTATCACAATCACACAGGAGAAGTGGGAGCTTCCACAGATATGGCGCCGAATAAAAAAAGTCTCATGGTTAATAGAAACCCAGATATGATCCGTGGCATGGGCAACACAGCCTATGGGGGGTGACCGGGGTGAGACCTTTGTGTTCGATTTGAGAGTTTCAGATTCATCAAGTTTTAGGGATTTGGTGCTAATATATTTATTCGTGATTCGGTTTGGATTGATTTCGTTGTTTTGGTTCTGTTAATGACAATAATATATAGGTTTATTATTTTTACTCAACCATATTTGTAGAGTTTCTTTTTTTGTTTTTAAGGTTTACTTAACAATGGTGTATTACCCCAAAAGTTGTAAAAATTGTTTCATAATTTTTTTTTATTAAAAAAAATGTTTCAAAACTTTTTTTTAATTCTTTTTATTTATAAAAAATCACAGCATTGAACTTTTTTTAAAAATATATAAAAAAAACGGTGTACCATACTTAGTACATCTCGCAAAAGTAAAGAGCAGAAATCAGTATTGCCAACACATGCAAAGGTCAGATCCCCTCAAAAATACTAAAATATTTGCCTAACCCATTGGCTAAAAACTAAGATATCAGACTTGACAACACGTCAGTTTCATTTAAAACAAATATACATATACAAGATTCAGAATAATTAATAAATGTAAATGATTGACAAGATAGGAGTTGTCAAAAATATGATTAATATAATTATGATTATATATATTAATACGAATATTATGTATTTATATAATATTAAGACTCTGTATTCCCAAGGATTAAAAGCTTTTGTGAGCACGGGGCCAAAAGTCGAGCAAGAGGCCCAGTGTTGCGAGAAAGATTCCTAACCATGATTTTAAAAGGGAAAGTCTCAAAAGAAATAAAATCAACTTTATTTATTGCAGGTCCAATAAAATGAACTGTATCATCATGAGCCCAAAAGCTTAAAAACAAAACCTTAAACACATTTTTTATACAAAAGATTAAACACATTACTTTGACGACAATTTTTCTACACAATAAATTAAACCCAATTTAAAAAAATTGTTTTAATCGTTGATAAACATTTTTTATATTAAAAAAAGAGTTTTCTTATTTTTTAACAAGCATTTTTTTACCCAAACTAGCTTTTATTTTTTCAAAAAAAAAATAATTAAGCATTATTTTTTGTATAAATATTTTTTTTGATAACTTATTTTTTTGCAAGAGTTCAAAACTATTTAATAAAAAATTGTTTCTAACCTTATAAAATGTTTTTAACAAGTGAAGGATCTTCTAAGATTTTCGTTAGGAGGATCATTCTCATTCTTTGAAAAATCTTCTAAGATTTTATTCCTAGCCTTAGATACATGTTATATTAAAAAGTAAAATTACGTGTACCCATAAAAAACCCTATAAAATGTATTCGCCTAATAAGATAAAAATGAGTATAAGTTTTTAATGTAGTGAGCGGAATCCATTTTTATGTCCTGACGGGACTCACAATAATAATAAGGTATAAACTTTTAATGCATTGAGTATGAATTTTGATTTTTTTTAATCAACATAGTTTTATTCTATATTAAAAGAAAGTTTATGAGAAGTACTATTTATCTGTCTCTTTATTTTGATTTTACGAGTCATTAGGAGCCATTATTTTTTGTGAGAATTAACTTTTCGTTTTAAGATCTTAGGCATTGCTTTAGTTTGTTTGTCTTGTTCTTAAAAAAAGAACAGTTTAAAACCTTTTAGGAGTTTTATGATGTGACCTTTGCATTTCTTTTTACCCAATTGATTTCCTGTTAGATCTTAGGCACTCCTTATGATTTGAACGATTGTACCCTTAAATTTGATTTTACCAAAGTAAAATAGTTGCTAGACATGTTAGGAGTCTTTTCCATTAGGACTTTAGAAAGTGTAAGTCTTTTCCCATTAGTACTTTAGAAAGTGTAAGACGTGTTTAAAAGATTTAAAAATAAAGAAATTTTCACATTACATTAAAATATTATTTGACACGAATAATAGGAGTAAATTGTGAATTAATCATGTCGCAATATTATTGTTAGGTGAAAAACACGATCCCTAATGACAAGATTAATTCGTTGGTTTTTATTAAAAAAATGATGTCCAATATTTTTGTTTAGTATAAAAATAACGTCCATTTTTTGAAATAAATAATGAAAGTTTTTTTATTAATGTCCAATTTAATAAAAAAAAGTTAATATTCATTCAGTTTGTATGTTTGTATTTATGTTTGGGTAATTGAGTTGTCTTTAGTGGATCGCCGCATGTTCTTCATTATTTTTAAATTATTTAATTTTTGAACCTCCTTTTCATAATAATAACAATTTTTTATCTATTTAAAATACTAACTCTTTTTCATCATTAATACAAGTCAAAATTTTGAAACGAACGTAACACGTAACATGTTTATGATTATTTTGAAACGAGCGTAACACGTGTTCAAAAATGTCAATTTCGAATCAATGTGTTGATTTTTCTTTCGTGTAAAGTTCTCAACTACTCTATAACGATTAAAAACTAATAAATTTGAGGAATACTAAATTACTAAAATATTGTCATCGCGCCATTTGTCCAATTTTTTTAAATGATCAGATTGAACATTAATAATAGTATAGTTGGTATTTTTGTTCTTAAATATAGTGGATTATCTCATAAACAAAGGAATCATTGCCCAATTTTTTTAAACTAATGGGTTCGTACCATTGGTTATTTAAAAAATTATTTATCTGTTGCGAACTAAACACGATGTATGGTCCTATCAACGACGTACACCTTCAAAAATTAGCGTCGTGCCTTCAGGCACGGGCATACCCTAGTATAGCTATTTATTTAAATAGTAAAAAATTATGTTTTGGCTTTATTTTTTTTATAAAAGTTGGGAAAATTTGATCGACTATTTCAAAATAGCAGAAAAGGTTATTTTGAGCTAATTTTTTTATATGGGTTCCTTGAAATGTTTAAATTTCATATAAAAAAACTCAACTAAAAAATATTTTTTTAATATTTTAAAAAAATATGTTGGCACCAGCAAGTATGTATACTTGGTATGCATGAGAGTCGTTAAAATACATACACACAATACACGAGATGTTAATGCACGCTAAAGACATGCTTTGGGATGGGGTTTAATGGGTAATTGGTTATATGGGGTCACATAAAATCTTACTTTAGCTCTTTTAACCACATTTTTGCTATAATTGACTGGAATTATGCATTGTGAAATCACAATTGCATATTGACCTACAAGATAATAAGTAAACACAAAAGACCAATATTAACGAGAACAAAGAAATAAAATGAGTTTTTTGGGGGATAAAAATAATACTTTATTGTAATTACCATACCACCCCCGGAAAGAACATTGCTAGTTCTCGAGAAAAAATAGAGGGAAACAAAGATAAATTACTTGTGTGCAACTTTGGTAGGCACTTGCGATTGTACTTAACATGTGTAACAATCCGTTAAACCAATAAGTTGCCCTAAATGCCGAGTGGTGAGTGGTGAGGGTTTGCAATAAATATACCTACAAAATTGGGAAAAAATGTTGTAAGATATTTATTGAAAAACAGTGTCTCTCTTTTTAGATGTAGAAAATAACACAAAATCCATCATTAAAGAATTCGAGGAATACAAACAATGAACTATTAAGTGTTTGAAAAGATAACCTACTTAATAGCAAAGTTATAATCACTCCTAGAGCTCAACGTGTGTTGTGTGAAATAAATGAAAATAGTTTTAAGTCTCATAGGAGTAATTCTTGAATGCCTTCAAAATCAATGCTTTAACTTTAAATATCACTAGATATAACCCTCTCAATTGAATTTCTCAAGATTTGTCTAAATGTATCTATCTTGTGTGTGATTAGGTGAGTAAATGTAAACAATATTAAAATTCTCACACATATAAGGAAGAACATATACACGAAAGAAAATTGTTCTCATGAAAAAATTCCAACAACTATTTTGAGAACATCAAGTTATTCACCATGTTGAATTTTCATTTGCCCGAACACCTCACCAAAGGTAAAAATGGGGTATATGTAAAGGATGGTGGAAAATGATATGGGTAGGATGGAAGATATGATGTTTTGTGATTTTGAGAAGAGTGCACTACAACTTGAATAATTTATGTCTTTATTTAACAAAATTTTGATCACATTTTATTTTATTTTCCCTTATTTTTTTCTTTATGTTATATATATATATATATATATATATATATATATATATATATATATATATATATATATATATATATTCTTGCGATGCATTTTTCTTTGATAACACGAATGAAGACGTTTTACGTTTATAATTTCAATCATTATTTTTCTCAAAAACAAAGATAATAATAGGGGATGATATATGGATGGGGAAAGACTAGAACAACACCCCCAAACAAGATAAAACTCATACGAAAAAATAAAACACAATGGGTTGCCTTCCGATAACGCTAAGTTTAATGTCTTTAGCTAAATATACTGGTACTCCCCTAAAAACAAGATAAAAAAGTGTTGACATAAGGGTGGAAGAAAAGTGAGGGTGATGGGAATCACCCGTAAAGAAGATTGAAAAGTCAGTCTTGCGTGATCGGTTCAATATAGTCAATGTACTTATATGGAAAATTACGTCACACGATTCAAAGCATCGGTAGACCAAGGGTGGGTGGGGAGAAGGTTAGTGAGTAGAAAAGTAAGGGTAATGGTGAAGAGGCACCGATAGCGGTCTTGATTGAGCCTAAAGGTGAGGAAAACAAGGGACCTATAATCATGGTGTTCAAATTGTTGAGGAAGGAAGAAGGGTGTGGAAATTGGGATAGGGTGGGGCTTATAAAAATTACGCGATCGTTCTTTAAATGGGCGATAATAATGGTCATGTTGTGACACATTTATGAGATGACAATAGTAATAAACACCACAAGGAATGGGTCCACAAGAATGATCAAGCTCGGTGTCACGTAAGTTGAGATTAGCAGCACAAATACTCTCACGGATGGTACGGTGTACGAAAAACTCATGAAAGCGCTCGTGTAGCTCAAAGGTGGAGGGTGGGTTACCGTAAGGACCTAAATATATAGTTGGCACTGGGAAATGTACGGTAACATGGTCCCAATATTGTGGGGTGGGAAAATAAGTGGGTCGGGTGGGACAAATGTGGGGAAATATGATCTATATCGAGAGTAGGGGACACAGACTCATCGCGAGGGTCAAAATGATCCTCAAGGGCATTCTTAATTGGGAGTATGGTATCAAAGGATTGAGTTATCAATTCATTCACCCATTTGTCGCCATTCGTTGTGGTGGAATTGTTTAACAAGGCATTAAGACTCGAGATATATGAATCAACATTAATATCTAAATCCAAGTCAGCCAAACATATTTTAAGAGAATCCATATCAAGAGAGGTGTTAACCATCTCCGAATTAATCTTTATGAATTGGGTGTCACTCATAAACAGAACTAACCTTAAAGGAAGAGGTTCCTCGAGGACACCCATAGTGGCCTTAATAAGTATAAACTCGGGCATATTTTTTATTCAACGGGAATGCAAACCTCAAATGTGATTTCTTTTTTTATTTTCAGGGTATGGATCAGTCTCACATTCTATGAATATGTCAACATAATTGTAAACTTGGGTTCTAAACCATGGGGTGGTATCAAGTTTGAGATTATTGGGGTGATATGATTGGTCACACTCAAAATTAATTTCACAAGATGACTCATCATCGTTCTACATGGGTGCAACAATGGGTTGACTTGGGGGGAAAATCCAACTATCTCGTACGCCCAAATTCATTTAAGCATTTGTCAATCCATTGACGATCTTGATTTTGAGTGTGAGTATCTTGATCTTGATCAATAATGAAACTTTACAACAAGCTTTTGGGAGCGAATATGGATGATGGAGGGAAAGTGATGGGTGGGGGTGTAGCAGTGTATGGCTAAGGTTGACACAAGCCGCAATTAGCATGCCTAAATGGAGAGTAATTATATGAAGTGTGGGGAATGGGGTCAAGTTTGTCATACATGAGAGGAGGCTCTGTTAGAGACAAAAGGTTGATAATCACAGGGAGAGTAGTGAGGAAACTGATCGAGGTCGAATGCACATTATTGCCGTGATGACTGTAAAAAATCCTGATGATCCATAATATATGGTTGGAATTCATAGTGCGTGGGCGGGTGATCAGGCCTCCACAAATTTCTTGGTCACTCACACCACTCGGTATTGGAAATTTCATGACAATAGGACAAAGTGGGTTCCGAAACAGTGTTATATGGATATACTTGGTCCATGGTTGGTTCCGATGGATAGGTAAGTAATGGGAACTCATGGGATAAGTGAAAGTCTTGATAGCAATAGGTACACAATGAAGCATTAGGCATGTTAACACATCACCACAAGGGGTGGAATATGAGAGGCATCCATGAACGACACAAAAGTGTTGTAACACCTCGTAGCTTTGAGTATTTATAATATAACATTTACATTAACGCGTGCATGTAATTTAAATAAACTGAGAAATAATGAGAATTTAATTAAATATTAATTAGAGAGAAAAGGATTAATATTTATGTGCTTATATATTTACTAATGTGATAAAGTAAATAAAATAATGTCAAATGGTATTACGTCGGAATTTGATCGTATCTCAATCGGGACACATGTGTGTGTTATATTAGATTGAGATAGAATATTTATGATTGGTAACCCAGATGATGATTTCGAGGGCACGATTGATTCGGAATGAGTCGAAATAGTCAAAATTAAGTACCCAGGGATAGTAATGGGATTCCGGACACTTTTTAGACTAGTCTAAACTCACAAAGGGATATACAATTCATTTTACATTAGCATTTTACCTAATTTCAGGATTAGGATTATAAAATGAAAGGGAGAGTGATAGTGGATAGGCACCTTGTTATTCCAAAAGACTAGGTGATAAAGAAAAGAGAAAAAAGAAAGAAAATCAAAGGAACTTAAGAGGAGGCCAATTAGGAGGAGCTTTGGGGGAACTTTACTTGGCTTAATTCATCGTATTAGAAGGATTCAGAATCTTATATCGAATTAAGGCAAGTGATTATCTTGCTTAATTATTTACATAGGAATTTCAATTCATATTATAATTGGTAAATTTGGAATTGATTTTTAGGTGGGAATTCATATGTCAAAGGGGTTTTTGAGAAAAGAATCTCATATAATGTAATTAGGGATAATTCCATATAAAATTGGTAAATTGAATTCAATATTATAATTAGGTTCTTGATAAAGAAATATATGGTCGATCAAAATGTAATTATGTTTTTGAATTGCAAATTTGGAATTGTGGTATGTTAGACATTAAAATTGAAGTGTAGAATAATTTTGGATAAGTAATGATTAAATCCTATGATTTAAAATGAATTTTGGATGTTGAGAATCCACAAACATTTTCCCTGGGGAATTATATTGATACAATAGTATTCATTGATGATCGGGGTAATGATTGGGGTTTAATTGGATTGATGAAATGGAAAGAATCTTGTAACATATAAAACTATGTCATTTTTGGCAAAACAACATGGGCGAATCCATTCGCCCTTAAGTCGAACCAGTTCGGCTATCATGTTTTTCCCAGTTTGGTTATTTTTATGGGTTTTGCTGGTAGTATAATTTCGAGTTGGTTTGTGGTGTCCCTAAGGGATATTAGAACTTCTAGAAATTACATGAATATTATAAATTACCTTGGGATGGTTGGGATATATCCGGGGTGAAACTTTGGGTGTTTGGAGTGAATGACTCTCAGAAAATAAAATAATGAATGTGGGTAAAACTTCGATTAGATTGGGTGACTATTTAAATATTTTGGAATCGGGATTAGACTTAGAGATTATAGGCTAGTGCTACGAGCAATATGCACGGTTAGCCGGGTTTATATGGTTATATATATATATATATATATATATATATATATATATATATATATATATATATATATATATATATATATATATATATATATATATATATATATAGAGAGAGAGAGAGAGAGAGAGAGAGGGAGAGAGTATACATATCTGTGATTATATTTGTGTGTATGATATTTATATTAAACATACATATTCTAGTGGGATGCTATCATTGGAGGTTGCGTGCAGTGGGCGGTCTCTCTCGGTGAATCCCAACAGGACGGATCCACAGGTTCATAGGTCTGTGCACGCCCATCCGATATGAGTTTGGAGTCCAAGTGGACTAATGTATTATGATTATGATCCACTGACTTAAGACTATGACCACTTTTCATTTTACGTTTAGTTTTGTGTTCGGTGGTGTGATTCGTGAAGGACTATTAGTTTGATATTTAGAACCACCTGAAGAAGGATAATGTGGTAGAAAAATTGTGGAGCCGACGGCCTGCAGGAGAGCTAGCGGTAGTATGGAAAGTGAAGTGGGATGATTTTTGATAGTGTGATGCAGTTTCCAAGAAATGTATGGCAGTGTTGACTATCACACCTCATATTATGGTGAAGGTTATGAAGGAACAGGTCGGGAGGGAATCAATTTTTCCAGGACAGGGTATGTCAGTTATTGACATAAGGGGTGGAGCCTTATGTGATTAGATCTGAAGGACAATTACACTTCAATAGGAAACTTAGACTTCCAGAGGATGGTGATGTACTAGTATATGTTCAGACAATATTAGTGGTCAGGTATGAAGCAAAACTGATTTTGTCTCGAAGTGTGCCACATATTAGTTAGTGAAGGTAGACCACCAGAGGCCAACTGGGATATTGCAACTATTAGAGATTCCAGTATAGAAGTGGGAGATTATATCGACGGACTTTACCACGGGGCTACCGGCATCACAGAGTGGTTATGATTACATATGGGTAACCATGGATCATTTTACCAATGTGGCACACTTTTTTCCAGTACGGATGGATTATAAGATTTACAATATGTCCATCTCTTCATAGCTGAGATAGTGAGGCTACATGGTTTACCGATTAATATTGTGTTCGACGAGGATAAGATCTTTGTGTCACATTTTTGACAGAGTTTCAAGGAAGTGATGAAGATTGAGTTACAATTGAGTACAACTTATCATCTACGGACCGATAGGTAGACTAAGCGAGTTAAGAAAATGCTGTAGGATATGGTCAGGATGTATATACTTCATTTGAAGGGAGGTTGAGAGCAATACCTTCCACTGATGGAGTTTTCATATAATAATTCTTACCATTTCATTATCGTTATGGCACCTTATGAAGCATTATATGGTAAACCTTGTCGTTCACCCGGTCTTGTTTGTTTCAGGTGGGGTACAACAAGATCCTTAAACCTAAGATGATCTAGGATAATACTGCCAAGATTGAGCTTATTCGGGATTGAATATGAAGTGCTCATGATCGGAAAAAGATTTACGAAGATGTTGATAGGGGTCATGTTGATCTGGAGGTAGGTGACAAGGTATTGTTATGGGTGTCTCCTCGGTAAGGTGTTATGAGATTTGGGAAAAGGGGAAAGCTCGCACAAAGGTACGTGGGGATGCCTTGTCAGAGCATCTATAGTGGATTCATGACATGTTTCCTGTGTCTTCATTGAAAAAGTACAAGATGAGTAAGAGGGTTTGTTGACACATTCCATTGGTGACCTTGGTTCGTGTTCAATGGGGTCATGACAACGCCAACGACTCAACGTGGGAATGGGATGATGATATGCGAGAGAAATATCCCAAGCTTTTATACTAGGTATGCCATAATTTAAGGAATGAAATTCCTTTGCAAGGGGGGAAGTATGTAACACTCAACAATATTGAGTATTTATAATTTAGCATTTAAATTACACGTGTACATGTAATTTAAATAAATTGAGAAATAATGGGAATTTAAATATATATTAATTAGAAAGAAATGGATTAATATATATGTACTTATATATTTACTAGTGTGATAAAGTAAATAAACTAATGTCAAACGGTATTACGTCGTAAGTGGGTAAAAGCAACGAAATTTGACTGTATCTCAGCCAGGAGACATGCATGGATTATATTAGGTTGAGATGGTATATTTATGATTGGTGACTCGAATAATGATTTTGAGTGCACGGTTGCTCCGGAATGGGTTGAAATAGTTATAATTAAGTACTCATGGATATTAATTGGGTTCTGGGGGATTTTTAGACTAATCGGGACTTGCATTGGGGTATACGGGTCATTTCACATAAGCATTTTAACATAATTTCGAGATTAGGCTTATAAATAAAAGGGTGGGTGATATTGGACAACCACTTTATTATTCCAAAAGACTAAGGGAGAAAGAAGGGAGAAAAGAGAAGGAAAATCAAAGGAACTCAAGAGTAGGCCAATTGGGAGTAGCTTTTAGGGGACTTTGCTAGGCTTAATTCACCACACTAGAACGATTCATAATCTTCTATTAAGTTAAGGAAAGTGATTATCTTGATTAATTATATATCTAGGAATTTCAATTCATAATATAGTTGGTAAAATTGGAATTGATTTTTGGATGGGAATTCATATGTCGAAGGGGTTTTTGAGAAGAAAATCTCCTATAATGCAATTGGTGATAATTCCATATGAAATTGGTAAATTGAATCCCATATGATAATTGAATCCCATATAATTGCGTTCTTGAATTGGAAATATGGAATTGTGGCATGTTAATCATTGAAATTGAAGTGTAGAATAATTCTGGATAAGTGATGATTATATCCTATGATTTAGAGTGATTTTTCGGTCTTGAGAATCCATAAACATGTTCTCTCGTGAATTATATTGATAGAATAGTATAGATTGATGATTGTGGTTGAATTGGATTGAAGAAATGGTCAGAATCTCGTAACATATAAAACTGTGTCGTTTTGGGCCAAACATCAGGGACAAATAGGTTCACCCTCAAGCCGAACCAATTCGGCTGCCCCATGTTGCCCAGTTAAGTTATTTTGATGGGTTTTACTGATACGATAATTCCGGGTTGGTTTGGGGTGTCCGTAAGGGAGATTAGGAGTTTTGGAAAGTACTTGGAATATTATAAATTACCTTGGGATGGTTGGGATAAATCTGGGGTGAAACTTTGTGTGTTTAGGGTAAATGACACTCACAAAATAAAAATAATGAATTTGGGTGAAAATTCGGTGAGACTACAGGCTGCTTGGGAATGGTCAAGTGTATAAATTATTTTTATAGGGTGAATTAATTAAATAAGTGATTAATTAAATATTGGGTTATCAGGATTAGACTCAGAGATTACAGGCTAGTGCTATGAGCAATATGCACGGTTAGTTGGGCTTTTATATATATATATATATATATATATATATATATATAGAGAGAGAGAGAGAGAGAGAGTATATGTTGGATTATATATGTGTGTGTGGTATTGATATTAAACATACATACTCTAATGGGATGCTATCGGTGGAGGTTGCCCGCAGTGAACAGCCTCTGCTAGTGAATCCCAGCAGGTGTGTACGACCACCCTATGTGAGTTTGGAGTACAAGTGGAGTACTTCGATATGGTTAGGACCCATTGACTTAAGACTATGTCCGCCTCCAATTTTACGTTTACATTTTGGGTTCAGTGGTGTGACTCGTATTAATCCATTTTAATTACTTGCAAAATATTTTCAAAAGGATTTGGTTTCTGACTCGTATTAAAATATTTACAAAACTTTTAGGTATCCAACCATAGGAATGCCAGACATTAGTATCCTTTCCGGATCTTTGGAGCTGCAACAGGGGTGGAGTGCTTGCAGGGATTGTTTTAATTATTTTCTATCTTTGAGACTCTAGATATGACTTTTTTAGTTATTATCCGAGCATGTCGCCCATTGTGAGATTTTAATTTAGTTTTTATTTATTTCAGTTATGATGGATATTGTATTGAATTTTATACCGATTGTTTATTTAGTTAATTGGATTTTATATTGTTCTAATAATCATATTTAATTATGTTATTGTGTATTTACTAATTCATTTGGAATAGTTTATGATGAATGGATTTATTTATGGTAGCTTAATTAAAGGTTTAAAATTGACATCTAGCCTGGATAATTGGTTATTAGTAAATAGTTGGATTTCGATAGTGATACTAGGAATAAGCCACATGATAATCATGTTTTATTTTAGTAAAAGAATCGCCACCCGTTATTTTAATACACGGGATATCACAAGTATCAACGCTAGGCATAAGATAGTTGAACCCACTAAGTATAATGTAAAGTTTGGACTCGGGCTCAACCCAAAACATGCTTCGAGGGGATGGGAAGTCACCAAAGTAATCCCATAAAAGACGTTTTTCTACCATCACAGAATAGATGGTGGGAGAAAAAGAATTTTCTAAAGAATATTTTTTACTTTCTTATTTTGAAAAAGTATAGGAAAAAGAAAAGAAAAATATTTTTTTTTGCAAACAATATTTTTTTTAAAGTTGAAAATGAAAGAAAATATTTTTTTTAAATCTTTTGAAAAATAATGAAAATACTTTTGGGATTTTTTTAATATAAGAAAAAGGAAAGAGTATTTTTTTGAAAGAATATTTGTTTATATTTTTTTAATTTTGAAAAAGAAAGAAAATATTTTTTGTTTTTTTTTATTATTTTGAAAAGGAATGAAAATATTTTGGGGATTTTTTTAATTTAAGAAAAAGGAAAGAAAAATATTTTTTTATTTTTGAAAATAGGGTGAAAATGGACTCTCAGAAAAGGATGGAGCATATAAAACTGACTACCAAATGATTGGAATTATATGCATAAAAGCAAAGGATAAGTTCGAACTAGCACATAATAAATTTTTATCTTCAATTAAGTAATTGGGTAGTCAAATTTTAATTAGTCCGGAGATAAGAAAGACACATAGTCTTATGTGTCGCCTTGAAAATGCGCCCCTACTTGTCTTGCTAGTTAGTTAATATTTATTATGTGATGACAGATGATAATAAGCAAGGGAAATCAACTAATTGTGTGGGTGATGAAATCTCAACTTATTTCAATAACCGGTTCTAGGTTTTAAGTCCAATTTATTCATCAAACTATTCAAAGTAAGACTATGCATAAAATAAAGTTACATAAGAGCAAATAGTCAATCAATAAATGGACTCGCTAACTAGAGATACATGAGTGATAAAGAAATGTACCTCCCACAAGTTTTACACGTTGGGGTGAAGACCGAATTCAGTCAATCGGGGGAAGTTTGCCTAACTTCAACCGTCCCCGAAAGTCCTACAGATACAAAATAGAGAGGCTTCTAATCCACTCCAAGGACGCTCTCTGTATTTTTCCCTATTTTCCTTTTTGCTTTTTTAATTAATTATAACAAATAATTAGTATTTAAATCACCACAAATAAATGTGCAATACCTTAATAACCCAATACAGGCAGTTTAAGAAAAAATAAAAATATATACAAATGAAACAAATGTACAAGTTTTCAAAATGCTCCTCCCCTTGAAAATCTTGCAACGATACTTGGTGAAAAAGCTATCGTAAAAATTGAACAAAGTTTCAACGCTTAAAAAGACGACAACAATGACATTTGATAACTAAGCCTTTTTTGTGTATGTTGTTGTTGGAATACTCATCAATCAAAAATCTCTTGGTACCTACAAAATACACTAAAACATGACTTTATACAGTGAGAGGTATCTAGACAACTTCTTAATGAGGCCAAGAACAAAATAAAGAACGTATGATTTTTAAAATAATTTTCAATGGATATTTATTCTAATTAATTAAACGGGGAGAAATTTAAACTAAACTAACTAATAAAAACTATAATAGGAGATGAGTGAGGTAAATAAATATGAGAACAAACAAAGGATGTGAATCCACTTCCGTGGCTTAATTATTTAGTTTAATTAAGTGACTTGTAATTTTAGAATACTCCAAAATTTATTTAAATCACAAATTGACTCTCGTCACAAATGTGATGAAAATAAAATATATTTTAATGAAAATTAATTCTATACTTTCATAAAACTCAAAAAATAAGACTAAAATTTTTCAAATAAACTACCTATTAGCAATAATTTTCTAAGATTACTTTAATGCTTTAAAAATTAGTTTTAGCATTAGAAATTTCTAGAAATAATATTTAACTTAAGAAAAGTCTATCTCTAGTTTGATTCTTAAGAAATAACGTAATAAAAATTTTGGATACTTTCTTAATGACACGATTACCCCATTTCTTATGGGAGGGAAATTTTTTGAATCGTTAAAAATAAATCACCTTCACTCGAAGCATGCTAGAACACAATGATTTCTCTCGAAATGAATTTGAATAAGTAAAATTCCAATAATTATTTTCAAAGGAGCATAATAAAGTTAAAATTAAAAAATTAAAATAAATAAAACAAAACCATGGAGAACTCATCTCTCCACTTGAGAGATTAGCCTTCCATATGGGCAAAATCACACAAAAAGTGTGAAAATAATTTTATACCAAATCTTGCAGAAATGCAAAAATGAAGAAATACACCAAATATGAGTTACAGCAATAATATTCTTAAAATTTTGTACTCAAACTCCATATTTGTTGCCCACAAAATGTCTCAACTAACTAAAAAATGAAAAAAAAAATATCAAAAAATTAATACCACAAAATTAATCCTTAAAAAAAGTAAGAGAAAACTAACAAAAACTTGGAGCTCTCGTCTCTGTTTGAATTCTCCATTCTTTATTATGTGTTTTTTATATATAGTGAGTGTTAGAGAGTAAAGGAACATGGGGCAGCTAGGTTCTCCACCTGCACACACACACACACACACACACACACACATATATATATGTGTGTGTGTATGTGTGTGTGTGTGTGTTTAGTTTAAGTGGAACAAAAGGAGGAAAATTTTTAAGGGGGTGTGTCATTGAGAAAAAGAGTGTAAGAGAATATGGGTGCATCCATGCTTATGTGGGTGGTGTGAGGTTAGGTGCGGGGGAAAGACTGAGAGAATGTGGGGTGTAGATGGTCTATAGACAGGAAAGAGAAAAAGTTGTCAAGTTTATTTGTATGGGTCTCAAGTTGTTATTGGGTGTGTTTGGATAGTATAGGAGTTGGTTTGGGTTGGATATCTAGGTTAGGGAGCTTTTGTTGCTTTTGGGTTGAGATGGTGGTGGGTATGGGGAAGGTGGTTTTGGGTCAAATTGAAGGATGTCATTGGTGATAGGTAAGGGGCTCGGCTAGGTGGTTGTCGCTGGCCGGATAGGTGGTGGTGTGTGGGGTTCCCGGTAGGTGGGTATTGGGTAGTTTGGTTACTACTGGGTACAAAAATTATAGGTGGGTTATGGTGGTTTAGCTCTGTGTGTGCATATATATATATATATATGTGTGTGTGTGTGTGTGTGTGTGTGTGTGTGTGTGTTTATATACAAGTGTGTGTATATGTAAGTGTATATCTATATAGAGTAACAATGTGTGTGTGCGTGTGTGTGCGCGTGTTATAATATATATAACATATGTGTTTTATGTGTTCTCTCTCTATATATATATATGTATATACATATACTAGTGTATGCCCATGCCTTAAGGCCCAGTGAAAATTTTCAAAGTACGTAATCACAAAACGGCAAAAAATTTCGAAGTTTGTAATTGCGAAACAGAAAAAAATTTGTTCCCCAACAACACAAAGCAAAATTTAAAAAAAAATTAGTCATAATTTCCAATGTTATGCGCTTCATGACTCCAACTCGCATGCCTACAACCGTCCAAATAACCAAGTGTAGTATTCAAATGTGATTTTCTTACATGAAATGATTTCAAAACCGTCTCTAAAATGTGATTTTCTTAGATGAAATGGTTTTTCAAACATGACATTTTATATGAGTATTTGATACGAAGTGAGGATGAAACATATCAAATAAGAAAATCACATTTGAGTACTAAAATATTTTATATGAATATTTGGTTGTTTGGACCTCCAAACAATGAAGTTTAGTACACAGACATTTCAATAGAGAGTGGCGATTATAAGTACATGAAAAGTCCACCATTTACCATTAATTCTATAACCACCAAAACCAATACAAAATCCACCATAAACAACCGTTCTGGAAACAAATACCCAGCATGTGCATCCAAATAATAAATTATAATTATAATTCCCTGTGAACTAAAATAACTACATAGAATAAATTTCTATGCACTTCATCTAAAGTCCAATTCACTTTTGATCCCACCGTTAAATTTTTTAGTGAAAAATTCATTTTTACATTATGCACATATTTCAGCATATATGGGAAAAAAAAATAGAGATATCCACTAATCAGTGTAAATTCATTTTTTTTTAAATCATCAGCAATCAGTAAGATACGTGGTCATATAAAATTAAAGTAGAACATAACTTTCTAGTCTCAAGTTACAAAATAAGAACATGGTACATATACTTATTCGGTATGTGTAACATGTTCTTAGTCGGTTTAATACCCGATCCATCAGTTTAATACCTGCTCGGTCAGTTTAATTTTAGTTGCAGAACTAAAATTAAATTACATGAGAGATAAGAACTTAGCAACATAAATGTCTCATCTCAAGTTACTAAATAAGAACTTGCTGGTATAAATTAAATGAATCAAAGCGTGACTTTTGTAAGCTTTTCGTCTCTAGTTCTGCAACTTTTAACAACTGGAATTTCAGAACCAACAGTAAACTTAAACTGACCGAATAGGTATTAAACCGAACGTACAATATTAAACCGAATGTACAATAAAATTAAACTGAACGAACAGGGCAATTGAGCATCCCTAAAATTGGAATAACCTATAAAACAAAACATACAACACATTTGTAGAAGATATACTCATACAAACTAACTAAAAATTCACCAGAACACTGCTGCAATTTTTCGCAGAAATACCATTAAACGCATATTATCATGGGGAAGTAGCTGCTGAAACAACTACTGCAATTTTTGGTAGAAATTTGTTTTGGTTGAAACAACAGTTGCAATTTTTGGTTGAAACAACTCCATCAATTTTTGGGGAAGTAACACTTCTGTGATTCCGCTAGTCGTCTATGCTTTCCTTTACCCCACGATTGCGCTGGTTGCCCGCTGCGATTGCAATTGGGTTGCTGCAGTAACGCAGCCTCTGCCCATGTGCTTGCCTAAAAATGGAGATACATGAAAACCATAACTATTATATGAAAATCGCTATATTCCAAATATTTTATAAATGGCAGGGCTTGGTAGTATGAGAACTCTCCTAGTCCCTTTTACCGGATGCAAATGATTATGCATATCTTTAATATGCTTTTGATGTTCCCCACCCCCTGCATATGATAAAATTTATAAGAAAAGAAGTAACAGAATGAAAATGAAAATATATGGCCAAACATGATTTGGATCAATACAGTAATATAAAGATATATCCATATGGGTTTTTTTCCTTAAGTTTGATAGTTCATTTTTTCAAGCATTTTATAAACTTGAATTTGAAAAAATTCAAAGCAGAATTAACAAAACAAAAGGTACTTAACAGCTCACTAATCCAATAGATGTTCAATTTGAATATGAAATGACTTATGTCTACCACATTAGACCGTAATTCATAAATAGTGTTAAGTAATCCCAAAGTAATGAGAAATATGTATCGAACATATTTTGACTAACCTAATAGACGTCTGGATAACACTGTGCAACATCATCTTGTTAGTAACCTCAGCTTGTTTGGACAACATGAGTAACATCAACTGGACAATGTGAGTAACATCGTGACAACTTGTTAATAATAGACG
Source organism: Sambucus nigra (assembly GCA_949130495.1). Classification (NCBI taxonomy): domain Eukaryota; kingdom Viridiplantae; phylum Streptophyta; class Magnoliopsida; order Dipsacales; family Adoxaceae; genus Sambucus; species Sambucus nigra. The sequence goes on from CASBWL010000457.1 coordinate 98,846, forward strand.
TATGGATAGCGTGAGTAACACCGATGATCATTTGCATTTGTAATGCTTTCTTTGAAATAAATAAAGAGACATGCTAACATAAATAATGACAAAATGTGAGAACTAAACCATTAGTATTCATGTAAAAGAAAATGAACATTAGCAGTAGTGGAAATTATAAACTAAAATAATTGTAAAAGAACGGATAAAAGAAGTGACCCGGGACTAAATCCCGCACCAAAATTCAAGTTTCTTCACATTTTGGGTTGGGAGCTTCTATAGGTGCAGCATCCACAATTCATCCCACAATCTTTGAACTTAAATAAATGTCCTAATTTTCAAAATTATCCAAAATAGATCCATATCTTTAAGTCTGTGAAATGCACTTGCATATGTAACTCTCTCCAAAATGAGCCATGAAAGATTTTTTGCAAAACAAAACGGAATGGAGCGACTGAGTGCCATAACTACATGTACGTAGGACAATTTGTAAAATTCAGCTTGTAAAATTCAGGAACCTCATTAACAGCCTGTGATGCTTTGTCATCTTCTTCAACGAAAGATTGTGAATCTTATGAACCTCATTAATAGCTTCAATTTGCGTCTTCAAATTCACAGAAATCAAGCAAATACGTCTGCAAATTCACAGCCAGATTCAGCATCTCCTACAGCGCCAATTATGAAATTTTCAAATTCATTAAGGATGCATCAGTATAACTCGCTATGATTCAGACGGGAAAATGAAAGCTTGGATGAGATAATATATAGATATCTTTAGTTATGGTTTTTCGGTACAGAATCCGTTACTATTGGACTTGGCAAGTACACCCAGAATTCGTTGCTTAGGCTTCACAAAACGTTAAAAGGAGTAATCATTTCATACAAAAAATAAAGTACTTTTCATTTTGTACAAAAAATAGAATTAAGAAAAATAAAGTTTGATATATAATTAGAAAAATGGGAAAAAGAAGTATATATGTATAACATTGTAAAACACATTAATTATACTACATTACTACAGACAAAACATTTATATGTATTTAAATGGTCTGGAGCTACATATTCCGTAACCTACAATCGTGGTGAGTAAATATATAAACAAAGTTGCATACCCCCATTGAAAAACACCCAAAAACAAAGTTGCATACCTCCCCTCTAGTTTCAGATATTACACATGCATATCCCCAATGCAAAACACCCAACAATCAATCTAAAATATGCAACCTGTAGTAGGAAGAAAAAAATCTTCAAATTATCACTGCAAAAATATAAATGAACTATTAGAAAAGTAAAACAAAAGAAAAAGAGTAAACATTAAATTTGAGAGAGATCATATACGCGTTTCAAACAATCAGCCCTAAAATCAAATATTGAAACCTGATAGAAAAATAAACACCAAATGGTTGTCAACCTGAAACCCATAGAAAATCGTAACAAATAGAACCCAAATGGAACCAAACCCCCAATTTTAAAACCACTCGAGATGGTAACTCCAAATCAACAAAAGCCCTCAAGTACATATACTAAAAAACCTGAGAAAAAAATCAAACCGCGTGGATATATATAAGATACATTTTTCAGATCTGAAGAAAAAACATTGTGTGTGCGAGTGTGTACGTGTAATAGAGTTAGGGAGAGATAGCAGAAACATAGGAACCAAAGTTACCTGATGGAGGTAGAAACAACGGGTTGGGGAGGGTTAGAGAAATGGGATTTCAGAGTTTGGGAGGTTTAGGGAGGCGGGGTTTCATATTTGGGAGGGTTAGATAAATGGAAGAAGCTGAATGACGGGAGACAGGGATGGTAGGGTTTATCTTTGGGGTCACGCGTGTTTTGTTCCAACTTGCCATGTCACAATGCTAAGTGGTGACAAGGCTGTGACAATCCGAATATAATTATGATTAACTATGCTTAAAGCATGGTTAGATTATGTGATATGAGTAGTGTGTTAGTAATATATATGATGTTAGGTTATTATGTTTAGTCTAATCCTACCTTCAGAAAGCATGAAAATGTCGAATTAGTTACAAATGGGAGATTTTGAAGTTTTCGGTAGGAATGTTCATGTTTAAGGCAAGTTTTGACCTATATGATATAATAGTTTACTTGAGGTATAAACTAGATAGTTGTATATATATGAATTAGGTTTGTGAGACAATAAACGGTGTGTTAAACGGAGATCCGAACGAGAAGTTATGCTGGAATTACGAAGCAGGGACAAATTTGGCCATTCGTTAAATGATATTTCATCTTATTAGGCTAATAAATGGTGGATTTTGATTGGTTAAAGACGGAGGTTGGTTTTGGACGACTTTAAAGGATTGAAATAATCACCTCCTTCAGCATAACTCATCCATTAAAGAGTTTGGCTTGAGAGGAAGAGAGAATTGGAAAGTTTAGGAAGAAAGTGGGGAGAAAATTTGGAGAAAAATCCGTAGAAATTACGTAAAAGTCCTGAAGGTAATCCTAACCCCAAATATTGTTATTTTTCTTATATTACTGACTTAGATGATATAAATTATCACTGTTTTAGTAAACTTTCAGCCCTTGATGTATATGTTTGGATATATGCAAGTTTAAACAAAGTTGAATGTTTAAACCCTTAAATTACTTTGTTTAGTAACCTTGTTTATTCAAACTTCCATATATTTTTGTATGAATACTGAAATTAATTTATTCCAGTTGGATATTAACATGTACTCATATATGTGTGACATATACGAAAATCATGTGAAAATACCAAGAAATGAGTCTTTGGTGAGAGTTTGAAGTTAGGGTATGAAATCTTCCCTAAGGGTGAAAGTATGCCCGCCATGTGTTCGATGTTTTGCTTGACATAGTAAATGAACCTTAAAAATTATGAAACTTTAATTTTTTATTTTTAAATATGTTTACTGATGTTGGGTGAAATATCATAGAAATTTATGATGTATATAAATTATGAAAATTCATGGAAGTTGAATGGACGATAAAAGAGCCTATAGGGCAGATTTACTATGTGGTAAAGAAATGGGCCTATCTTGCTCTAGGAGACTTGAAATTATGTACCGTCTTTTGTATTGGAATCCGAATATGATAAGGATTGAATTACCAATAATAAATGAATGTATGTTTTGTCTAGGATTTGAATATGTCAAATATATTAACACGAATTTGAATGGAACTTCACTTGTGATAAATGATTTGAATTGAATCATATGATGCTTATGAATTGAGTCAAGTTGAAGTTGTTCTTTGAATTGTTAATATTCTTATGATTATACTAATATTGTATGAATGATTGGAAGATAAGAAGAACCGACTGAATAAGATACAGATAGAGGAAAAGGGAAAGCTTGTTAAATTTCCAAGGTGAGTGTACTTATGATTTGTTTCATATATAAATATGAATATAGCTCTAAGAGAGGATTTGTTTGAATACTTAGGTATTCAAGATTTGTTTGGATATTAAAATATCTAGGATTTCTCTGGGTCTCATGATCCAGGATTGGTTTAATACTTCGGTATTCAAGATTTGTTTGGATATTAAAATATCCAGGATTTGTTTGGGTCTCAGGATCAAGGATTGGTTTGAATACTTTGGTATTCAAGATTTATTTGGATATTAAAATATCCAGGATTTTTTTGGGTCTCATGATCCGGGATTGGAATTGGAAAATATCCAATGATTTGTTGGAACTTATTTTCCAAGATTTGTTATTGCCAATGGACAGACTTATTATTGCCAATTGGCATAATTACTATTGCCAATGGTAAAACTTCTTATTGCCAATGGGCAGACTTATTATTGCCAATGGGAAGAATTACTATTGCCAATGGGCAGACTTCCTATTGCCAATGGGCAAAATTACTATTGCCAATGGGCAGACATACTATTGTCGATGGGCATAATTATCATTGCCAATGGGCAGAATTATTTGGACATTATGGTCCAGGATTTGTTATTGCCAACGGGCAGGATTGATTGGATTTGATATCGACAGATTTGATATATAACTGTTAATTCATTATATGGAAGGATTGATTGGATTTAATATCCAGAGATTTGATATATAACTGTTAATTCATTATATGGAAGGATTGATTGGATTTAATATCCACAGATTTGATATATAACTGTTAATTCATTATATGTCCGGATTGGTTCGATTTAATATCCACAGATTTGATATATATAACTGTTAATTAATTGTATGGCAGGATTGGTTGGATTAATATCCACAGATTCGATATAGAACTATTATTTCATTTCAGGGAAGGAGTACCTCACTAAGCTTAATGCTTACGGTTTATATTTTAACATTTTCATGGTTGTATGCTGCTAGATAGATGTCATATGATCAGAATTTGAGGGTTGCACCATTAGAAAGAGATAGGGATTAGACATGGGGGTTTTTTCATTGTCACACTGAGGTTTTAATACACTCACATATTGTATATATTGAGTTATCATGGATTGAGTTGATCATAGTTAATCACATTATTGTATGTCTTCTTAATTACGGCTCTGATATTGATTTTGGTATGGAATAAAAATAATATTATGTTCATTGCGCACATTATATAAGAAAATATTGATAAATGAATTATATTTCCAATGGGCTCAAGATTATCATGTAATTATTAGAATAAGAAATGATTAGTATGGATATTGGGTTTGGGATGTGACAATTAGTGGTATCTGAGCATCTAGGTTATTAATTCTGGACGCGTGTGACGGTTAGATGGCAATTATTGAGTTGATTTGATATTTATTAATTGTTTATATACTAACCAACAATTTAGTATTATAAACTATTTGTGTTGGTTGTTATAACTCGGTTATTATAGATGAAACCTGGGGCATGGGACAAGCTAGTGGTTCCAGGCCAGGTGGACGAGTCTTTACGATGAAAGAAGATAAGGTTACTTCGGATGAGGTGATAGGTACACTTTTTATTAGTAATAGAAGTGCTTATGTTTTGATTGATCCCGGTCCCACACATTCATTTGTGTCATATGCATTTGTTATATATCTGAATAGACCATGTACTCGTTTAGATGTGGGGTTGCGTATTTATATGCCTATAGGGGATATGGTTGTAGCTGAATATGTTTTTCGTGATTGTGTTTTGACTGTGGGGGTTAGAGATACAATTATAAATTTATTTCCACTGGATATTTCTGATTTTGATATAATTCTCGAAATGGATTGGTTATCTAAATATCATGCATATATGGATTGTTTCTGTAAAGAAGTTGTTTTTAATATGCATGGTGAGCCTGAATTTAAATTTGTGGGGGAAAGAAAAATTGTTCCCAGTTGCATCATTTCTGCTATTCGGATGAGGAAATTATTGAGTAAGGGTTGTGAGGGTTTTATTGCGTATGTTCTTGACACTAAGAAGGGGGCCTTACAATTAGTTGATGTTCCAATTGTACGGGATTTTCTAGAAGTGTTTCTAGTGAGTTGCCTGGGTTACCTCCAGAAAGAGAAATTGAATTTAGTATTGAATTAGCACCAGGGACATGCCCTATTTCTATGGAACCGTATAGAATGGCACCGGTTGAATTGAAAGAACTTAAGATTTAGTTGCAGGATTTACTTGATAGGAACTTTATACAACCTAGTGCATCTCCAAGGGGTGCACCAATTTTATTTGTGAAAAAGAAAAGATGGTACCATGCATTTGTGTATTAATTATAGGCAACTGATTAAAGCTACAATTAAGAACAAGTACCCTTTACCTCGTATAGATGATTTGTTTGATCGGTTACAGGGTGTTGAAGTATTTTCAAAAATTGACTTGCGATCGGGTTATCATCAGTTGAGGGACAAGGAGAGTGATATTTCTCAAACCGCTTTTCGTACTCGGTATGGTCATTTTGAATTTTTGGTAATGCCTTTTGGGGTGAATAATGCTCCACCTGTATTTATGGATCTTATGAATAGGGTACTTCATCCATTTGTTGATTCATTTGTGATAGTTTTTATTGATGATATTCTGATTTATTCACGTGATATGGTTGAACATGAAAAGCATCTCATAACTATTTTGAATCTGTTGAAAGATAAGAAGTTGTATGCTAAGTTTAGCAATTGTGAATTTTGGCGATCACAAATTGTATTTTTAGGCCATGTTATTTCTAGAAATGATATATGTGTTGATCTTAAAAAGGTAGAAGCCCAATAATGTGACTGAGGTGAGGATTTTTCTAGGTTTAGCTGTGTATTATAGAAGGTTTATTAAGGGATTTTCTTCGATTGACTTGCCAATGACTAAACTAACTCGAAAGGATGTTAAGTTTGAATGGAATTTTGATTACGAAAATAGTTTTGATGAATTGAAAAAGAGGTTAGTAACTGCACCTGTTCTTACTATTCCGCATGGTGGAGATGGTTTTGTTATTTATACCGACGCTTCACACCAGGGGTTGGGTTGTGTTTTTATGCAGCATGGTAAAGTTATTGCTTATGCTTATAGGCAGTAGCGTACACATGAACGTAATTATCATACACATGATTTGGAACTTGCTACTATTGTCTTTGCTTTGAAATTATGGCGTCATTATCTATATGGTGAGGTATGTGAAATTTTTACAGACCATCAAAGCCTTAAGTATTTATTTACTCAGAAGGAGTTGAATTTGAGGCAGAGGCGGTGGATGGAGTTAATTAAAGATTATGATTGTACAATTCACTACTACCCAGGGAAGGCAAATGTAGTTGCAGATGCTCTGAGTAGAAAGGCTTTGGGCAGGTTATCTTGTATTCAGTGTGCTAGAGTTTCCCACATCATGGAATTGAGATTGATTGGAGTATACTTACAGCTAGCAGACGGGGACATGTTTTTTGCTCATGTAAGCGTGAGACCTTTGTTAGCAACCCGTATTCATGATTTGCAAAGTCAAGATCCTTTTCTTGAGAAGAAATGACAAGATCTCCGAGATGGTAAGTCTGAAGATTTTTGTTATTGTGAATGATGGCACTTTATTGTATAAGCAACCATTATGTGTGCCTAATGTGTGTGGATTGAAAGAGGAAATTTTAGATGAGGCTCATAATTTTATTTATACTATGCATCCTGGTAATACTAATTTGTATAGGGATTTAAATGAGCAGTATTGGTGGAATAATATGAAGAAGAAATAGCAAATTTTGTTGCTAGGTGCCTTATATGTCAGCAAGTGAAAGTGGAGCATCAGAAACCTACTGGTCGGCTTCAACCGTTGCCAATACCGGAATGGAAATCGGATCATGTAACGATGGATTTTTTGGTTGGGCTTCCTCGATCTCAGAAGGGGTCAGATTCGATTTGGGTAGTGGTGGATAGATTTATGAAGTTTGCTCATTTTATAGCAGTAAAGACTACGTATACAGTTGATAGGTATGCTAGATTGTATGTTAAAGAAATTATTCAAATTCATGGAGCACCGGTATATATTGTTTCAGATAGGGACCCTACTTTTACATCTAAAGTTTGGGATAACTTGAATTATGCTATGGGTACTAACTTGAAGTTTAGTACAACTTTTCATCCTCAGACAGATGGGAAGTTTGAAAGGTCAATACATATTTTGGAAGATATGCTTAGAGCTTGTGTGCTTGATTTTAAAGGAAATTGGGATGAATATTTGCCTTTGATAGAATTTTCATATAATAATAGTTTTCAATCTACTATTGGTATGGCACCATATGAAGCGTTGTATGGTAGACGGTGTCGTACACCCGTATGCTGGAGTGAAGTTGGTGAAAGGAAGATAGAGGGTCCAGAGTTGATTGAAGTCACCACTGAAAAATTGAAGATTATTCAAGATAGAATGACAATGGCCCAAAGAAGACAGAAAAGTTATGCGGATAAGCGACGAAAAGATTTAGAATTTTAGAAGGGGGATTACGTGTTTCTTGGAATATCACTATGGAAAGGAGTTATGAGGTTTGGAAAGAAAGGTAACTTAAGTCCACGCTACATTGGACCTTATGAAATCTTTGAGAAAGTTGAGATGCTTGCCTATAAGTTAGTGTTACCACAGGAGCTAACATGATTACATGATGTTTTTCATGTTTCTATGTTGAGGAGTATGTAGCGGATCCTTCACATGTATTAGTGGAACAACCTATTGCGTTGAAAGAAGATTTGACCTATGTGGAAGAACCACTTGCAATCGTCGATAGGAAAGAACAAATATTGAGATCAAAAGTGATCCCACTTGTGAAGGTTATGTGGAGAAGGCATTCCATGAAAGAAGCTACATGGTAGAGTGAGGATAGCAAGAAGATGCTTTATTCGTATTTGTTTGACTCGGACAACCAAGGTATGTCAATTTTGGGGACGAAATTTCCTAACATGGGGAGAATTATGACAACCCAAATATAATTATGATTAATTGTGCTTAATGCATGGTTAGCTTATGTGATATGAGTAGTGTGTTAGTAATATATATGATGCTAAGTTATTATGTTTAGTCTAATCCTACCTTCAGAAAACATGAAAATGTCGAATTAGTTACAAATGGGAGATTTTGAAGTTTTTGGTAGGAATGTTCATGTTTAAGGCTATTTTTGAGCTGTATGATATAACAGTTGACTTGAGGTATAAAGTAGATAGTTGTAGACATATGAATTGTAAGACCCCGTAATTTTGAGGATTTAATATTTAATTATTTTTGGGAGTTATAAAAATATTTAAATTGGAAAAACTTAAATTCATGAGTTGGAGAATCGATTTGAGTGAGCCGAATTATTTACAATTGGCGACTTTTAAGTTTAATGGCTAAAAATCTCGTGTGTCGCATTTTGAGGTTGAAATTTGGAAATGTCAAAGAGTATTTTGGATGGCAATTCCGAGTGCGCAATTGCGTCCTGATGAGTCGAGATAGTCAGAAAAGAGTACCCGGGGGTAGTAATTGGATCTCGGAGTATTTTTGGGCATAGTCGGTCCGACACGGGGTGAGTTGGGCCATTTTAATTAGGCCCACATGGCCAAAAACGGGATTTAGTGTTTTTAACATAATTGAGGGAGTAGGAACGGCAGATAGAAAATCCTAAACCTAGGGTTTGGGAGAGGATTAGAGGAAGCTAATCAATGAGTCAATTGGGGGATCTTTTGGAGCCAAATTAAGGGACTAATTTAGGGTGTTCTTCATCAACCATTCTCTACACCAACGGAATCAGACCCTACGAACAATTTTAGGCAAGTGGTTAATTTGCGATAATGTGTAAATGATGATATCCAATTCATATTTTAGTGATGTGTAAACTGAAATCTGCTTTGGGGATAAATGGGTATAAAAAAATGGGGTTTTGTTAATGGAACCATTGAATGAGATTCAAAGTAAGAAATACTTGTGTTATATATTTCTGAGTATGATTATCTGATTTGAATGAGAAACCCGGAACCTAAAATGGTGGAATTTGAACCTTAAATTGGGATTTTACCATAGGGATTTGTGTTATTGAGGGGGGTTAAACATTTGTAGTGTTAATGATGTTAAAAGGTTTAAATGATGTTTATAGTTCCTGAGAAATGTAATAAGATGATTAACAGGTTGGTTTGAGGTTGGATTTTGAGGAAAGAAACCTTAGTTTTTCGTCCATGGACGAAAAGTGGCTAGAGAAGGCGAAGTCTAGGATGATCAATCAATCGACCCAGGGGGTTCGATCGATCGATGAGACAGGGATTTTGGCACTTTCGCCAGTTTTGTAAATAAAGAGAAATTTATTTAAGATTTGACCCCTTACTTTTATTTAGTGATAAATTCATATGTGGCACATATTTCCTTAACAATTATAGGGTGATATAATTGAGTTTAGGAGGGTGTGAATGGTATGTCATGAGATGAACGAATTTGGGGAAATAATTCATAAGAATTGATATTGGGCCGAGGAATAACAATCGGGTATTGTAGTTGGGTGACGCTACGTTATTAAAGGAATTGAGGAATTATTTGATTATGGACCAAGTGGGCCAGTCCGGGTATGTTGGAAATTATAGGTAAATATAATTAAGGAATTTGTGGAGATGAATGTCTGACACATTGTGGGCGAATATATGGGAATGAAATTATGAGATGTAAAAATGGACCGAGTGAGCGGTTCTGGGTATGTTGGTTAAGTGACACCAAAGTATTAAATTAATTATTGATAGAGTAATTAATTTAGAGTCGGATTATAGACTAAGGTCGGTATTAAATTAATAGGTGTGATAATTAATTTAATTAGAGTCGGATTGTAGACTCGGGTAGGTATTAAATTAATGGGTATGATAATTAATTTAATTAGAGTCGGATTGTAGACTCGGGCAGGTATTAAATTAATGGGTGTGATAATTAATTTAAATAGAGTCGGATTGTAGACTCGGGTAGGTATTAAATTAATAGGTGTGATAATTAATTTAATTAGAGTCGGATTGTAGACTTGGGTAGGTATTAAATTAATGGGTGTGATAATTAATTTAATTAGAGTCGGATTGCAGACTCGAGGAGTTAATAAATTAATAAGTGTGTTAATTAATTTAATTAGAGTCGGACGATAGACTCGGGGAGGTATTAAATTAATAGGTGTGATAATTAATTTAATTAGAGTCGTATTGTAGACTCGGGTAAGTATTAAATTAATGGGTGTGATAATTAATTTAATTAGAGTCGGATTGCAGACTCGGGGAGTTATTAAATTATTAAGTGTGTTTCATTAATTTAATTAGAGTCGAACGATAGACTCGGGGAGGTATTAAATTAATAGGTGTGTTAATTAATTTAATTAGAGTCAGACCATAGACTCGGGGAAAATAGTATATTAATTGAGGTGTGAATTAATTATATTAGAGTTGGACCACAGACTCGGATTTGTGTTGAATAATTAATGTGTAAATTAATTAAATGAGGGTCGGACTACAGACTCGGAGTTGTGTTAATTAATTAATGTATAAATTAATTAAATAAGAGTCGAATCATAAACTCGAGCAAATTTAATATAAATTATTGTGTAGAGTATTATTATTTAGAGTCGGACCACAGACTCGGGAAGATGATAAATTATTAAGTGGGAAAATTAATTAAGAGAGTCGGGACATAGACTCAGAAAATTTTAGGCTAGTGTTACGAATCTTTCAGTACATGGTAAAGTCAGGGTTTATATTATATATATACACGGTGTAGTGATAGTATATATATATATATATATATGTGTGTATATATTGTGTGTGCTATTAAATATCAGTGATTAGATATTTACTTAATTTATATACTCTAGTGCTATCAAGGGAGGTTGCGCGATGTGGGTGAATCCCCTAGATTGAGGAGTAGGGTGAGTATATCCCCAGGTCATAGCGTCCGGTATATGGGTGAGGGGATTATCTCACTTTCAGGAAAGGAATATGACCGCCTCCACTTCGTTTATGTTTTGGGCCAGGTTGGTGAGCGATTCCGACTTGGGTAACTAGGTTATGTGAGCACACCTAGTGAGATAGCACTTTAGAGGGAATCATCCGACGAGGGTATACTCGGAGGGATTGATATATGTATGTTATACGTGTGGATGTTTTAGTAAAGGTACGTATATAATGGTATTGAATATCATATGCGGGTAATAATACAGTGTGTGATGTATTTACTTTATATAACTTGTGACACGGTTATATGCTACTATTTAAGAAGGAATTAATTAAGTTAATTGTGAGATAACTTATAATTCAAAAATCATTATACTTGGGTTAGAGTAGTATGTCAAGGGGAGGTTATACTAGGACTAGTTGGATGGGGTTAAGGTAACCGTTAGGTGTGCACATTAGTGGAGGGGTGAGAATGTCCACAAGGGAGTGCGACACTAACTTAAATATGAAGCGCATTCATGCATTTTAAATTACTGCGGTTAATTCACTTGCTAAATATTTTAAAAATGTTTTGGGTTCTAACCCTTCCTATAAAACTATTTTCAAAATATTTTAGGTGCCCAGCCACAGGGACGCCAGGATTGATAATCTATTCCAGGGACACAGAGTTGCGGCATAGGTGAATGCTAGCAGGACTTCGGATTAGATGCATCGTTCATTTATTCCTAGAGTAGAAATCATTTATCAGTTCCAGTTTTATTTAGGGCTTGTCGCCCAGACTTCTCAGTACAGTTTTCAGATGTGCTTATTCAAGTGTTGGATGTTTATGTTGGATTTCATTTTGGTGGCCGATGGTTTATTCGGCATATTGTTTATTTAATAATTCAGTTGAGTTTTACTCAGTTGTGTGAATGGTTTATATTTATTTCCGCATGTACTGTTTTGTTTAATTATAAAGTTAAAATTGGCACCAACTTTTGGAAAACTAGGTGGTTAGTAAGTTTTAAAAAGTTTTCGACAGTGATGCTAAGGACGAACCAATTGGGATTCCTGCTTTAATTTGGTATAGGACTGATCACGCGGTATTTTATTAGGCGGAGTGTCACAGATGGTATCAGATCATCAGGTTCTAGTGTCCTTAGGATCTGTGCGGCTTTTCAGGTTTCGGCTTAGCAATCTTTAATATAGAGCCCTATCATAGGATTGTTGTATTCTTATACGTATGTGTATTTACGTTCTTCTACCAAATTTATATTTGAGGGTGAACTCATACTACTCGATTCTCATTCTAGACGCCGCCCAGGAGAGGGAGCAGCTAGGGCAGCAGGGGGAGATGAGACTAGGGAGGCTCATCATCAGCAAGAGTTATCGCAGCAATGGCCAGAGATCATTTTGGCAGCACAGGTAACTGAACTAGTGGCATAGGCAGTTGAAAATGGGAGAGGACCAATAATGTGACTGGGGTGAGGAGTTTTTTGGGTTTAGTTGTGTATTATAGAAGGTTTATTAAGGTATTTTCTTCGATTGCCTTGCCAATGACTAAACTAACCCGAAAGGATGTTAAGTTTGAATGGAATTCTGATTGCGAAAATAGTTTTGATGAATTGAAAAAGAGGTTAGTAATTGCACATGTTCTTACTATTCCGCATGGTGGAGATGGTTTTGTTATTTATACCGATGCTTCACACTAGGGGTTGGGTTGTGTTTTTATGCAACATTGTAAAGTTATTGCTTATGCTTCTCGGCAGTTGCGTACACATTAACGTAATTATCCTACATATGATTTGGAACTTGCTGCTATTGCCTTTGCTTTGAAATTATGGCGTCATTATCTATATGGTGAGCTATGTGAAATTTTTAGTGACCATCAAATCCTTGAGTATTTATTTACTCGGAAGGAGTTGAATTTGGGGCAAAGGCGGTAGATGGAGTTAATTAAAGATTATGATTGTACAATTCACTACCACCCAGGGAAGGCAAATCTAGTTGTAGATGCTCTGAGTAGAAAGGCTTCGACAGGTTATCTTATATTCGGTGTGCTAGAGTTTCCCACATCATGGAATTAAGATTGATGGGAGTATAATTAAATCTAGAAGATGGGGACAGGTTCTTTTCTCATGTAAGCGTGAGACCTTTGTTAGCTACCCATATTCGTGATTTGCAAATTCAAGATCCTTTTCTTGAGAAGAAACGACAAGATGTCCGAGATGGTAACTCTGAAGATTTTTGTATTGTGAATGATGGAACTTTATTGTATAAGCAGCGATTATGTGTGCCAAATGTGTATGGATTGAAATAGGAAATTTTAGATGAGGCTCATAATTCCATTTATACTATGCATCCTGGTAGTACTAAAATGTATAGTGATTTAAAGGAGAATTATTGGTGGAAAAATATGAAGAAGGAAATAGTTGATTTTGTTGCTAGGTGCCTTATATGTCAGCAAGTGAAAGTGGAGCATCATAAACCTAATGGTCTGCTTCAGCTGTTGCCAATATCGGAATGGAAATGGGATCATGTAACGATGGATTTTATGGTTGGGCTTCCTCGATCTCTGAAGGGGACACATTCGATTTGGGTAGTGGTGGATGGATTGACGAAGTCCGCTCATTTTATAGCAGTAAAGACTACGTATACAGTTGTAAGGACATTTTTGTCCATTATGAATTTGTTATGTCGTACGCCGTTACATCGTTGAAGAAATCTAAGATTCATATCGTCATCAACGGATCCGAATATCAAAGAAGAGGAGGAATCAAAATTCTACACAGCCGGACCGGTCCGCCCAGAATAAAAGAACCAATCCAACCCCGGACCGATCCGCCCCTCAACCGGACCGATTCGCTTGCTAAAGATCCAGTAGACCCGGATCGGTAGCGAACTGATAAAGCCAAAATTAAAAAGAATCGATCCGCCTCCTCGGACCGATCCGCCTCAGACCCGGACCGGTCCGCCTGGGATAGACTCAGGTAGATCATGCAGAGATTTTTTAGGGCCAAGACTTATTTTATAAACCCACTATGGGGAATGGGTTTCATAAGACTTCTTCACACGATTTTCAGAGTTCATAAACTCAAAGTCTTCATCTTTGTGAGTTACAAAACTCATGTTTTGATTCACACAAATTTCCAAATCATTTGTGAATCATTTTCAAACCCTAGAACACAAACTCTTTTGCTGTTCATACCATTGTGGAGAAGACCGACCTTCTTCTTCATTGCTGCCCTCCTAGAAAGGGAAACTTCCAGCCACCGACTACAGATTCGAAGCCTGCGGGTAATTCTGTGTCACCCTTGTATTTTCATTGTAATCAAAGAAATTGTAAAGTTACAATATTATAGTGAAAATAAATGGTTTTTCCCCTTTGGGGGATTTTTCCTCATTTGTGTGTGTTTGAATGTACTTGCATGCTTTACATCTTATTCATTCACACCTAGATGCATATTTAGGATTTATTTGGGTTGAACTGAGTTTAATTATATAATTCCTTATTTTGAACGCAAGCGCACCTCTCTTCAAATTGGTATCAGATTAGGTTACGCTAATCTATCGCGTATTCCTAGTTTCTGCAAAAAATTTCTAAGATATCAATTTTCTGAAAAATTGATTTTTGAAAAAGAGCGTGTTCAATAGAGAAATCATATAATAAAATGCCAGTTTTTTACGGAACTAAGTATGCATATTGGAAATCCCACATGAGGTCTGCTTTAAAGGCCATAGATGAATGTGTGTGGATTTTAGTTGAAGGAGGGTGGACACCTCCCTCCGTCACTATTGAAAATGTGACCAGTTTAAAACCTGTCACTTCTTGGACTGAAGAAGAATTTAAATGGTCATCTTTTAACTCTAAGGGTTTAAGTGCCATTTTCAGATCCATCACTCCTGATGAGTTCCGATGTATCATGACGTGCACCACGTCAAAAGAGGCATGGTATGTTTTGCAACTCACCTATGAAGGAACTAATGCTGTGAAAGAATCTAAATTGCAAAATTTGACAACTCAATTTGAAACCATCACCATGCATGAGACTGAATGTTTTGATGATTTTTATGCTAGGCTATCTGATATTGTTAATACTAGCTTTAATCTCGGTGAACATATTCCTAATGCAAGAGTTGTGAAAAATATTCTTCGATCATTGCCTAAGTGTTTTATCCCTAAAGTCACTGTGCTAAATTCTATGGGTAATTTAAATACGCTAAAATTGGAAGAACTTGTAGGAGACTTACAAACATATGAAATAGACATGTTTCCTAATTCTGTGAAGCCTAAAGATAAAGGAATTGCACTTAATGCCCAAGAGAGAAAAAGTGAGGGGACAGCAAGAAAGAGAGTAGATTCGTCTAGAAAGAAAGATAGTGAAACTTCTGATTCTGAATGTGATTTTGACTTAGATGATCTGGCTCTATTTGCTAAAAACTTTAAGAAAATTCTCAAATTTAAGAAAACTGAAAATTTTAAAGATAAGAAGAATTTTCAGAAAAATAAGTTTGAAAAGAAAAATGAAAAAGATGCTAAAAGCCCTCCTAAGAAAGACAGTGAGAGATTCTATGAGTTTGACGGTAGGGGACATAGAGCTTTTGAGTGTGCTACACGTCTGAATAGAGAAAAGGGCAAAGTTGTCCTTAATGCTACCCTTAGTGACGATAGTGAGGTCGAGTCGGTGGACTCGGGAGATGAGTCACCACATGAGTGTAACTTCACCGAATTCATGCCTAGTCATGTCAGTACTCCTAGAGCACCCCACGACGATGAGGATGCTACTTCACAGGGATACCTTGACAGTGAGAGCGATGCTAGTGAGGGGGAGAATGATGCAAGTTAGAGCGAAAGTAATCTTCAATGCGCCTACGCCGAGTTATATAATGAATCATTTAAAACTAAAAAACATAATAAAGCATTAGTTCTAAAAATCACCGCGTTAGAAGAAGAGTTAGAAGAATGAGAGAGAGAGTGTGTCCTCAACCTGCACCGCCATGAGAGAGAGAGAGTCTACCTATTTTGAGAAAGAAAGTTTATTTAGAGAGAGAGAGTTGTTTTGAGAAAGAGAAAGGGAACTTGACTAAACAAGTGGCTAGTCTTTCGAGTGAGATCCATACCTCCCTGGAGACTCGAAAGAAACTTGAAGCCCTTGTTTCCCAGCTTACTCATGACCTTGAGAGATCAGGGGAAGTCAAGGTACAAATCGAAGACAGATCTAGGAAAATGGGAAAGATGCTCCTCGGCCCCGCTTTAGGTTTTGGTGATTGGCAAGGAATTGGTTATGATGATGCCTCCACGTCCCAAATTGCACCTGGACCAGTCCCTGAGTTCACTACAACTCCTTTTGGTCATCGCCAAAATCTACGAAGGAGAGTTCGACCAAGTAAAGCAAACCAAGGTCTGCCTAAGACTTTGTTCTTTTGTACATATTGCAAAAGAAAAGGACACCTTAGGAAGTTTTGCTATAGTTTGGGTCGAACACGAAGTATTCTGCTCTACCACGTCATACTTCTACTCCACCACATCACAGAGTTTGATGGAGGAATTTCGACGGATGTCTTTGCCATCAGTAAATGCTTCTCACATTCCAGCTAAAACCAACAACAAATCCAAACAAAAGGTCATCACTTCTTGGGTACCTAAGAAAGATAAAAAGGCCTTTGCTGTTCATGTTGCTCTCAAAGCACATAATACCTCACAGTGGTATTTTGATAGTGGATGCTCCAGACATATGGGAGGTGATGCCTCATTTTTTACATTTCTTGTGGATTATCAGGATGGCAGAGTCACCTTTGGATATGGGAGCAAGTCTAGCATTATAGAACGTGGTACTATCGAGTTACCTATATTTCCTAAGCTAGAAAATGTTTTGTACGTCAAAGGTTTGAAAGAAAACCTTCTCAGCATTAGCCAGCTGTGCCACGCTGACTTTGCCGTAAAGTTTGATCGGGATGCTTGTAAGGTCTATAATCAAGCCGATAAACTTTTAGTGCAAGAAGTGAGGACAAAGGATAACTGTTATAGGACTGAGACCACATCTTCACTTGTCTGCAACAGCGCCACGATCTCTCCTATAGATATGTGGCACCAACGTCTAGGTCACGTGAACGTTAGAGATTTAACTCGTTTAGCTAAAAAGGACCTAGTACGTGGCTTACCATCTCTTGCAAAGTCAACTTCCATGATTTGTGGACCCTGTCAGTTGGGAAGCCAAATTCGGAGCCCTCATAGGAAGTTCCATTCCATTACCACCTCGTGAGTAATTGAGCTAATTCACATGGATCTTATGGTTCCTACTCGTACTGAGAGTTTGGGTGGTAAGCGGTATATCCTCGTGATGGTAGATGATTTCTCCAGATACTCCATTGTAGGTTTTCTGAGAGAGAAATCCGATACTGTAGAGATTTTAACGACCAAGTGTCGTGTCCTGCAAAATCAACACGGAGTCACTACTAACAGGATATGTAGTGACAACGGCACTGAATTTAAGGAAGCAAAGGTAGATTTTTACTGTGATAGCCTTGGGATCAAACACGAGTTTTCTGCTGTGAAGACTCCTCAGCAAAATGGGATTGTTGAGAGAAAGAATAGAACGATCCAAGAGATGGCTAGATCTATGTTTCTAGATCGCAAAGTTTCTAGGAGATTTTGGGTAGAGCCAGTTTTTACTGCATGCCACACGGTGAATTGGGTTTACTTACGTCCACACACACTTAAGACACCTTATGAATTGTGGACTGGCAAGAAACCCAATCTGGCATATTTCCGTATTTTTGGGAGTAATTTCTACATCCTACGGGATAGAGAGAAATTAGGAAAGTTTGACTCCCGGAGCGACAAGGGAATATTTCTAGGATATTCATCGAATAGTAGAGTGTACCGGGTTTTTAACCTGAAGAGCTCTAAGGTTATGGAATCAATAAACGTCATCGTGCAAGATGACGAACCTCCAACGGCTATTGATTCAAAGCTTTAGTGTGAGATTGAGGACTCTTCTGACAGTGATCTACTTGTCCCTCACCCACACTCTGTGGACCCTACTCCTGTGTTAGGGGACACACCTGCTTGGGTTCGCAAGAGTCATGACCCTTCTGCCATTGTTGGCAATCCCACTCTAGGGGTTAAGACTCGTACTCAGCTAGAAAATGTTGTCAGTAATTTTTGCTACACGTCCAAAGTCGAGCCCAAGAATCATAAAGAAGCACTCAAAGATGAACACTGGATATCTGCTATGCAGGATGAGTTGCTTCAGTTTAAAAAGAATAATGTCTGGGAACTTGCCCCCCGACCTAGTGAGACTAATGTGATTAGTACCCGGTGGATTTTTAAGAATAAAATGGATGAAAATGGTACCATAATCAGAAACAAGGCTAGGTTGGTCGCTCAAGGCTACACACAGATTGAGGGTGTAGACTTTAGGGAGACATTTTCTCCTGTTGCGAGGCTAAAGTCCGTCCCTTACTACTCTCCATCGCATGTCATATGCGCTTCAAGTTATATCAGCTGGACGTCAAGAGTGCCTTTCTGAATGGCATTCTATAGGAGGAGGTTTATGTGGAACAACCAAAAGGGTTTGAAGATCCTAAGCACCCTAAGCACGTTTATTATCTGTGGAAAGCCTTGTATGGTTTGAAGCAAGCCCCCCGTGCTTGGTACGAGAGGCTTACTTCCTATCTCTTAGCCCGTGGCTTCAAGAGAGGGGGAGTTGATATGACGTTGTTCATCAGGACAGATGACGGTGCAATTTTGGTTGCCCAGGTCTATGTGGACGACATAGTCTTTGGATCCACATGCTCCCAGCATGCTCACCACTTTGAGGAAGAGATGAAAAGTGAGTTTGAGATGAGCATGGTAGGTGAGCTTACTTTCTTCCTCGGTCTCCAGGTTCGTCAGCTAGAGGATGGGATGTTCATCTCCCAATCCAAGTATGCTAGAGACCTAGTGAAGAAATTTGGTTTAGACTTGGATAAGCATGCACATACACCTATGAGTACTTATATCAAGCTAAGTAAGGACACTTCAGGCAAGGATGTAGGGCAAACCTTATATCGGAGTATGATAGGTAGTCTTCTCTACTGGACTGCCAGTCCTCCCGACATAACCTTTAGTGTTGGAGTCTGTGCGCATTATCAGACATCTCTGAAAGAGTCACACTTACTCGCTCTAAAACGTATTATCAAATATGTGAGTGGGACTCTCTCATACGGGATTTGGTATTCCATTTATACCGATGATCGTTTGTCCACTTATTCGGATGCTGATTGGGCCGGGGATGCAGGATGACTTTTGGTGGGTGTTTCTATTTTGGTTCTGCTCTTGTCTCTTGGTTGATCAAGAAGCAAAACCCCATCTCTTTATCCACTGTAGAGGCTGAGTACATCGCCGCTGGGAGTTGTTGCACGCAACTCTTGTGGATGAAGCAAATGTTAGAGGATTATGGTATTTCACAGGACACCATGATCACTTCTTGTGATAACATGAGCGCGATTCACATATCCCGCAATCCCGTCCAACATTCGCGCACAATGCACATCAGGTTACGCAAGCACTTCCTACGTCAGTTAGTTGAGGAGAAGGTCGTATCCCTGAGTTTCGTTCCTACCGACTGTCAGATAGACGATATTTTCACGAAACATTTATATGCCCTTAGATTTGAGAGTCTTAGGAAGTCTTTGGGGATTTGCACGGTTGACTGAGGGGTTGGTCCGTGCCTAGCATAGGATGCAGTGTCATATCCTTTGATTCCTATTGCTAGCTTGTATCACTAGTGTATTTATTCTTTTTGCTTTTTATATTTCTTTTGAAAAATACAAAAAGATTTTATTTTAGAAAAATTTTGAGAAAAGCACAAAAAGATTTTATTTGGTAAAATTTTTGAAAAATCCAAAAAGATTTTTTTTTGCCCCTTTTATGGATGAGCATTTAAGATAGCCAAGTCATAACTTCACTTCATATATCCGTGTGACTGTTTGATAGAGATTTGAGACGCTACATCATTTCATCCATGTGCTTTACATTGTTTGGAGTCTTTGAGATGTAATTAGTGATATTTTCCTACATGTTTGACTCCTATATCCTTTATTGCACACATGCAAAACTTTATTTGATTATTGTACTTGTCTATCACATGTTGGCTTGAGTGTTTTCATCTCAATTCTGTCTATACAACTTTCAATATGCGATAAAACTTGACAAGATTGGACTGCATGTAAAAACCATTTTGGTGACACTGTGTGTTTAATTATGAACGAGGAGGGGCTGCGAAAGGTAATTATCTATTCTTTGCACAAAATCCACCGTTCAAAAGGACCTAAAAAATGGAGGAACTTTATTATCCGAGGTCCAAAGAGGTTAAAAGAGCCCCGAAAAAATGTAAAGGCAATAAAAAGCAATTCATGCCAAATATGGGACATTAGGTTTCACCATCAATTCTCCAAAGTTTGAGAATTTAGAAAGCCTATATTCAACACATAAATCTGAGGGAGTTTGGTTGGAAAATGTTTAAATGGGTTTGAACTTCCTTGAAAGTCCTGAAAAAGCATGAAATCATTTTGGACGTTGTTCGTGTGGAAATCACTTTGATATTTGATTTGTCGATTTGATTAAGTCAATGTCTCGTTCCATTTTTTTTCTTACACCAAAGGAAGCATTTGAGTTCATTTGTTAGGAGTATCCGATATTCATCGTGAACATCTGTCATGTTTGTATGCATTGATTTTTCTATCGAATTTGATCACACCCATTCATTTACGCTATCATTGACTTAGTTGTTTTGTGTTCATTCATGGTGTGTTCTTGTTTGTTTAAAAAAAAATCAAAAATTATTTGTTTGTTCCTTGTGACACCCCAGCTTTGCTCACTTAATTTACTCTTCTTTTTGTCTATTTGGGGACATCATAAAAAAGGGGGAGAAAGAATTATCATATTTTGGGGGAGTTTTGAGTTTTTGAGCTTTCATAAAATATGATTTCATCATTTGATATCTATGTTGATCTCATTTCAAACATGATACGTCACTTGGTATTTTTTCTTTTTCTCATGTGTGTAGGTACTTCGTTGATGATCTCTGAATTTTTCACACCCTGATGAGAAAAGCGTTGAGATTCCTGAAGATTCGAAGAGCAAACGATGAAGTATTATTCATTTGTATCGTTCCATTTTTGGGTTCATGGAAGGGTATATTTGTATAGGCACTTTGTAATTTGATATTTCGGATGTTGGTTTTTATGTATGTACCGGAATAGACATACGGGGAGATTTGTAAGGACGTTTTTGTCCATTATCAATTTGTTATGTCGTACGCCGTTACATAGTTGAAGAAATCTAAGATTCATATCGTCATCAATGGATCCGAATATCAAAGAAGAGGAGGAATCAAAATTCTACACAACTGAACCGGTCTGCCCAGAATAAAAGAACCGATCCGACCCCAGACCGGTCCACCTATCAATCAGACCGATCTGCTTACTGAAGATCTAGTAGACCCCGGACTGGTAGCGAACCGATAAAGCCAAAATTAAAAAGAACCGATCTTCCCCCTCGGACCGATCTGCCTTAGACCCAGACCGGTACGCCTGGGATAAACTCAGCCAGATCGTGCAGAGATTTTTTTAGGGCCAGTACTTCTTTTATAAACCCACTACGGGGAGTTGGTTTCATAAGACTTCTTCACACGATTTTCAGAGTTCATAAACTCAAAGACTTCATCTTTGTGAGTTACAAAACTCATGTTTTGATTCACACAAATTTCCAAATCATTTATGAATCGTTTTGAAAACCTAGAACACAAACTCTTTTGTTGTTCATACCATTGTGGAGAAGACTGAACTTCTTCTTCATTGCTGCCCTCCAAGAAAGGGAAACTTCCAGCCGCCGACTACAGATCCGACACCTGCGGGTAATTCTGTGCCACCCTTGTATTTTCATTGTAATCCGAGAAATTGTAAAGTTACAATATTATAGTGAAAATAAATGTTTTTGCCCCTTTGGGTGATTTTTCCTCATTTGTGTGTGTTTGAATGTACTTGCATGCTTTACATCTTATTCACTCACACCTAGATGCATGTTTAGGATTTATTTGGGTTGAACTGAGTTTAATTATATAATTCCTTATTTTGAACGCAAGCGCACCTCTCTTCAACAGTTGATAGGTATGCTAGATTGTATGTTAATGAAATTATTCGATTTCATGGAGCACCGGTATCTATTGTTTCAGATAGGGACCCTACTTTTACATCTAGATTTTTGAATAGCTTGCAGTATGCTATGGGTACTAACTTGAAGTTTAGTGCAGCCTTTCATCCTCGGACATATGGGTAGTCTGAAAGGACAATATAGATTTTGGAAGATAGGCTTAGAGCTTGTGTGCTTGATTTTAAAGGAAATTGGGATGAATATTTGCCTTTGATAGAATTTGCATATAATAATCGTTTTCAATCTACTATTGGTATGGAACCCTATGAAGCGTTGTATGGTAGACGGTGTCATACACCCGTATGCTGGAGTGAAGTTGGTTAAAGGAAGATAGAGGGTCTAGAGTTGATTGAAGTCACCACTAAAAAAGTGAAGATTATTCAAGATAGAATGACAATGGCTCAAAGAAGACAGAAAAGTTAAGTGGATAAGCGAGGAAAAGATTTAGAATTTCAGAAGGGGATTACGTGTTTCTTCGGATATCACCATGGAAAGGAGTTATGAGGTTTGGAAAGAAAGGTAAATTATGTCCACGCTACATTGGACCTTATGAAATTCTTGAGAAAGTCAGGATGGTTGCCTACAAGTTAGAGTTACCACAGGAGATAGCATGATTACAAGATGTTTTCCATGTTTCTATGTTGAGGAAGTAGGTAGCGGATCCTTCACATGTATTAGTGCAACAACCTATTGCGTTGAAAGAAGATTTGAGCTATGTAGAAGAACCACCTGCAATCGTCTATAGGAAAGAACAAATATTAAGATCAAAAGTGATCCCACTTGTGAAGGTTATGTGGAGAAGTCATTCCATGAATGAATCTACATGGTAGAGTGAGGATAGCATGAAGATTCGTTATCCGTATTTGTTTGATTCGGACAACCAAGGTATGTCAATTTCGGGGACGAAATTTCCTAACATGGGGAGCATTGTGACAACCCGAATATAATTATGATTAATTATGGTTAAATAATGGTTATCTTATGTGATATGAGTAGTGTGTTAGTAATATATATGATGTTAAGTTATTATTTTTAGTCTAATCCTACCTTCAGAAAGCATGAAAGTGTCGAATTAGTTACAAATGGGAGATTTTGAAGTTTTCGATTGGAATATTCATGTTTAAGGCTAGTTTTGACCTGTATGATAAAATAGTTGAGTAGATAGTTGTAGATATATGAATTAGGTTTGTAATAAGACAAACGGTGTGTTAAACGGAGGTCCGAGCGAGAAGTTATGCTGGAATTACGAAGCAGGGACAAATTTGTCCATTCGTTAAATGATATTTCGTCTTATTATGCTAACAAATAGTGGATATTTATTGGTTAAAGAAGAAGGTTGGTTTTGGCCTACTTTAAAGGCTTGAAATAATCCCCTCTTTCAGAATAACTCAGCCATTAAAGAGTTTTTCTTGAGAGGAAGAGAGAATTGGAAAGTTTAGGAAGAAAGTGAGGAGAAAATTTGCAGAAAAATCCGTGGAAATTACGTAAAAGTTCCGAAGGTAATCCTAACCCAAAATCTTGTTATTTTTATTATATTACTGACTTATATGATATAAATTACCATTGTTTTAGTAAACCTTCATCCCTTCATTTATATGTTTGAATATATGCAAGTTTAAACAAAGTTGAATGTGTAAACCCTTAAATTACTTTGTTTAGTAACCTTGTTTATTCAAACTTCCATATCTTTTTGTATGATTACTTAAATTTATTGATTCCAATTAGAGATTAACATGTACTCATATATGTGTGACATATCCTAAAATTATGTGAAAATACGAAGAAATGAGTCTTCGATGAGAGTTTGAAGTTAGGGTATGAAATCTGCCCTAAGGGTGAAAGTATGCCCGCCATGTATTTGATATTTTGCTTGACATAGCAAATGAACCTTAAAAATTATGAAACTTTAATTTTGTATGTTTAAATATGTTTACTGATGTTGGGTGAAATATCATAGATATTTATGATGTATAAAAATTATGAAAATTCATGGAAGTTGAATGAACGATAAAAGAGCCTATAGGGGAGATTTGCTATGTGGTAAAGAAATGGGCCTATCATGCTCTAGGAGACTTGAAATTATGTACCGTATTTTGTATTGGAATCCTAATATGATAAGTATTGAATTACCAATAAGAAATGAATGTATTTTTGGTCTAGGATTTGAATATGTCAAATATATTAACATGAATTTGGATGGAACTTCACTTTTGATAAATGATTTGAATTGAATCATATGATGCTTATGAATGGATTCATGTTGAAGTTGTTCTTTGAATTGTTAATATTATTATGATTATAATAATATTATAAGAATGATAGGAAGAGAAGAAGAACCGACTGAACAAGGGACAGATAAAGGAAAAGGGAAAGCTTGTTAAATTTGCAAGGTGAGTGTACTTATGATTTGTTTCATATATAAATATGAATATAGCTCTAAGAGAGGATTTGTTTGAATACTTCGGTATTTAGGATTTGTTAGGATATTAAAATATCCAGGATTTATTTAGGTCTCATGATCCAGGATTGGTTTGAATACTTCGGTATTCAGAAATTGTTTGGATATTAAAATATCTCGGATTTGTTTGGGTCTCATGATCCAGGATTAGTTTGAATACTTTGGTATTCAGGATTTGTTTCGATATTAAAATATCCAGGATTTGTGTGGGTCTTATGATCCAGGATTGGAATTGGACAAAGATCCAATGATTTGTTGGAACTTATGTTCCAGGATTTGTTATTGCCAATGGGTAGAATTACTATTGCCAATGGGAAAACTTCTTATTGCCAATGGGTAGACATACTATTGTCGATGGGCAAAATTATAATTGCCAATGGGAAGAATTATTTTGGCCTTATGGTCCAGGATTTGTTATTGCCAACGGGCAGGATTGATTGGATTTAATATCAACAAATTTGATATATAACTGTTAATTCATTATATGGAAGGATTTATTGGATTTAATATCCACATATCTGATATATAACTGTTAATTCATTATATGGCAGGATTGGTTGGATTTAATATCCATAGATTTGATATATGTAACTGTTAATTCATTGTATGGAAGGATTGGTTGGATTTAATATCTAGAGATTTGATATAGAACTGTTATTTCATTTAAGGGAAGGAGTACCTCATTAATCCTAATGCTTACGATTTATATTTTAACATTTTCAAGGTTGTACGCTGCCAGCTAGGATGTCATATGATCAGAATATGAGGGTTGCACCGTTAGAAAGAGCTGGGGATTAGACATGGGGTTTTTTTCATTGTCACACTGAGGTTTTAATACACTCACATATTGTATATATTGAGTTAGCATGGATTGAGTTGATCATAGTTAATCACATTATGGTATGTCTTCTTAATTACGACTCTGATATTGATTTCGGTATGGAATAAGAATAATATTATGTTCATTGCGCACATTATGTAGGAAAATATTGATAAATGAATTATATTTCTAACGGGCTCAAGATTATGATGTAATTATTCTAACAAGAAATGATTAGTTTGGATATTGTGTTTGGGGTGTGACAATGGCACTCTCTCACACCTTTAGATCGGCACAAAATTCGATCTCAACCGTTAATTTGTTGGCATTATTCAAACACCCCTCTCCCATATTATATATATATATATATATATATATATATATATGTATGTATGTATGTATGTATGAATAATCTCTAGTGCGTACGAAACTGTGCGAACTTGGTAAGAAATTTGTCCTTTTCCCAAAAGTGGTCCCCTGTGATCCCAAAGATAATTTTGTTATTTTCCTTGGTGATCCCCTCTTGTATTATAGCAAAAACTTTTTCCAGGACTATAATTTTTATAGATTTATATTTTAGACCCAAAAGTTGATATCAGAACCTTAAGAGCTTTAGAAAATCCTTAGAAATCCACTGAATTCGGACCCAATCCCAATTTTGGTATTAGAGCCAAAACGCTCCTTTTAGACCTATAGTAAAAAGATTTTAATGCCCTTGGAATTTTTTCCACCCATTTACAAAGATATTTTTGGAACCAATCCAGATTACCAACCTATACCCATAAATGATTTATACCTAGAAGGTTGCTTAACATCACACATAGACGATTGTTCACATACTGAATACATCCTATCCAAACAAGCAGATAGTAAACAAGTTACTGCCAGTTCTATCATTAACATAATAGACCAAAATAAGTGTACACTCCTTATTTTAAGACAATTAATTAAAGACACTTAAACCCTAGAAATAGAGATAAAAATATCTCTAAAAGAATACAAGAAATAGATAGCCAAATAACAAATACTACAAGAAAGAAATATTAAGACTAATCATATAGAAGTCCTTAACAAAGACATTTCAGTTTTTAAAACTTTGACAAAAAATCAAGAAAGTGAATTAATTAAACTCACCAAAGAACAAGTTAAACTTATTCCTAGATTAGACAATTATCTACCTAATGGAAATAGTTAGATCAGACTGGAATGAGGTACCTAGAAACCTATTTATTCAGACCCTAGCAAGTTTTTACTAACGAATTCTAGAAAAGATAAATGATGATAGATTTTATTATAAGATAAATGAAAAATGTAAATTGCTAATGCTGCTAAAGCATTAAGACTTATACTTGAGAGATTAAATTTAATCTCAACATCAATAGGAGCTACTCAAGACTACAATAGTATCTTTGTTAAAGACTTACAATTAAATTTAAAGGCTAAGACAGAAGGATTAACCACCTTATATGCAGACTTTGTTAAATTCCAACAAAATTAAGCAAATTATCTTAACAATATAGAAAGCCATGATATATCTAGAATGGATAGTATTGGTAATGAACTTAGACTAAACATGGCTCAATCCAAAGAAAAATATGAAGAAATTATTCAGGGAATTTAGGTTATATATAACAAACATTCCCAAGCATAAATATACTCTCCATTTATTTTAACACAATTAGATAAAATAGAAAAAACTGTGGAAACTATAGAAGCTAAAATGGCACAATAATATGTGCAACAACAAGAAAAAGATGATGAGGTAAAGACTATATTACTAAGGTTGCTAATTCTCTTGTTAATACTCTTGCTAAACATAATGAAGATATTGATAATAATGCGAAAAAAGAGAATAGGATATTTAAGGAATAAATCCTTAGTCAGATAAAAAGACAAAAAGATTATTCAGACTCTTTAGAAATAATTGAAAAAAGACTTGAACAAAAATAGGTAACCACGTGTAAATTTAGAGAATATCCTTATATAGAAACTAAGGAAGGAAAGACCTTAGCTAGAAGAATCATAATTGATGGATTAGATAAGACTAGTAGGATAGCAAGCCCTATCCTAATTATTGGACATGGCAATTTTATGATCCAAAGATTTAAAGATTCAACCTCTGATGTTAGAACATGGTGGAATGAGAGACATTTCAATTGAAAGAGTGAGGGATAAGTTTACTGGAAATTTTTTTAAGACTCCATACATAATTGGCAACTTCCAGCAGTTAGATTCATAAACTTGTTCAAAGAAGGAGTAATTCCTAAGGCTCCTAATTGCAACATGACTTATCATTATAGGAATTGTGTTTTAGATAATTCTTATATTGAGCTTCAAGTTTTTGACTCATAATGGCTAAGATCGAGAGGAACTGATAGGAAGTTTCAGTTCCTAACTTTGGACTCTTTCAAGCAAGAATCCAGGGATTACATAGACCTCAAAATAATATCTACAAATTATGGTGTTTAATAGATAAAATATGGTAAGATTTTGAAAAAAACCTTAATCGGATAACCCAATTAGAAATGTCAGATAATACATGATACTTTAATGTCATTCCGGTATTTACAGTAATCGTAGACACAACCAAAAATTTTAAGTCGATCTTATATGTTAGTGGATATGAAGGCTATATTATCCCAGATGTTAATATAAATATAGAATTCCTAAGCTATGTGAAATGTTCCCAATTCCCCTATGAAGGAATGCAATTGGGAATTCCTAGTAGTAGACTTAATGAAGAATATTAGTTAGAATCAATCATTCAGACTACAACTATTCTTATAGTATTAGGAACACTGGACCTATGAAATGAAAAGCTAAGACTCTTTGGCAATTGCCAGAACCTCAAAAAACAAACTAGAATCCAAAACTTTGGACATGAAACCTTGGAATTGGACATGAAGAAAATTAAAGGACATCTTAATAGAAGTCATTCTGTTAGGATCCAAGATAGAGACAGATTCAACATGATAGCCCAAGACCATATATTAAAATTGAAAGAATCTAAAAATACTAAAGAACTAAGCGTGCGGTAAAAGAAATAATTTCAGGAAAAATCCCCGAAGGTAAAAACCTTTTTATTTGACTATAATTTGTAAGACACAACTTACATTGATAACAATGAAATAGGGTGACATAAGAAATACCCGCAGGTGTCGGTTTCGATGTCGTCGACTGGAATCTCCCGTAAGAACTCCAGGTGGGCAGCAGTAGGGAAGAAGATGTCTTCTTCATAAGTTACTTCATAAGGACTCCCTCCACAATAGCACGCATATCTCCGATTGTAGAGTGCTACCCACAAAGTTCAAAATGGTGTAGTCAATGAACGAATTTACTTCAGGTAAACGCATTCAAGATCACTAACTTTGGAATTAAGTAACACGAACTTGAATAAACACCGAATGATGAAAAACTGTATGGGAATGAGTTTTTGAAACTGTCCTGCCTTCCAAACTTTCGCATATACATTTTTTTATTTATAACTGAGCAGCACAGAGTCCAAGAAAATAAAAACATGAAAATCGAGGCGGCGAGCTCGTTCGAGCGAGATGTGGATCTCGTTCGCGCGATATAGGGATGTTATTTGAATGAACCACAATCCCGTTCGAGCGACAATGATAAAATAAAATATTTTACTTTTAAATAAATCTTCGAATTTTCTTTAAACTATTTATTGCTCAGAAATATTTTTAAAACATAAAAATATTTAATTACCAATCATTTAAATCACCCAGCTTTTAATCAACATACTAAATTACCCAACTACTCACAAGTATTCATACCTGAGTGATCTTAAACATATGCAACACGTTTTGACTTGAAATCTTCTTCAAAGCATTATATTGCACATTCTTGGACTTGAAATTGTCATAGGCTTTAATTAAACTCCATAAAAACTAGCCTAGACTTAAATTCTTTTGTCCGAAATTAAGCCAATTAAAAAAAAATGGACAAGATAAGAATTATGTTCTTACAATTTCTGTTAGCAGTGACACAATGTATGCCTTGTCCTTTAAGGACTCTTTATCCCTACCATCTCCCAAGGGCTATATCCCTTCTCATATAGTGAACTCTCATACAAGATGAGGAAAAATCCCCGAAGGTAAAAACCTTTTTATTTGACTATAATTTGTAAGACACAACTTACATTGATAACAATGAAATAGGGTGACATAAGAAATACCCGCAGGTGTCGGTTTCGATGCCGTCGACTGGAATCTCCCGTAAGAACTCCAGGTGGGCAGCAGTAGGGAAGAAGATGTCTTCTTCATAAGTTACTTCATAAGGACTCCCTCCACAATAGCACGCATATCTCCGATTGTAGAGTGTTACCCACAAAGTTCAAAATGGTGTAGTCAATGAACGAATTTACTTCAGGTAAACGCATTCAAGATCACTAACTTTGGAATTAAGTAACACGAACTTGAATAAACACCGAATGATGAAAAACTGTATGGGAATGAGTTTTTGAAACTGTCCTGCCTTCCAAACTTTCGCATATACATTTTTTTATTTATAACTGAGCAGCACAGAGTCCAAGAAAATAAAAACATGAAAATCGAGGCGGCGAGCTCGTTCGAGCGAGATGTGGATCTCGTTCGCGCGATATAGGGATGTTATTTGAATGAACCACAATCCCGTTCGAGCGACAATGATAAAATAAAATATTTTACTTTTAAATAAATCTTCGAATTTTCTTTAAACTATTTATTGCTCAGAAATATTTTTAAAACATAAAAATATTTAATTACCAATCATTTAAATCACCCAGCTTTTAATCAACATACTAAATTACCCAACTACTCACAAGTATTCATACCTGAGTGATCTTAAACATATGCAACACGTTTTGACTTGAAATCTTCTTCAAAGCATTATATTGCACATTCTTGGACTTGAAATTGTCATAGGCTTTAATTAAACTCCATAAAAACTAGCCTAGACTTAAATTCTTTTGTCCGAAATTAAGCCAATTAAAAAAAAATGGACAAGATAAGAATTATGTTCTTACAATTTCTGTTAGCAGTGACACAATGTATGCCTTGTCCTTTAAGGACTCTTTATCCCTACCATCTCCCAAGGGCTATATCCCTTCTCATATAGTGAACTCTCATACAAGATGAGAGAAGTATCCTTTAAGGTGGCTATAAGATTCCCCGCCGATCGTTTAGATGAGGGGAAAACTACCAAGTCGAGTAATTACGATCATGCCAAAACCTTTTCTTATCAACAAGGGGATACTAATCTCAAGATCTACGACATTTTTTATGACGAGTCATAAGTTGAAGTAGTTTCCCATGTGCCTCTAATGGCAATGCCCATCTCGACCATGATCGAGGTAGAGTTTAGGAATTTTGATCCTCGCGAAAAATCTCCTACCATTGAAGAGGATGAAAAGGAGGATGAATTTATTATATACATAAGTGTTGCCTTCACTATTATTAGTGGCGTCCATGAGACTGATCTGATATTCTGGAGGCACATCAATGGTATCAAATCATCCATTAGCATGAGAGTTCCCTCCAAGGACAAGCATTCTTTGGACAACAGGAATGAGGGAGAGGTTGTCGTATTCCCATCCACTCGTCTGTCCATGAGATTCTTTTTTCCATTGGATTGGCTCCAGCCCAACTTACACCGAATTATTGGAGGACTCTTATTGGAGTTGCAAACTTTTGAGGATTTCCTTTCAATGGAATATCCTAATTGATATCTTTCGCGCTTACCACACATTAGTCATAACGAACGTTGTTCCCTTTTATTATCATTTTGTGGCTTTTTGTTTAGATCGTAAGCTCGTTCACATCAACCAAACCTCTAGCCATGACTAGAAGTCCCGTTATTTATTTATCTCTGAGAGAGTTTTAATTATTCACCATAATTAAATGATTTTTTACTTACTACCTATTAGGAACACAAATTGAATAAAAGAAAAGATGTGATAGCACTTCTATATTTCACATAAAACTTCATTCACTTTATGTATAACTTGAAAGATTTCCTGTCGAGTATGGAATTTAAATGAATACAGAATTGATAAACTACTGATAATATCTCTTTAAGTGATCCCCATTCCAAAGGTTGGAAAACGGTTCTCTCTAAAGATTCTCAAGCCGATAAGTGCTCGGGAAGACTTCTTTTGTAACCTTGTACGGACCTTGCCAATTAAGGTGAAGTTTGTTGGTCTGTTGGATGACCTTATGGAGTATAAGGTATACTATTACAATAGGCCGGGACTTGACTCTCTTATTGTAAAACTTGGTAGTCCTTTGTTGGTAAGTCGACTGTATAATGGTCGTGTCTTCTCGTCTTTCCTCTAAAGGCTAGCCTCTAGGTCATAAGTCTGAACCCTATAGCTCGGTAACTCGATCTCCATTGGGATTATAGCCTCAGACATGTGGCTAACATGAATGGCGTTTCTCATATTGGATTCCTCTCTGTTGTTCTGTATGACCATAAGACACATATAGATCATCAACCCATCTCCTTTGGCATCTTTTAGACTCTTCATTATTCCATCTAGTATCATCTTAAGTGTTACCCTTGTCTGCTTATTGTCTTGTGGTTATCCATGTGAAGAATAGAATTTCTTAAGACAACCCTTTCGCAATACGCCTCTAAAGATTTATTCTTGAATGGATTTTCCACTCTCTGATATCAGCTTATTGGGGAGGTAATAACAACAAATAATGTACCTCTAGATGAACTTGAAACATTTTTCCTCGTGATTGTCATCATGGCTTTGGCTTCTGCCCATTTAGAGAAGTAATGAATTACGACAATTATAAATTTGAAATTTCCCTTTTATCTAGGCAAAGGGCCGACTAGGTCTATATTTTACATTGTAAAGGGCCGCGGGGTTGATATTGGTGAGAGTGGAAGGTGGGGTTGATGAGGGACGCTGGTAAATTGCTAGGATTTGTCGCACTTCAGAATGTATTGTGCCAAATCTTATGCGAGACCCAACTAATAATATTCCTAAGTGATAATCCTTTTGGCCGAGGATCATCCACCTATATGACACATGCATGATCCTTCATGTACATCTTGGAGAACATATCTTACCTTGACGGGATGCACACATCGGAGAAGTGGAAGCAAGAAGCCCCTTTTATATAGTACATTGTCAATAATGATATATTTTGATATGCAATTTTAGATTTTTCTCCTTTCGGCCTTAGTTTCTAGTAGATTTGCATCTATGATATAATCTATAATTTGGTCCATCCAAGATTCTCCCAGATTCAAGTTTAAGTAAAGTTCCATTCCAATCTCTTCCACTTCAATGCTCGGCTTAAACAGAACCTTAACTGGGACAGATCTTCTAATTTATGTACTAGTGGCCAACAGTTGTCTTGCCAATGCACTACCCTTCCATTTTCTAGTCTCACAATTCTCTTCATCTTGACCTAATAAAAAATCAACAACATCTTCTTCACTTTATCTAAATACTTAGCTATTTTTTCATCTTTGGCCTTAAAAATTCCTAATACTTGATCGACAATTAGCTGAGAATCATTATGAGCAACCATTTAGCCAACATTCAGTGCTTTCGATAAAGAGAGACCTTTAAGAAGAGCTTCATATTTTGACTCATTATTATATGCTTTAAAGTTAAATCATAAGGCATATTTAATGTCGTCCCCATCTAGGGCAGACAGTATCAGGACTGCACTACTTTTACTTTCGCTTAACGAGCCATCTACAAACAAGCTCCAAATAGGTCCATCTTTGGTGAAAGGTCCTTATCCGTAATTCTATTTTTTATTAGTAAGTCTTTCTCTACCACGCATTCTGCTTTGTCGGCTAGTGACTCCTTTAACACAACATGTTTCTGGACGACCGATAAAGTCTCAGTCATTTATGTAGTTTCTGACTCATTCTCAGTATTCCACATAAACTCGTCTAAAAAGTCTACTAATGTATTCCCTTTTATTTCACTTATTGGTTGATAGACAATATCAAACTCACTTATCCATTGCTCTAGAAATAAATTTGTTCATGGAAGATACTTGGCCTATCAACCTTTGGATGTCTTTTATCATTTTTGGCTTCGTCATGTCAATCAGTGCTTTAATTTTGGCAGTATTTTCATCGACCCCCCCTTTGGTTGACAATAAGCCCAAAATTTCCTAGCACTGACACCAAATACACACTTTACGGGGTTTAGATTCATTATGTATCTATACACTATGTCTAAAGTTTTTTTTCTAAGTCAACCACATGAGGTGTCGACTTTAAGATTTTATTAGCATGTCATTTATATACACTTCCATCTTCTTTCTAATTTGATCTTCAAATATTTTATTAACTAATCTTTGGTAGGTTGCCACTGTCTTCTTCATGCCTAATGACATTACTTTATAGCAGTAGGTTCCTTTATCTATAATAAAAGAAGTCTTCTTAGTGTCATCGATGTGCATCGAAATTGGATTATACCAAGAATAAGCATCCATGAAACTCATAAGCTCATGACCTGATGTCGCATCTACCATCTGATTAATCCTAAGCAAGGGGAAAACGTCTTCCGGGTAGGCATTGTTGAAGTTTTTAAAATCAACACACATTTTCCACTTCCCATTCTTTTATGCATAATGAAGACATTAGACATCAATGCTAGGTATTGTACTTCTCTAATGAAGTCAACAATATGTTTCTTAACTTCATCTTGAATGACATCAAATATATCCCTAGGAAAGGTTCATCATATCTACTTCATTACCTTGGCCTTCTTATCATTGTTAGGTCGATAATAAATAATTTCAGGGTAAATCCCTGGCATATCGTCATGACTCCAAGCAAATATGACATGTCATACTTTCAATAACTTAACAAGCTCTTTCTTTATTTTTCCCTTAGGGATGAGCTGATTTGGATGGTTTTTTTGGTTTGTCCTCATTACGAATGATGGATTTTACCTCCTCAAAGTCTCTCCCCTCGTTAATTTTTTATTTTTCCCTTTAGTTAAAGGTGTTAATGTTATAGGAAGTTATCTTCCTTTTATGAGCTTCTCTCCCGTCGACCGAGGTGAAGTAACATTCTCATACTTCCACCTGATTAACTTGTACTTCTAAAAAGAAATGTTCATCAATCACGAAGAAACTGATTTTTCTTATCAGGCGTCTTGTCCAGGTCCCTATGCACACATCCATCGCATAAAATTTGAGCGGGTGTAATTTTTCTCCGTTGAATCTGATCAAAGGTTGATGGTAGAGAACCACTATCTTTTTCTCATCTTCAGGCTCTTCAAAATAATCCCAGAACATGACATACACTAAGATTTTCCCATCGATAAATATACGAGCCACATAAGGCACACTACACCAAATCTGCCCATTTGTCAAGGCTTGTCAAGGTCAATGACCGTGACATTTCGAGGCGAGACAACTTTTTTTGTCACGGTCGTGTCACGGTCATTGACCTTGACAAAAAATTGCGTTTTGTGACACGGTCATGTAAAGGTCAATGACCGTGACAAGTATTGTCACGGTCATTGACCGTGACACAACCGTGACAAGTAAATTTGTCACGGTCTTGTCACGGTCAATGACCGTGACAATTAGTTGTCACGGTCATGTCAAGGTCAATGACCGTGACAAAAATGCGTGTTTTTTGTCACGGTCAATGACCTTGACAAGGCTGGACGGCTGAAAGGTGACAATTTGCCCATTTTGGTGTAGTGGCATATATCTAAGATTTCCACGTATTAGTCAAACGCTTAAGTCAACAATAGGTTTACCCCCCTCAGATGCCTTAAACATTACCATATCCACTGTCTAGAACATTTCCCTCCCTAATGCCTCCTCCCAAACACCCCCCTAACAAATGCCTACACTTGTAACATTTTGTTCATCAATGTCATCAATGCACCCTGACTTAGGCGAGTCGTATTATGTATGAAACTTGGCCATACCAAGATTATTGGCACGTTCACTCTCATTTTCGTACTTATCAGAACGAAAGTCCATAATCGGCCTTTGCTAATGGGTTAAGCTCAAATTTTTGGTCGATAAATTATATCCTAATTATGGAGATGAGCCTGCGTATGTTGACAACGGGGAAGGGCCATTATTTTCAAATGATGAAAATTGTTCTATTACTTGCCAAGTTATTTTATCGACCATGGCTACACCTTGAACAATTTTTTTATGAAGAAATTTTTAATATTTTAATGAATATGGTTGTAATATTTCTTTGTTTGATGAACTTTCTTTGAATGAATTTGCTCGTAATATTTCTTTGGGCAATTTATAATTTGGTCCCTTGTTGACACCATTCAAGGAAAATTTACTATTAGGTACACTTATTTTGCCACTAGCATGGACTTCTACAAGAAAAGAATTAGTGGACCTAAGTGTTTAAAATTTGTCAAAATTCCTTTAGTGAATAAATTTTTTGGGGGAAGGACCTAAGAGTAGTTTTCTATTTTTCTTTTGGATAGAGTTTAATGAATTTGGTTGTAATATTTGTTTTATTTGAATGAATTTTCTTTGAATGAATTTGTTTGTAATATTTCTTCTTGATCGTGTTTAATGAATTTGCTTTGAATTTATTTTAATTTTTAAGACTCTTGAATGTCTTTTCCATAATACAAAGAATGGATGGGAGAGAGTCACAAAGTATCTGATAATCATGTGAAGGGTGTTTGGAAATTTATTAAATATGCAAATAGAAATCTTGATAGTGATAAGATTTCATGTCCGCACAACCATTGTATAAATGGAAAATTTAAGTCTTTAAAAGACGTTAAATCGCATTTACTAATGTGGGGTATGATGCAAGACTATAAGATATAGACATTCCACGGGAAAAATAATAGACCATATGTTCCAAAAGAATTACAGGTACATGAACGCGTAACAGAACCCCGGTGGGTGGAAGTGGGGAATGAACCTCCAAAACATCATCCTTTCACTGACGTAATTACTGATGCTTACAGAGTCCACCACAACCGAAACCACGAGCCTGTTGATATGGATAATATACATTATGACCAAGTCTATGAACAAGTTGATGCTGAATTACCTAAAGATCAAGAATACAAGTGACACCCCGCCTAATTAAATACCGGGCGATCACTCCTTTGTTAAATTAAATCTAGGTAAACAGTTGGTTCATTCTCAGCATCACTGTCAAAAAAAAAATTCCAATTTAACACCCTAAATAATTAAGCTAAGTGTCAAAACCATTTTCATACAGAACTTTCCAAATTTTATTTAAAGAAAAATTATTTAATTATTTTATTTAACCACATTCAATAAGTAAGAATCACACCGCAATTAAATTCTGCAACATAGTCCAATTAACTTAATACATTCGTCAATCGAATGTCAACATACGAAATCTACAGTCACACGTCCAAACTAAATAAATCTCATAGTAACAATACTGGAAATAACTGAAATACAAATGTCCAATAACAATGGAATAATGGAAAGAGCTACACATGCCCAAGTAGATGAAAGTACTAAGAGTGGATCCTAATGAACGAAGTCGTCTAATCAAGAGACCTGCAACTCCCACCTAAGCTGCAGCGCGTTCCTTCGAAGAGATCCTAAGCAAGACGCCCCTGTGGATGGGCACCTGTAATCCATACATATATATACAAGAGAGGGAGAGAGGAAAAGAACCGGGTCATATCCCGATCGTGTGTATGATTTAAAATTCGTTTAGCAAGTATTTAAATTGATATAGGCCAATGCAACAACATATTAGTGCGACACTCCCTTGAGAAATTCTCACCTCTCTTCTAATGTGCACCCCTATCACACTAACTTTCCCAACGGTTTGACTTATCATTTATCGCACTATTCTTCCCAATGATTTAACTAATCTTAGATTATTCGCAGGATTCAAAATTTAACGATTCCATTACTTGACAAGAGTATTTCACTTAATAAACAAAGTTCTCATTTTCACTTTATAAATCAATAAATTTTTCCAGTGTCATGTTATACTTTCTCAGCAAGTATTTACAATTTGAGTCATCAACCATGTCCTACATATCAATTCACAATAGGTAGTCCCAAATTTCAGAATTTCATATATATATTAACTACTCGTAAAATATATATATATATCATAATAGCACCCCAAAGAATAACTATGGTGCGGGCATACTCTACTATCCAAACCCCATATCACTCACATTAAGGGGAATACAAATTCGGAATCACTCTCTAATTGTATTAACACATACTCAAACGATATTGAGACGAAGCATAGATTCCAAGTCTCTAAGAGGACGGCATCTGTCGGCGTCTCTTAGGACCATCTGAACTATCATTGCGATAGCCTGTACTAAGGATATCTATACACAAACAAGATGAGGCGAATAATAGATTCCAAGTCTCTAAGAGGATGGAACATGCCTGCGTCTCTTAGGACCATCTGAACTATCATTCCGATAGCCTGTACCAAGGATATCTATCTTCTAGGGTACAGATCAATATCCCCCATAAAGGTCCCATCGAGATAAGACTGTCCCAGTGCGAAAACCTCAGGGATAGCAAGTAGCGTGGGCATGATTTTTACACATAGATAGTATATGCATACACAATCATATAACTATACTAATATTACCATATCAATATTAGATAAATTCTTATTTCCCATAATTATGACATTTCCATATTATCATAATTTAGTATACACTTATAACGGTTCGTTTCTAACCTTGATTCGAAGGGCTTTTCCCATTTACTACGTGACACTCGTGGGCTCTAACTTTCCAAGTCTAAAATTCAGTAGGTATTCTCTTAAGGTTCCAACGTAACTCTCTTACGCACCTCTCCTTTTAATACATAAATTCATTGACCCTTAAGTAATTATCCCAAAATGTAAATCCTCGTCTCACATTAAAGGTCCCAATATTTATTCATATAACATACTGGTCTTCCTTATCTCCCAAAACATTCTATTAAAGATGTCCAAGAATTATTTCAAGATAAATTAAGTTTAACTCATTTAACAAGGGAAATAGGAGTCTTCCAGGAGGGGTCGATCGATCGATCGAGGTCTGGGGCTCCATCGATCGAACCTTCGATCGATCGAAGCTCTAGGCTCGATCGATCGATCAAGCAGGTATTTCGATTTCTGCAGAATTGAAGTTACGGGTTCTACCACTTTTCTTCATCCAAATCCATATTTTCCAACCCAAACGTCCCAAAAATTCTACTACTAACATTTTAACAATATACGAGATGTTTCTAACGTAAGGCATGTACATTTCTATCATTTAAACATGGATTATCAACCCAAAATTTCATCTAATTAATCAAGAACCCTAAAATTTTCTTAAACAGGTTTCTAACAAATTTTCTCCAGAATTTCCTTCTTATAATCATCAAAATTTCATGATTAATTTCCTCTACATGGAAAGGGTTTCCAGAATCATCATATAAACAAATACTACATGGATTTTCCTATCACAAATTGGGTTTTCATCCATAACTTTCATTCCTAAACATTCCTAAACTAATATGGAAATTGCACCAATGAAATAAGAAAGATAAGCACTTTCCTGGGATTTTCAGAGGTCCGGTTTGGTGCCGAATTCGGTGTGGTTACGTTCCCCGTCTCGCGATCTACGCGTTGGTGGCGGCGGCGGTGCAAACCGTTGAGTTTTGGGCCGTGAATTTGCTTGAGAGCTCTCTCCTCTCTTCTCCAATGGCCGTTCTAGGTTTTGGGAATTCTAACCCTAAGTGAGAACCTCAATATCAGATATAGCCCCTCTAATTTTCGTGGGTTTAATTACCCAAAAATGTAAAATGACTAAAATGCCCTCTCGGGTTACTAATTAGGCCTAAAAACGCCCCGAGATCCAAACTACACCCCCGGGTACATTTTTCTGACTATCTCGACCCTTCCAGACGCGTTTGCGCACTCAAAACGACCATATGAACAACTTATAAAATATACATTTTTATTTATCAATATTTAGTCCTGACGCGACACGGGCGCGTCCCGACTCAAATTTCCAAAATTGACATTTTATTCTCTCGTGACATTCAATATAACCAATATAATATATTACTTTTCTCATTCGAAATATTCAACAAATTTCCCATAATTACTAACTCTCGTCACGTTAATAATTATATAATAATAAATTTCCGGATTTTTTTTTAAATAATTTACTCACATTAAATTAATAAATCCCCAAATTAATATAGCATAAAAATACGGGGTATTACATACTTCCCCCCTAATAACGGAATTTCATCCCGAAATTCGGAAAATAAGGCATACCTGGTAAAAACAACTCTCGATATCTTTCACGCATATCTGCCTCGCGCTCCCAAGTGGATTCTTCCACATTATGATGCTCCCACTGGACCCGCACAAGTGGAACTATCTTCGACCTCAATCTCCTCTCACTATAGTCTAGGATAGCCACCGGTCTCTCCTCGTAAGAGCTGTCAGGCTGTAATTCTATTTCATCTATTGCAATGTTAGTATGGGCCATATCATCCCAAAGGTACTGTCTCAACGACGATATATGAAATACATCGTGAATGCGATGAAAATGTTTTGGCAGTCCCAATCTGTATGCCACCGGCCCAATCCTCTCGATGATGGGAAATGGTCCCACTTACCTCGGAGCCAATTTCCCCCTTCCCGAACCTCATCACTCCTTTCATAGGAGATAAATGCAATAACATTTGGTCCCCCACACTAAACTCCCGGAAGAATCATTTCGCATTGGCGTAGCTCTTCTGCCTGTCCTGGGCTACCCGAACACGACTCCTGATCATCTCAATCCTCGCGGAGGTTTCCTGAGTTACCTCTGGTCCTAGCAACTTGTTATCCCCTACCTCGAGCCAACAAGTTGGAGAACGTTAAGGCTTGCCAAATAAAGCCTCAAATGGAGCCATACCAATCGTAAACTGATAAGAGTTATTATAAGAAAACTCGACCAGTGGAAGATGTGGATCCCAACCTCCTCCAAAATCAAGAACACACATGCGTAGCATACCCTCTAACATCTGATTAGTACGCTCTGTCTGTCCATCTATCTGTGGGTGATAAGCTGAACTCAACCTCAACTCAGTACCCATAGCCTCCTGAAAGCTTTCTCAAAAGCGTGACATGAAGACTTGTCTCTATCTGACACAATATTCAGGGGCACCCCATGTAATCTGACAATCTCGGCAATAAACAGATGAGCATACTGACCCGTGGTATAATCTGTCTGCAGCGGTAGAAAATGAGCCACCTTGGTCAGACGGTCTACAATCACCCATATAGGGTCATGGCCCCACTGTGATGTAGACAACCTTGTAATAAAATCCATGGAAATGCTCTCCCACTTCCACGCGGGTACTTCCAATGGTTGAAGCAACCCTGACGATTTTTGATGGTCCACCTTCACCAGCTGGCAGGTAGAACACTTGGACACGAACTCAGCAATGTCCTTCTTCATCCCACTCCACCAATATTGTCTCCTCATATCCTAGTACATCTTATCTCCTCCAGGATGTACTGCAAATTGGGACCCGTGAGACTGGGTCATCACGGCATGACGTAAATCTGCTCCTTCTGGAACCACCAATCTCCCATTAAACCTCAAACCCCCCATCAGAACTAACAGAATAGGACTCAGCACCCTCGGCTAAAAGTCGTACAATCTGCTCCTGGCAAAATGGGTCTGTGGTCTGTGCCTGTATCACCCTCATAACAATCTCAGGTGTGACTATTATAACAGATATGAAGGAACGGCTACTGCGTCCTGATGGCCTAACTCCTTCCACTTTGCTTTCCAGACGTCCGCTACTTCGTCTACCGGTCTACGACTCAACGCATTAGCAACTACGTTAGCCTTTCCGAGATGATTCTGTATATCGAACTGGTAGTCATTCACAAACTCTAGCCATCTGCCCTGACGCATAATCAGCTCTCGCTGAGTGAACAGGTACTGCAATAACTTGTGGTCTGTGAACAAATGGAATTTCTCTCCCAACAAATAGTGCCTCCATATCCTCAATGCAAAGATGACCGCTGCTAACTCCTGGTCGTGGGTGGGGTAATTCTTCTCATGCGGCTTAAGCTTGTGGGAGGCAAAAGCTATAGCCTTCTCCTCCTGCTGAAGTACTCCCCCAAGTCCCCTTAAAGAGGCATCGGTGTAAACCAGCTACTCCGCACCCGGCTTTGGTAAAGCAAGGACTGGCGCTGAAGTAAGCTTGTCTTTCAACTCGTCGAAATCCAATTGACAAGTGTCATACCAAACATATGGAACTCCCTTGCGAGTCAGATTCATCAATGGACCCTCTATTTTGGAGAATCCCCGAATGAATCTCATGTAGTATCCGGCTAACCCCAAGAAACTACGCATTTCCTTCAGTGTCGTGGGCTGTCCCCACTCCCTCACCGCTGATACTTTACTCGGGTCAACTTCTATCCCTTGCTCAGAAACAACATGGCCCAAGAACTGTACTTCTCGCATCCAGAATCCACACTTCTCGTACTTAGCATACAACTGATGCTCTCGTAGAGTCTGAAGAACTTGCCTCAAATGCTCGGCATGCTCCTCCTTGGAGTGTGAATATATGAAAATGTCATCTATGAAAACTATGATAAACTGATCCAAGAACTCTCTGAATACTCGGTTCATTAAGTCCATGAAAACTGCTGGAGCATTTGTGAGTCCGAACGGCATCACCCGAAACTCATAAGACCCATATCTCGTCAAGAAAGTAGTCTTCGAAACACCCTTCTCCCTAATATGTAGATGATGGTACCCCGAGCTCAGATCTATCTTCGAAAAGAAAGTTGTTCCCCTCAGCTGGTCGAACAGATCATCGATTCGAGGTAACGAATATTTATTTCGTATCGTGACCTTGTTCAGCTCCCGGTAGTCCACACACAATCTCAGTGAACCATCTCTCTTCTTCACAAACAAAACTGGATCACCCCAAGGTGAGGTACTCCTGCGAATGAAGCCCTGACCTAACAGCTTCTCTATCTGATCTCGTAGCTCTCGCATCTCTGCCGGAGCCATACGGTACGGTGCGCGTGCTATAGGTCTCGTATCTGGCAATAAATCTATAACAAAGTCTATCTCTCGACTGGGGGTAGGCCTGGTATTTCCTGAAACACATCGAAATACTCACGAACAACTAGAATCGAGTCTAACGGGATTTCAACCTCATTAGAGGTATCCTCCTATATTTAATATAAATGAGCGGTCGAACCTCTCTCTGGGCGAGGCATCGCCACTACAAACATCTCTTGCCCCGGAATGGCAAAAACAATGCTCCCACCGAAGCAATCAATCATGGCTCTATAAGCTGCGAGCCAATCCATACCAATACAACATCATGCCCATTCATATCTAAGACTAATATGTCTGCAGGTAATACCAAACTACCCATCTCTACCCCCACTCCCCGGCATATAAGGAAAATAAGAGATCCACTCCCCAGTGGTGAGTCTACCTATGTTACAGTGCTCTCTACTGTGGTTAATAACCCTAAGGTCTTAGCACATTATGTAGCTATAAAAAAATGCGTTGTCCCAGTAACAAACAAAATTCGACCCAAAGTTTCATGGATAGAAAACATACCCCAAATCGCGGGTGGTGCCTGTGGGGCAGCTGCCTGGTGGACATTATAGATATGTATGTACTGTAACTGCCCCTGCTGAACTGGAGCTACTGGAAAGGTTGGTAGGCCTAGTACCTGAGTTGGTGCTGGGAGAGCGATTGGAAAAAGTGGCCCTTGTGGATCATTACGGGCACCCTGCTGCTGTGGGGCCCTAACACTCTCTGGGCAATCCTGGCGTTTATGGCCATGCGTGCCACACACGAAACATCGACCTCTGAAGTTTCTCCTCCTCTTACCCTGCTGCTGTCGGTGTCGGCCTTACTGACTAGGGACTTTATTCCTCTTTCGAAACTGCTTCATTTTACCACGTTGTTGACTAGAACTGACTTGGTCTTGGGTAGTTTGTTGTCGCAAATTCGGTGTCTTTGCACATTTCTCATCTTTAGTAACATGCATTTGGTTAACCTCTCTGGGTCCTTTTGCCTCCTTTAAGTTGTAGGCTGCGTTCTTGGTATTGTAAAACTGCAGTGGTAACTGCTTGTGCTATGATACCTGCTAACTCGGCGGTTGATATTCTCCTTGGGGATACCTGAGGTGTGAGTCGACCTTGCTCGTTGACTCCCTTAACCGTCTTAGCTAGATCTTCTTGACGATCCATCTGAAAATTTAAGTAAA
Source organism: Sambucus nigra (assembly GCA_949130495.1). Lineage (NCBI taxonomy): Eukaryota > Viridiplantae > Streptophyta > Magnoliopsida > Dipsacales > Adoxaceae > Sambucus > Sambucus nigra. Next base: position 142,809 of record CASBWL010000457.1, read on the forward strand.
TTTGGATGAGTTCATCATTCAAATAAATAATTCGCAGAAGTACGAATTTTCCAATGTATAGAGATAAACACAACATTCCTAGTATTAGGGCTCTATGTCAAAGAAAGCAACGCTGAAAGCATAATAAGCCGCACAGATCCTAAAGGACACTAGAACCTGATGCTCTGATACCACCTGTGACACCCCGCCTAATTAAATACCGGGCGATCACTCCTTTATTAAATTAAATCAAGGTAAACAATTGGTTCATTCTTAGCATCACTGTCAAAAAAAAAAATCCAATTCAACACCCTAAATAATTAAGCTTAGTGTCAAAACCATTTTCATACATAACTTTCCAAATTTTATTTAAAGAAAAATTATTTAATTATTTTATTTAACCACATTCAATAAGTAAGAATCACACCACAATTAAATTCTGCAACATAGTCCAATTAATTTAATACATTCATCAATCGAATGTCAACATACGAAATCTACAGTCACACATCCAAACTGAATAAATCCCACAGTAACAATACTGGAAATAACTGAAATACAAATGTCCAATAACAACGGAATAATGGAAAGAGCTACACATGCCCAACTAGATGAAAGTACTAAGAGTGGATCCGAATGAATGAAGTCGTCTAATCAAGAGACCTGCAACTCCCACCTAAGCTGCAGCGAGTTCCTTCCAAGAGATCCTAAGCAAGACGCCCCTGTGGATGGGCACCTGTAATACATACATATATATACAAGAGAGGGAGAGAGAAAAAGAAACGGGTCAGATCTCGATAGTGTGTATGATTTAAAATTCGTTTAGCAAGTATTTAAATTGATACAGGCCAATGCAACAACATATTAGTGCGACACTCCCTTGAGAAATTCTCACCTCTTCTAATGTGAACCCCTATCGCACTAACTTTCCCAACGGTTTGACTTATCATTTATCGCACTAATCTTTCCAATGATTTAACTAATCTTAGATTATTCGCAGGATTCAAAATTTAACGATTCCATTACTTGACAAGAGTATTTCACTTAATAAACAAAGTTCTCATTTTCACTTTATAAATCAATAAAGTTTTCCAGTGTCATGTTATACTTTCTCAAAACAAGTATTTACAATTTGAGTCATCAACCATGTCCTACATATCAATTCATAATAGGTAGTCCCAAATTTCAGAATTTCATATATATATTAACTACTCGTAAAATATATATATATATCATAACAGCACCCCAAATAATAACTATGGTGCGGGCATACTCTACTATCCAAACCCCATTTCACTCACATTAAGGGGAATAAAAATTCGGAATCACTCTCGAATTGTATTAACACATACTCAAACGATATTGCGACGAAGCATAGATTCTAAGTCTCTAAGAGGACAACATCTGTCGGCGTCTCTTAGGACCGTCTGAACTATCGCTGCGATAGCCTGTACCAAGGATATCTATTCACAAACAAGATGAGGCGAATAATAGATTCCAAGTCTCTAAGAGGATGGAACATGCCTGCGTCTCTTAGGACCATCTGAACTATCATTCCGATAGCCTGTACCAAGGATATCTATCTTCTAGGGTACAGATCAATATCCCTCATAAAGGTCCCATCGAGATAAGACTGTCCCAGTGCGAAAACCTCAGGGATAGCAAGTAGCGTGGGCATGATTTTTACACATAGATAGTATATGCATACACAATCATATAACTATACTAATATTACCATATCAATATTAGATAAATTCTTATTTCCCATAATTATGACATTTCCATATTATCATAATTTAGTATACACTTATAACGGTTCGTTTCTAACCTTGATTCGAAGGGCTTTTCCCATTTACTACGTGACACTCGTGGGCTCTAACTTTCCAAGTCTAAAATTCAGTAGGTATTCTCTTAAGGTTCCAACGTAACTCTCTTACGCACCTCTCCTTTTAATACATAAATTCATTGACCCTTAAGTAATTATCCCAAAATGCAAATCCTCGTCTCACATTAAAGGTCCCAATATTTATTCATATAACATACTGGTCTTCCTTATCTCCCAAAACATTCTATTAAAGATGTCCAAGAATTATTTCAAGATAAATTAAGTTTAACTCATTTAACAAGGGAAATAGGAGTCTGCCAGGAGGGGTCGATCGATCGATCAAGCAGGTATTTCGATTTTTGCAGAATTGCAGTTACGGGTTCTACCACTTTTCTTCATCCAAATCCATATTTTCCAACCCAAACGTCCCAAAAGTTCTACTACTAACATTTTAACAATATACGAGATGTTTCTAACGTAAGGCATGTACATTTCTATCATTTAAACATGGATTATCAACCCAAAATTTAATCTAATTAATCAAGAACCCTAAAATTTTCTTAAACAGGTTTCTAACAAATTTTCTCCAGAATTTCCTTCTTATAATCATCAAAATTTCGTGGTTAATTTCCTCTACATGGCAAGGGTTTCCAGAATCATCATATAAACCAATACTACATGGATTTTCCTATCACAAATTGGGTTTTCTTCCATATATTTCATTCCTAAACATTCCTAAACTAATATGGAAATTGCACCAACGAAATAAGCAAGATAAAAACTCTCCTGGGATTTTCAGAGGTCCGATTTGGTGCCGAATTCGGTGTGGTTGCATTCCCCGTCTCGCGATCTACGCGTTGGTGGCGGCGACGGTGCAAACCGTTGAGTTTTGGGCCTTGAATTTGCTTGAGAGCTCTCTCCTCTCTTCTCAAATGGCCATTCTAGGTTTTGGGAATTCTAACCCTAAGTGATAACCTCAATATCAGATATAGCCCCTCTAATTTTCATGGGTTTAATTACCCAAAAATGTAAAATGACTAAAATGCCCTCCCGGGTTACTAATTAGGCCTAAAAACGCCCCGAGACCCAAACTACACCCCCGGGTACATTTTTCTGACTATCTCGACCCTTCCGGACGCGTTGGCGCACTCAAAATGACCATACGAACAACTTATAAAATATGCATTTTTATTTATCAATATTTAGTCCTGATGCGACACGGGCGCGTCCCGACTCAAATTTCCAAAATTGACATTTTATTCTCTCGTGACATTCAATATAACCAATATAATATATTACTTTGCTCATTAGCAATATTCGACAAATTTCCCATAATTACTAACTCTCGTCACGTTAATAATTATAACATAATAAATTTTCGAATTTTTTTTAAATAATTTACTCGCATTAAATTTAATAAATCCCCAAATTAATATAACATAAAAATACGGGGTATTACAATACATTCGATTGAAAGCCGATGGAGCTACACCTTTGTATAAAAATTGTTAATAATGTCACTCAGTATTGTATGCAATGACTATTTTATGTAAATTGAAGAGTCAATTTGGTTTGTCGAGCAACAATGTAATCGAATTCTTGAGTGGTCTAAAGGTATTCTCCCAAAAGAGAACAGGTTACCAGACAATTACCCTAGCAGGAAGAAGAGCATGAAGGGTTTGGGTTTGAAGTAAAAATTTATTCATTAATGCAAGTATGATTGAATATTATACTACAACGAGCACAAAGAGAAATATGAATGTCTTGTATGTAGTGAACCTAGATATATGCCTTATGAGAATAAAAAATTCAACTTTGCAAAATATCGTAATTGTCACAAGTTCCACAAAAGATTTTGAAGTGTTTTTTCCTAGGGCCACAGTTAAAACCATTTTTCACTGTAACGTGGATAATAAAGGCTATGACATATCATGCTCGATGCAAGGTGGGTGGGACTCTGATGGGTCATCCAGTTAATTAAATCATTAGGCAAATTTCAAATGCGTGACACCGTGAATTCGAGAAGGAACCGTGCAATGTCCATCTTACATTAGCAATAGATGGGATTAACCTTTTTGGTAATATAAGTAATAATCAGAGTTATTAGCTAGTTCTCATAGAACCTATGAGTCTCACTCTAATAGTCTGCATGACAAAGGTGTTCACATTATTATCTTTATTGATACCTAGGATAAAGTCTCCTGATGATGATATTGATATATTATTAGTCCCATCAATCGAAGAACAAGAGTTTTAGGATGAAGGCGTGATGGCTTTTGACTCTCATAAGGGTGAAGATTTCATACTTGAAGGAATGGTGATGTGGGCGATCTATGACCTGCCTGCTTATGCGACCTTGTCCGGTTACAATGTTCATGGTTATTATGGAAGTCCCATTAGTGGGGAGGAAAGTGAATCCAGTTGGCTAACTGATAGTGGTAAAATGAGTTATAATGGTCATCGTAGATTTCTGCCGACTAGTCACTCTTTTAGGAATGACAAGTCTAACTTCTTACCTATCGGTCACGAGCGTGGGATGGAACCTACTCGGCTTTTTGGTCAATAAATTGAGGAGAAGGTAAAGGTTACAACTATGGGGAATAGGTATGTATGAAAAAACCCTTAGTTTATAAACCTGAATCGTAAAGATAAGGGAATATTAACGACGCCAGTAAAATGAAGGCATGGTACAGACAATTAATATGTTTTAACTTACAGTATCGGAAAGATAATCATGTAAGACATATAATTAATATGATACACAGAGAGAAGAACTTTGAAAAATATCTGATAGTAACATGTCTGGATGGATCTCGTTCAAAAGATGGACAGCGGGCACACCCCTATCTATAAGGTATGAAAATAAATAAGAAATTCTAGTTAAAAAGTTATCCTATAACAGGAAGAATTTTTATCCCCCCCACCTCGATTGCTTTCACTTTTACTGCTAGTAAGAAAGAGATCCTCTTAGACAGGTTGTTCAACTTGAAGAATTAAACTAATTATTTTGGTAATTTACGCAAGATAGTAAGCTACCAAATAAATGACCTAAAACAGTGTAAGTCTCACGACTAGAGCATCATCATTTAATTAATCCTTGTGTTATATAGGCATTACTTCCATAAAATAAAGATATCTGTTAGGAAATTATACAGATTAGTTTATTCTTTACCCTACTTTTTGTAAAAGTGATAAATAAAAAGCACATTAAAGACGCGAAATTAACTTAGCCGAGACAATTTATGTATTTGTCAAACATTTTCCTTCGTCATTCTTCGATATCAGCATCCACCTGGTTGTGCATTTATGCGATGAGGCTATGTTGTGTGGTCCCATTAGGTATCGCTGTATTATTCTTTTGAGCACCTTATGAAAACCTTCAAGGATTACATAAAAAATATAGGCTATACTGGAGGATCAATTACTGAAGGATACGTAACTATGGAATCTTCCCTATATGCTCGGGAACATATGCTAGAACAAGAGTTGAGCAGTTTAAATCCTTGCTAAGGTAGAGTGATTGAGGAACTTGATGAGTTTGAGGATGAATTACCTTTTGGGAAGCCTAAAGAGGTGAGACTCATTAAACGACATTATGAGAAACAAACTCGTTATGTCTTCGAATTGCAAGATGAAGTTGAAGAATGAAAAGAGTAAGTAGCTACCTAATTAATTAAATTACTCTTGTTTGATTTTATGTATTATATATATTATGATCTAATACAATTTTCTTTAATAAGTACGAGAACGAAATTTCCCAAAGTTAAAGGATTAGTTACATGATGAATGATTTTAGAGCATGGATATCAAAAGAGGCAATTTCCACCTCTTATGTTTGCGGTTATTTAATCGTGTGTGGTAAAAACATATCCTAATACAAATTTAGTAATAAATTCATCTTCAAAAAGAGAGCATGTCTCATCAAGGCCTTCACGCCTAGATAAAGGTCCCAAATTTCAAGCGAAAGAGTTCAAGAAATTTCGCACTAGTGGTTTTGATTTCGTTGCAGCCCCATTTGAGGAAAAGTTTTTGATGTAAAACTGCAAATTTTCAATTCTTCCTTAACTACGTGTGTCGCTAGTGATCCAAAAGATATAGTTGTGACACCCCGCCTAATAAAATACCGGGTGATCGGTCCTATACAAAATTAAAACAGGAATCCCAGTTGGTTCATCCTTAGCATCACTGTCGAAAACTTTTTAAAACTTACTAACCACCTAGTATTCCAAAAGCTAGTACCAAATTTTAACTTTTTAATTAACAAAATAGTACATGCGGAAATATATATAAACCATTCACACAACTGAATAAAACTCAAATGAATAATTAATTAAAGAATTTGGCGAATAAATCATCGGCCACCAAAGTGAAATCCAAAACAAACATCCAACACCTGAATAAATGCATCTGTAATCTTTATTGAGAAGTCTGGGCGTCAAGCCCTAAATAAAACTGGAACTGGTACATGATTCCTACTCTAGTAAATGAATGACCGATGCGTCTAATCCCAATTCCTGCTAGCATCCACATATGCCGCAGCTCCGTGTACCTGGAATAGAAAATCAATCATGGCGTCCCTGTGGCTGGACACCTAAAAGGATTTTAAAATAGTTTTATAGCAAGAGTTAGAACCCAAAATATTTTGAAATTATTTAGCATGTTAATTAACTGCATTAATTTAAAATTCATGAATGCGCTTCATATTTAAGTTAGTGTCACACTCCCTTGTGGACATTCTCACCCCTCCACTAATGTGCACACCTAACGGTCACCTTGACCCCCACCTAGTTGCACTACCCCGTCCAAATAATCCTGGTATCTCCAAATAATCCTGGTATAACCTCCCCTTGCCATACTACTCAAACCCGAGTATAATGATTCTTGAATTATAAGTTATCTCATAATTAAATTAATTAATTCCTTCTTAAATAGTAGCATATAACCATGTCACAAGTTATATAAAGTAAATACATCACACACTGTATCATTACCCACATATAATATCCAATACCATTATATACGTACCTTTGCTAAAACATCCACATGTATAACATACGTATATCCATCCCTCAGAGTATACCCTCGCTGGATGATTCCCTCTAAAGTGTTATCTCACTAGGTATGCTCACATAACTTAGTTGCCCAAGTTGGATTTGCTCACCAACCTGACCTAAAACATAAACGAAGTGGAGGCGATCATATTCCTTCCCTGAAAGTGAGATAATCTCCTCACCGATATACCGAACGCTATGACTTGGGGATATAATCACCCTACTCCTCAAGCTAGGGGATTCACCCACATCGCGCAATGTCCCTTGATATCACTAGAGTATATAAATTAAGTAAATATCTAATCACTGATATTTAATAGCACACACAATAAATATACACACATATATATGTACTATCACTACACCGTATCTATATATATATATATATATTATAAACCCCAGCTTTACCGTGTACTCAAAAACCCGTAACACTAGCCTGTAATTTCTCGAGTCTCTAGCCCGACTCAACTTAATTAATTTTCTCACTTATAAAATTATCATTACCCCGAGTCTATGGTCTGACTCTAATATATTTAATTCACACTCAATTAATATAGTATTTTTCCCGAGTCTGTGGTTCGACTCTCATATAAATACATTGCAGAATAATGGTTCGACTCTAAGATATTTAATTCACATCTCAATTAACTTATTACTTTCCCGAGTCTATAGTCCGACTCTAATTAATTAATTAACACACCTATTAATTTAATACCTTCCCGAGTCTATCGTCTGACTCTAACTAAATTAAATAACACACCTATTAGTTTAATACATTCCCGAGTCTACCGTTCGACTCTAATTAAATTAATTAACACACCTATTAATTTAACACCTTCCCGAGTCTATCGTCCGACTCTAATTAAATTAATTAACACACCTATTAATTTAATACCCATCCGAGTCTACAATCCGAGTCTAATTAAATTAATTAACACACCTATTAATTCAATACCCATCTGAGTCTGTGGTCCGACTCCAATTTAAATTAATTAGCACCTCAATTAATTTATTACTTAGCATCGCCCAACCATTATACCCGGACTCGCTCACTTGGCCCGTAACTTAATATTTCCCGAGTCTATGTTCCGACTCTAAATTAATTACTCTCTCTCCATAATTAATTTAATACTTTGGTATCCCTTAAACAACATACCCGGACTCGCTCACTTGGTCCATTTCTACATCTCAAAATTTCGTTCCCACATATTCGCCCACAATGTGTCACGCATTCATCTCCATCAAATTTCCCAATTATATTTACCTATAATGACCATCATACCCGGACTCGCCCACTTGGTCCATTTTTTTTAACATGTAAAATTAGTCCCAAAAATCCTTTTCTCAAAAATTAATTCCCACTAAATAAAACTAGCGTCACTGCCAAAATTTCTGCAGCATCGATCGATAGAACCCCCAGGGTCGATCGATCGATCGTTCCAGTAATCGTCCTCTCCAGCCCACTGTCAGCCATGGACGAACCCTAAAGCTTTGATTCTTAATCTAAGCCTCTACCCAAATACAATTAACATATCCCCCATATAAGAAAAGGGTCTAAACATCCTAAAGACCTTAATCCATCATCAATTTCCATTAATCCCAACGTTTTCCTGATTTGTGTATTATCCGGGTTTCAAATCTCCAATACGAATTTCATTCATATTAACCGCAATTAACCAAAGATTCTTACTAGTTTTAACATACGATTCATTCCTCTACATTCTAGAATCATAAACACAATAAATCTCACCCTTAATCCCATTAAGGTATATCAATTTCCAAAAATCCAATTTTTATTTTCGTTATACACCCAAAATGAATTTTCATATACACACACTATGATATGAATTGATTATCATCCCTTTAGAAATCACAACTGTTAATCACTTGCCTGGAATTGTTCGTAGAGTCTGATCCGTTGGTGTAGTCCCTTAATTTGGCTCCAAAATTCCCAAATTGGCTCTTAATTTGCTTTCCCCCAAATTCCCTCTCAAACCCTAGGTTTAGAGTTGTGTTGACTATCATTCTCTAATCTCTCAATTAGGTTAAAAACCCTTAATCCCGTTTTTGGCCATATGGGCCTAATTAAAATGGCCCTACTCACCCCGTGTGGGCCCGGTTATGCCCAAAAATACCTCGAGACCCAATTACTACCCCCAGGCACTCTTTTCTGACTATCTCGACTCTTCTGGACTCAACCGCGCACTCAGAATTACCATCCGAAATACTTTTTGACATTTCCAAATTTCGACTTCAAAATGCGACACACATTAATTCGAACAATTAAACTTAAAGTCGCCAATTATAAATAATTCGGCTCACTCAAATAATTTCTCTATTGAATTTAAGTTTCTCCAATTTAAATATTTTTATAACTCCCAAAAATAATTTGAACATTAAATCCTCAAAATTTCAGGGTATTACAATAGCGTTAACATATTATGGGATTGTCCAAATCTTGGAACTTGATTATGTAGATTTTAACACAAACTGTATTTTATTGTGACTGGGTGAAGGTGGAGGACAGTGAAAATGCTTGTAAAGTTGATCCTGATACCAAACTTATCATGAAGAGTAAATATAACATAGTCGATGAACCTTTTATTTGTGCTTTTCAGAATATAAAGAAGGTATTCTACTCAAAGTGCATAAATGATGGTCATTGGTCCATTGGTGTGCATGCACTGAAGAGTATGACTACTGAGTAGACACGTTGAAGGATCCCAAAATATTCCAGTCTACCCTTAATGACAACCCTAATTTGGAGGATCTTTTAGTTAATTTAGAAGAAGAATTGTACCAAAACTTTATTTTATCCTTGTAAATACAATTTATATCCAATTATTCCATTGGCCCTAGACAATCCAAATTGTATCCAAGTTGTATCCTATTTACTTGATTTATGAATGTTTATGAATGTTTATCTTGATTTATGAACATGACAAAAATTGCAAATAGTTCGACTTCATCTTGAAAACATGCCGGTAATGGGTGAAAATGCAAAATAGCTCCCAAAATCCCCCGTAAGAGGCATAGACACCAACATAACACGTAGCAAGTAACCTCATAGTCACGGGATGCCCGATTAGATAACATGGCCAAAATTTTCAAATAGTAAGACTTGGGCTTGAAAACATTACATTGAAGAGTGAAAGTGCAACATAACCTCCAAACGCCCCTACAAGGGTCACAGACACCTCACACGAGACCAATGTAACACGTATCAATTGACCACGTAGTCATCGAAGACCCGGTTAGAGAACATTTCCAAAAATTATAAATAATTAGTCTTAGGATTGAAAACATGCCGTTGAACGGTGTAAAAGTAAAATATCCCCCCCCCCCCCCAAAAAAAAAAAAAGAAGTCCCTGCAAGAGGCATAAACACCTCAGACGGGACCAATGTAACACATAGAAACTGACTGCATAATCATGGGATCCCCGATTTGAGAACATGACCAAAATTATAAATATTGCCACTTAGGCTTGAAAACATGCCATTTAAGGGTGAAAAGGCAAAACATCCCCCAAAAAACCTCATAAGAAGCACATACACCTCGCACGGGATTAATGTAACAAATAGCAACTGATCGTGTAGTCATATGCCCAGTCAAAGAACATGATCAAAGATTACAAATAGTTAGACTTAGGACTGAAAACATACCGTTGAAGGGTGAAAATGAAAAAAAAAATCCTAAACGCTCCTATAAGAGTCATGATCACCTCGTACGAGATCAATGTAACATATAGAAACTAACCATATAGTCATGGTACACCCAATTGTAACACCCCGTGCACTCTGGTATTGGTCGTCGCCACACTACACATGGCATCACTAAATAAAATACCATTCTCAGCATATGACAGAAATATGAGACATTTAAAAAAAAACTATAATTCCATAAGACATAATTCAAATTTATCCAACAAATATAAAAATTCGTGTAAATTAAAATCCATCACCTTGTTATCTCCAAAATAAATCCAACTCCAAATTATTTAAAACTCAAATGAAATAATCCGGCTATAAATTATGGCTGAAACCATAAACAATTGTGGCCAACCAAATGTATAAAGGAAAGTCTCATAATAAAACGATGGAAGGGAAAGCAAATTTAAACTACTAAAGTAGATAAAATAAATCTCCAGCTGCACTCCCAAAAATCTCCAATCCGTGCTATGAAGCTACTCCAATACTATACCTGAAATGTTAGTCACACAATGAGTCAAAGCCCATCATATGAACACTAGCTGCTCCTCTTAATTATGGTCTGTAACAGACAGAAGCATTATACATGATAAATCACGGTAAAGTATTTTAAATTAAACGAGATATATATTAACATTCGAGTAAAAAGAAACTGCCACTATCTACCCACATACCTAAGTTGCCCCATTATTTGAGCCATTCCATTACAACTTTAATTTAAACATTAGCTCTTATTCTTACTTAATTTATTTATCCAATTATTCTTATTCATGTGATACCACTATAGCCAGTTAACCATTTTAAAGTTGAACACATCACACCCAATCCCCTCACTATAGTCAGCCAGCCCAATTTCATTAGCTCTACACATACTCATGAAGTTTCATGCACGAGACACCACTATTGCCAATCGTCCCAATTACCCTTAGCCCCATACATACTCATGACGTCAACACACACCCACGTCGCTATAGCCAATTAACCCAATTATCATTAGTTCTGCACATACTCCCCGTACAAATTTATTTTTATACCCGTTAAATATCTTAGGCATTAATTATAAATGTTTTCAAGTTCTCATCATTTTCATTTAGCCCCACCCTTTAATCGAGCATAAATCCTCAAACCGCCCCTAGGCCCATGCCTAGAGGCCTCCAAACACACGTATATCCTAACCTATCATTTAGGAATAATACCTACTAATTGTTACTACCTAGATTCGCACTTAAGCTAACGATCCAACGAAAAAGACATACAATTCTTCTCCACCACAAAATTTTTCATTCGTAAAATCTACACTAACTAGTCCTATACCTAGAAAGTGTTAACAACTACAAATGCCTAACTACTAGTCCATTACCTATCAAGCAACCAAAAAGTAAGGTGAAATCGTGACTACCCCCAATAATCCTGTCATTCCTGCAGTATCCATTATTAACACAATTAACGATCACATACGGCATATTTTCAACCAATAACAACAATTCTTCCAATTAAATTCCAAGATTCCAATTTAACCAACAAACATTCATTTAATTTTAATTTTAATTAAACAATTCCGATTTCAACAACATATAAAATTTCCATACATGTGCATATTTCAGAGCATACAACAATAATTTTCTATTCTACAAGATACACATAAATAACATGATTTATGCTTCGAATTCAAATTAAAAAAATCAAACGATTTATTTTAGGGCAATTTACGATTAGGTTCCCTATTGATAATTTTTAAACATTTAAGGATAATTTACTATTAGGTTCGTTTGTTGAGACACTGGCGTGGACTTCTACAAGAAGAGAATTAGTGGACCTACGTGTTAAAAATTTGTCAAATTTCCTATAGTATTAAAAAAAAATTAGGAGGGACCTAAGACTGCTTTCCCCTTTATTTTAACATGAGAACATCCATATATTCTAACGGAATCTCAACCTCTAATCTAAGCATGCGCGAGTTTTGAGTCTTAATTCATACTAGATAATTGAATAAAAATAGTCCCAAATTTAGTATCACTTTTCGTAAATAGTCCCTCTAATTTATTTTAAGAAAATAATGATTATTAGTGTCTACGAATCATTTAAAATGCATAATACTAAAGGAGAACAATATAAGGATTTATGTTTGTAAAGAGACGTCTTGAAAATTTGATTACACAGTTGCGTCCATCTCACGAAAATAGAAAAGACCCACTCTTGGTTGTTCTTAAGAAAACTTGATTTAGATCTTAAAAACTAGGGTTAAAACTTGTTTTTCATGGGTTTAGGTTTTGTAGAAGAGAGGAGATAATAGTTTGGGAGGCTACTACTTGTTGAGAAGGGCTAAAAGTGTTTTAAAAAGTCTAAACCGGTCTATTATATAAAGGATTCAAAGAAAGAGTCATATTCAAACACAAACACACAAAAATATATTTTAGACGATCGGATTGTTAGAATTTTTTCAAATTTTTAATATGTTGTAGCTGAAGGTGAGCCAAAATCGCTATCAAAAAATCAGCTCGATCGAACGTCGTTAAGGTCATATGCAACACATTTCAGAGTTCGAAATGTCGAATTTTCTTGAATTTTTGATATATTCTAGATGAAGGCGAGACAAAGTTGTGTAAGATAAATCAACTCGATCGAACATCGTTAAAGTCATCTTCATCATGTTTTGGAGATCGAACAATTGAATTTTTTATCCTCCTTAGGTCGGATCCTTCACCGATTTTTATATAAAAATTTATAATTTCCAAATTTTAATCCCGATTTAATTCCACTTAAAACCTTATTTTTATCATAAAAACCAACATTTTTACATACCAAAATTAATTAGATTCCAAAAAATATTTTGTTGAAATTCTTAATTTAATAAATATTTTTATGGCAAAAAAATCACAGGGGGTTACACTAATTACAGAAAATGATCTAAAGTTTCATATAGTAAGACTTAGGCTTGAATAAATACCATTGAAGGGTGAAAATGCAAAACAACCCCCAAATGCCCCCGCAAGAGGCATAGACACCTCGTACATCACTAAGTAACACATAGAAACTGATTGCATAACCATGGAATTTCGGGTTTGAGAAAATGACCAAATATTGAAATAGTTGGACATAGACTTGAAAACATGTCGTTGAAGAGTGAAAATGTAAAACAACCACCAAACGCCCTTACAAGAGGCACGGACACCTCACATGGACCAACCTAATATGTAATAACTGATCGCGTAGTCACAGAACGCACGGTTAGAGAACATGACCAAAAATTTCAATTAGTTAGACTTAGGCTTGAAAACATGCCATTGAAGGGTGAAAAGGTATAATAGTCCCCAAACGCCACCGCAAGGGGCACGGATACCTCGCATGGGACCAACTTAACATGTATCAACTGACCCTGTAGTCACGAGACACACAATTAGAGATTAAGACCAAAAATTGCAAAACTTGAAAACATATCTTTCACTGGAGAATACACAAAACAACCCAATTTAGAGTGTTCTCGCAATTAAGCATTGATATATATTTTCGTAACTAAAAGCCAAGAAGGTGTGGGTGGGGGTATTAACAACAATTTCCAATTTAGAGTGTTCTCATAATTTTCGACACATTCAAAATATTTGACATAAATTTTCATAAATCAAAAGTGACACCCTAGATTTGAATTATAGGTTAGTACCCAACCTTCTTCATCTTATGAACTACATGGACTTTGATGCCATTTTTTTCTTCTTCATGGGCATTTCAGAGTTATTTTTGGGATTTAAGTCCTATGTTAGTTACCGTTTGTAATATTTTTGAAGTTTTGTTTGCAAAACTCAATGGCGAAGGAACATTTAGAACATATTCACACAAGCACTCGTTGTGTTTTTATTTCGATTGTACATATTCATGCAAAATGCGTTGTATTTTATTTTGTGTTGTACATATTCAAAAAAGCATGTATTGTATTTTATTACATATTCACATAAACATGGATCAGTGAACTTGTGTTGTATTATTACATATTCACGCAAGCATGTGTTTGTTAACTTTTATTATATATCGGTGAAATATTTATTTCTGAAAATGTAAACGGGTTTAGAAAATGTACACTATTTTGGGACACCGAGAAGAAATTTATTTATTTATTTATTTATTTGGTCACGGTCTATAACATTGATCATATATGTATACATTTTAAATTAAAATATAATAGTCGATCACAATCCATAATCGTGGATACAGATTTATTTTCATTTAAAAATATAATATATATATGGTCATGGTCCTGACTGTAACCAAAAGAGTTTTTTTAAATAAAAACAATAGGTGTCACAGTTTAAGACTGTGACCAATAGTTACCCCCGGTGATGTTGTTGTCATAGATCAAAACCGTGACTCACATTCCCCATTTTATGTCACGGACCTGGACCGTGACCAACCGTGGTGTCTTTATCACGGGTGGTGACCGTAACCCAGATTCTTCCTTTTGGGTCACGGCTTTCGACCTTGGCCCACAGTTTTATCAGGCTTAATATTTTCACCGGTGAATATCTTGACCCAAGATAGTGGTCACGGGTTAAAATCGTAACGCAAACATTATGCCATACATGCTTCTCATTAGAACAGGAAAAACAAATTTATTAAAATAATAAGTCCATAACCACAACTATTAAATACATCATGGTTTTAGTGTACTGCTCTAAAAGGTTTGACAAATACAAAACTTATAAGCATTTACCAATTAGAAAAAGCCGTGCAAAACAAAATTACTGATAGATATTTACTATTACTAATACTGGATTTAGTAACGATTTTTTATCATTACTAATAATATATTTACCAATGGTATTTTATCGTTACTAATTCTGATTTAGTGGCTGACTTTTCTATCACTGTTCCTAGCTTATTACACAAGTTTTGTAATGCTTTTGTCGAATTTTGTAACGGTAAAGGTCCGTTAGTAATATTAATGCATATTAAAAAAATATTTTTCATGTTCCTAGATCCTTCTTTAAGTGATAAAAATACATATCCTGAATTTACATAAATTCAATTGTGCTTACCACAAAATATTTACTAACTAATAACATACTCAATAAAATGAGGAACATAAACGAGGACACCATATTCAACATTTACTTTTTAATAGCACTCTAAATATAATGAGATGTAAAACTCAAAAAAATAAATTAACATTCACAGTTATGTAATTTAAAAGTAACTAAAGAAATATATTTCTCTTTCCTTGACCACTATATTGTTGTCAACAACTCAGCCTCCACCTCCTCAATGCAATCAAGTTCGTTGTATATATAAATTCCATCCCAATGCTTAAAAGAAAAACAATTATGCATTCAAGGGTTTAAACCATCATATGTATCATGAGAATCTCATCAAATGTCCAATGGGATTTATAAATCATCATAAACCCAACCACAAAAGCAGTCCCCTTTGGAAGATATATGTGAGCCTAAAAAATACAACATAAATTTGAGTTACCTAGTTTATACATTTATAAAAGTATGTACGAAAAAGGAGATAGTATATGTATGTGCTAATAGTCACCACATATGGTGATGTTGAAGATATATAAGGGAAAATTAAAGGTGAAGCCATGTATAAAAGAAAAGCATCCATGGAAGCCTGTATCACAAAACCTTTTGCCATTGTTTTCGTAGTTAAAGACACTTATAACGATCTTCAAATGGATCAATTTCCATACATTGGAGACTTAATACAATGTCCAGATTATATGTCGATGTAAATTTGCATCAACTAACTAATATGGCGATATCTTCCATATAATAATAAACTAAAATTAAAACCAGGATTATTTTTCCATACAAATCGTGTAACTCTTAACAAATATGAAGCCTTTACATAATATCAGCATGATGTGAAGGGTAAATTTGTCAAGAAAATGAGTTATCTATACATATAAACAACTCCCAAATATTTAATGTACCAACACAAAAATAAAGTGAGTTATCTTTTCTAATTAGATCATTTTCATCAATATCAGTGAATCTAAGTTGAATGGATCTCTCATAAAAAGATTCATTTTTAATTAATATGGATATTCAAAAGTGACAATCAACAATGGGACTAGATCAAAAGAGGAGCATCCTAATTATCTCATTTATGAATTATTATAAAATCAATGAGATTCAACCACATCCTCTATATGAAGTATATTGGTGGGGAAAAAATATAAACCTAAGAGATCATAAGAGAAGGACTCTAGTGTTCTGTAAGAATGTCTAGACAAATGCTTCCATTACTTTTGATGTTGGGTAGAAGATTTTAATCTTGAACGCAACATTAGAATATATATATATATATATATGTGTGTGTGTGTGTGTGTGTGTGTGTGTGTGTGTGTTAAGCTCTAATAACCGGACTTCCGAAACAAATCTATCACCGACCATAATAACATACGTTCATTGTTTCAACCCTCATAAAGTATTCAAATTCAAAACTCTTCTAAAAGAAGAATGAAACTATCCTTAATACCCTACAACTTTACTAAATTAACCCGTAAACCCTGAAGTTTTAATGTTTACATACTAGCCCCTGAAAAATTCAATACAACATAACTTGACTTATACTTAACCCCTAGAACCCAACTTAATATCAAATTAATTTTCTAGACTACAATTAACACAAAATTATAATTTCATCACTTGAAACTTGAAATTGTAAAAACAACCCTAAACTTTATCAAAAGTACACTTTTAAAGCTACAAATGCATATACTTAACCAATCAAGGAGCAAACATCAAAGTTTGAGTAATTTCACATTGCCCCTTTTCCATATAAGCCTACACATTAGCATTGGAAGCGCAAAATCACATGTGTACACCATGCACACATGCGAGGTACATTAACCAAGCTAGAAAACTTCACATATTAAGTTCAAATCCACCACCCTTCTCCACCAATGAACTCTCCTGATCAAACAGTATAAATACCCCACAATTTCCTCAATTCAAACTCACCCCAACAGCAGTTTTAAAACTCAAAATTTTCATTCCAAACAGGTACTAAGATTTTATGTACTATATTTAGTTCTTTTAATTTCAATCGATTTACGTGTTTTTATAATGCTAGAATATATCAAAACATTAGAAACCTTACATAGAAAATAGGCCATATGTGAATAATATGAAGGTTACACCATTAAAGCTTGAGATTTCATGGTGAACGTGGAAATAAGGATCAAAAATAGGGTTTAAAGCTTTGAATGTCTTCATTAGAACCTTAGGAACTCGAGTGTAATGGTCAAATCCCATGAATGTGCATAATAAGCTCTAATCGATTGAAAGTGTATTTTGAACTAGAAAACTAAAAATCTAAAATTCTCCCTGTATAATCCATCTCTAACATTGAAATCAAAACCAAACTACTCCTACACATAGTAGGAAGAAAACTATGTTCATAATAATCCCTGCCATATCCTTGAAAGTCACGAATGTTGAGTTAAAATTTCTGTAAAATGCACAGTTATGGAACTTGAGATATACTACATCTAATTCGACAAAACATATATATTTGATTTCCTTAAGAAATTTTGGTTGAGTTCGTTAAGAAATCGTCTCAAATGGTTTAGAAATGAATGACAATATCATGTCAAAAATCAAAAACCCTAAAGTCAACTGCTGTGGGGAAGAAGTTGAACTTTTTGATTAGAAACATTAACCTCGCGCGTGAGGGCGCTTGGCTAATTAGAATTTTCTTAAATTTTTTGCAATATTTTTATATTATTTTTCTGGACAAAATGATATAAGGTAAGGCCATGTTTGTTTCAGCCTTGTAAAACGTGTGGGCTCGCGTTCAAATGATCAAGTTATATATTAAACACCTTTTAACCCAAACAAACCCTAAACATGCAACTAGGTGTGGTTGAAACAATATGAAATCATGCAAGAGTTATTCAAACACACATAATTAAGGAAAAATCCCCCACAGGGGAAAAACCATTTATTTTCACTATAATTTGCAAGGAAACGGCTTACAATCGGATTACAATGAAAATACAAGTTGACTAAGAATTACCCTCGGGTATCGGATTTTGTAGTCGCGGCTGGAATTATCCCTTTCCAGTAGGGTTGCAATGGAGAAGAAGAACGGTCTCCTCCACAAGTGTTTAAATGCAAAAGCTGCGTTCCTGGGTTTCCAAAAAGATTCAAAAATGTATGGAATTTGTGTGAATCAAAATACCTAGAGTATTGGTACTCAATAGGTGAAGACTTGGGGCTTTCTCTGCTATGAAAATCATGTGTAGAAGTCTTGGAAAAAACCACTTCCCGTAGTGGGATTAAGTAGGAGAACTTGAGCCCTAAAATTTGGAACATGATCTGAACACGATCTGTTTGGAATTATCCTCGTCGGATCGGTCCGGTCTCTTTAGGAGGATCGGTCCGGTGACATCGGATCGGTTCCTTTTTAAAGGCGGATCGATCTGGTTGGCATCGGATCGGTTCGGCTTTTTAGCTTCATCGGTTCGCTATGGATCCGGGGTACACTGGCCTCACCTCAGCAGGTGGATCGGTCCGGTCTCTTTAGGCGGATCGGTCCGGATGAACCAGATCGGTTCTTTTATCTGAGCCGTATCGGTCCGGTCTGTTCCCTGATTCCTTCTCTGCTTTTGATATTCGGATTCCGTTGATGAGCGTATGATTCTTGAATTTTCTCAACGGTGTAACGGCGTACGACATATAAAATGCTAATGGACAAAAATGTCCTTACAAATCTCCCCCTATGTCTATGCCGGTACATACATAAAAACAAACATCCGAATTATCAAGTAAAAGTGCTTATACAAATCTACCCTTCCATGAACCCAAAACTGAAAGAGTACAAGTGATTAAGACTGCATCGTTTGATCTTCAAATCTTCAAGAATCTCAATGCTTTTCTCATCAGGGTGTGCAATTCAGTTATCAAAGTAGTACCTACACACATGAGACAAAGCAAAATACCAAGTGACATATCGAGTTTGAAATGAGATAAACATATATACCAATTTATGAACAAAACTCAAAATTTCAAATCTCCCCATAATAAGATAATTCTTTCTCCCCCTTTTTATGATGTCCCCAAATAGACAAAGGAGAGAAATAAATCAAATAAGCAAGAGCGGGATGTCACTAGGATAAAATCACACCATGAATGAACACAAAGCAACCAAGACGATGATAGCGTAAATGAAGTGGTGTGATCAAATTCGATAGGAAAACCAATGCATACAAACATGACATATGTGCACGATGAATATTGGATATTCCTAACGAATGAACTCAAATGCTTCCTTTGGTGTAAAAGAATGATAATATAAGATATTGACTCAATCAAGTCAACAAATCAAAGCTCAAAATGATTTTCACACCAATAACGTCAAAATGATTTTATGCTTTTTCAGGACTTTCAAGGAAGTGCAAACCCGTTTATATTCTCCAACCAAACTCCCTCAGATATTATATTGAATAGAGGCATTCTAAATTCTCAAACTTTGGAGAATTAATGGTGAAACCTAAGTGGCCCAGATTTGGCATGAAGTGCTTTTTATTGCCTTTAATTTTTTTCGGGCTCTTTTAACCTCTTTGGACCTCGGA
The DNA here is from genome assembly GCA_949130495.1 of Sambucus nigra. Classification (NCBI taxonomy): domain Eukaryota; kingdom Viridiplantae; phylum Streptophyta; class Magnoliopsida; order Dipsacales; family Adoxaceae; genus Sambucus; species Sambucus nigra. The sequence goes on from CASBWL010000457.1 coordinate 162,949, forward strand.
TATTAAAATTCCTCCATTTTTTAGGTCCTTTTTAACGGTGGCTTTTGCGCAAAGGATAACTGATTACCTTTCGCAGCCCCTCCCCGTTATACAAAAACACACAGTCTCACCAAAACGGTTTTTACATGCATTCCAATCTTTGTCAAGTTTTATCGCATATTGTACATTGTATAGATAGGATTGAGATGAAAACACGCAAGCCAACATGAGATAGACAAGTGCAATAATCAAATATAGCCGTGCATGTGTGCAATAAAGGATATAGGAGTCAAACATGTAGGAAGATATCACTAATTACATCTCAAAGACTCCGACCAATGTAAAGCACATGGATGAAATGATGTAGCCTCTCAAATCTCTATCAAACAGTCACATGGATATATGGAATGAAGTTGTGACTTGACTAACTTAAATGCTCATCCAAAACACAAAAATCTTTTTGGTCTTTTTCAAAAAAAATTTATCAAAATAAAATCTTTTTGTACTTTTTTAAAAGCAATATAAACAGCAAAAAGAGTAAAGAAAAGCTGTACAACAAAGTAATAGTACATATAAACAGACTAGCAATAGGAAGCATATGATATGAACGTGAAGAAGCATCCTATTATAGATATCGACCAACCCCTCAGTCAACTGTGCAAATCCCTAAAGATTTCCTAAGACTCTCAAATTTAAGGGCATGTAAAGGTTTCATGAAAATATCGGCTAACTGACGGTCGGTAGGAACAAAACTCAGGGATACGACGTTCTCTTCAACTAACTGACGTATAAAGTGCTCACGTATCCTGATGTGTTTTGTGCGCGAATGTTGGACTGGATTGCGGGATAGTGTATCGCACTCGTGTTATCACAGGAAATGGTCATGGTGTCCTTTGATATCCCATAATCCTCCAGCATTTGCTTCATCCACAAGAGTTGTGTGCAAAAACTCCCGGCAGCTATGTACTCAGCTTCCGCAGTGGACAAAGAGATGGAATTTTGTTTCTTGCTCAGCCAGGAGACAAGAGCAGAACCAAAACAGAAACACCCACCAGAAGTGCTCCTACAACCATCTACATCCCTGGCCCAATCGGCATCCGAATAGGCGGACAAACGGTCATTGGTATCAAAGGAATACCAAATACCGTATGAGAGAGTCCCACTTACGTATTTAATGATACGTTTTAGAGCAAGTAAATGTGACTCTTTTGGAGATGCCTGATATCGCGCACAGACTCCAACACTAAAGGCGATGTCGGGACGACTGGCAGTCAAGTAGAGAAGACTACCTATCATACTCCGATATAAGGTTTGCTCTACGTCGTTGCCTGAAGTGTCCTTACTAAGCTTGGTAGTGGTACTCATAGGTGTACGTGCATGCTTAGCGGAGTCTAAACCAAATTTCTTCACTAGTTCTCTAGCATACTTAGATTGGGAGATGAACATCCCATCCTCTAGCTGACAAACCTGGAGACCAAGGAAGAATGTAAGCTCACCAACCATGCTCATTTCAAACTCACTTTTCATCTCCTCCTCAAAGTGGTGAGCATGCTGGGAGCATGTGGATCCAAAGACTATGTTGTCCACATAGACCTGGGCAACCAAAATAGCACCGTCATCTCTCCTGACGAACAACGTCATATCTATTACCCCTCTCTTGAAGCCACGAGCTAAGAGATAGGCAGTAAGCCTCTCGTACCAAGCACGGGGTTCTTGCTTCAAACCATACAAGGATTTCCTCAGATAGTAGACGTGCTCAGGGTGCTGAGGGTCTTCAAACCCTTTTGGTTGTTCCACATAAACCTCCTCCTGTAGAATGTCATTCAGAAAGGCACTCTTAACATCCATCTGATATACTTTGAAGTGAAGATGATATGCGATGGTGGGCAGAAGACGGACGGACTCAAGCCTCGCAACAGGAAAAAATGTCTTCCCAAAGTCTACACCCTCTATCTGTGTGTAGCCTTGAGCGACCAACCAAGCCTTATCTCTGATTATGGTACCATTTTCACCCATTTTGTTCTTGAAAATCCACTGGGTACCTATCACATTAGTCTCACTAGGTCGGGGGACTAATTCCTAGACATCATTCTTTTTAAACTGAAGCAACTCATCCTGCATAGCAGATATCCAGTGTTCATCCTTGAGTGCTTCTTTATGGTTCTTGGGCTCGACTTTGGGCGTGTAGCAAAGATGGCTAACAACGTTCTCTAGCTGAGCACGAGTCATGACCCCTAGAGTGGGATCGCCAACAATGGCAGAAGGGTCATGACTCTTGCGAACCCAAGCAGGTGTGTCCCCTAACACAGGATTAGGGTCCACAGAGTGTGAGAGAAGAACAGGTAAATTACTGTTAGAACAATCCTCATCCTCACACTGAAGATTAGGATCAATATTCGTTGAAGGTTCGTCATCTTGCACGGTGACGTTTATTTATTCCATAATCTTAGAGCTCTTCAGGTTAAAAACTCGGTATGCTCTACTATTCGATGAATATCCTAGAAATATTCCCTCGTCGCTCCGGGAGTCGAACTTTCCTAATTGCTCTCTATCTCGAAGGATGTATCATTTACTCCCAAAAACACGGAAATATGCCAGGTTGGGCTTCTTTCCAGTCCACAACTCATAAGGAGTGTGAAGTGTGTGTGGACGCAGATACACCCTATTCACCGTGTGGCATGCAGTATACACTGCCTCTGCCCAAAATTTCCTAGAAACTTTACGACCTAGAAGCATAGATCTAGCCATTTCTTGGATCGTTCTATTCTTTCTCTCAACAATCCCATTTTGCTGAGTAGTTCTCACAGCAGAAAACTCATGTTTTATCCCGAGGCTATCACAGTACAAATCCACCTTTGCTTCCTTAAATTCAGTGTCGTTGTCACTACGTATTCTGTTAATAGTGACACCGTGTTGATTTTGCAGGACATGACACTTGGTCGTTAAAAAATCTACAGCATCGGATTTCTCTCTCAGAAAACCTACAATGGAGTACCTAGAGAAATCATCTACCATCACGAGGATGTACCTCTTACCACCAAGACTCTCAGTACGAGTGGGACCCATAAGATCCATGTGAATCAACTCCAGAACACGAGAGGTGGTAATGGAATGCAACTTCCTATGAGGACTACGAATTTGTTTTCCCAACTGACAGGGTCCACAAACGGTCGAAGTTGACTTTCCAAGAGATGGTAAGCCACGTACTAGGTCCTTTTTAGCTAAACGATTAAGATCTCTAACGTTCACGTGACCTAGACGTTGGTGCCACAGATCCATAGGAGTGATCGTGGCGCTGTTGCAGACAAGTGAGGATGTGGGCTCAGTCCCATAGAAATTATCCTCGGTACTCACCCCTTGCATCAAAAGTTTACCGGCTTGATTGTAGACATTACACGCGTCCCGGTCAAACTTTACTGCAAAGTCAGTATCGCACAGCTGGCTAATGCTGAGAAGGTTCACTTTTAAACCTTTGACGTACAACACATTTTCTAGCTTAGGAAATCCTGGCAACTCTACAGTACCTCATCCTACAATGCTATACTTACTCCCATCTCCAAAGGTGACTCTGCCATCCTGATAATCCTTAAGAGTAGTAAAAAATGAGGCATCACCTGTCATGTGTCTGGAGCACCCACTGTCAAAATACCACTGTGAGGTATTATGTGCTTTGAGAGCAACATGAACAACAAAAGCCTTTTTATCTTTCTTCGTTACCCAAGCAGTGGTAACCTTTTGTTTGCCTTTGTTGTTGTTGGTTTTAGCTGAAATGTGAGAAGCATTTACTAACGGCAAAGAGATCCGTCGAAATTCTTCAATTAAACTTTGAGTCGTGGCAGCTAAGAACTCAACTCGCTCTCTCAGACTAGAAAACTCATCAGTATGACGTGCTGGAGCAGTAGTACATCGTGTCCGACCCATGCTATAGCAAGTTTCCCTAAGGTGGCCTTTTCTTTTACAATAAGTACAAAAGAGCACTATCAAAGGCGGACCTCGGCTTGCTTTTCTTGGTCGAACTCTCCTTCGAGGTTTTTTACGGTGACCATAAGAAGTTGTAGTAAACTCAGGAACTGGTCCAGGTGAAATTTGGGACGTGGAGGCACCATCATACCCAATTCCTTGACGATCACCAAAACCTAAAGCGGGGCCGAGGAGCATCTTTCCCATCTTCCCAGATCTGTCCTCGATTTGTACCTTGACTTCCCGTGCTTTCTCAAGATCATGAGTCAGTTGGGCAACAAGGGCTTCAAGTTTCTTCCGAGTCTCCACGGAGGAATGGAGCTGACTCGTAAGACTAGCCACTTGCTTGATCAAGTCCCCTCTCTCTTTCTCTAGAATACTCTCTCTCTCTCTAAACAAATTCTCATTCTCGACACATGTAGATTCTCTCTCTCTCAGGGCGGTGCAGGTGGAGAACTCTCTTTCTCTCGCTTTCTTTAAATCTTCCTCTAAGCAGGTGATCTTAAGAACTAACGCTTTGTTACGCTTTTTAGTTTTAAAATAATCAGAATATAACTCAGCGTAGGCGCGTTGTATATCACTCTCGCTCTCACTTGTGTCATCCTCCCCCTCACTCACATCGATCTCACTATCGAGGTGTTCCTGTGAAGCATCATCCTCAACGTCGTGAGGAGAACAAGGAGTGCTCACTTGGCTGTCCATGAATGCGGTGAAGTTACACTCATGCGGTGACTCATCTCCAGAATCCACCGTCTCGACCTCACTGTCGTCACTAAGGGTAGCATTAAGGACAGCTTTCCCTTTCTCTCTATTCAGACGATTGGCACACTCAAAAGTTCTATGACCCCTACCATCACACTCAAAACATCTCTCACTTTCTTTCAGAGGAGGATTTTTGGAAACTTTTTCATTTTTCTTTTCAAACTTATTTTTCTCAAATTTCTTTTTATCTTTAAAATTGCCATTTTTCTTAAATTTGAGATTCCTCTTGAAATTTTTTGCGAAAAGAGCCAAATCATCTAAGTTAAAATCGCACTCAGAATCTGACGTGTCAGTCTCTCTCTTTCTAGATGACTCTACCCTCTTTCTAGCTGACCCCTCACTCCTTCTTTCTTGGGCTTTAAGTGCAATTCCCTTATCTTTAGATTTAGCAGTTTTAGGGAACATATCAATTTCACAAGTTTGCAAATCTCCTACAAGTTCTTCCAATTTTAGCGTATTTAAATTACCCATAGAATTTAGCACAGTGACTTTAGGGATAAACGCTTAGGCAAAAGAACGAAGAATCTTTTTAACAACTCTAGCATTCGGAATATGTTTACCAAGATTATAACTAGTATTCACAATATCCGAAAGTCTAGCATAAAATTCATCAAAGCATTCAGATTCATGCATGGTGATTGTTTCAAATTGAGTTGTCAAATTTTGCAACTTAGACTCTTTCACAGTATTAGTTCCTTCATGGGTGAGTTGTAAAACATCCCATGCCTCTTTTGACGTGGTGCACGTCATTATGCGTTTGAATTCATCAGGTGTGACAGACCCAGAATTAGCACTTAGACCCTTAGAATTAAATGATGACAATTTAATTTCTTCATCAGACCAAGTAATGTCAGGTTTCAAGTTGGTCACATTATCAACAGTCACGGTGGGAGGAGTCCACCCTCGTTCAACCAAAATCCAGACACGTTCATCAATGGCTTTTAAAGCCAACCTCATACGGGCTTTCCAATAAGCATAATTTGTCCCGTCAAAAACAGGCATTTTATAATATGACTTCTCCATTTGAACACGCACTTTTTCAAAAATCAATTTTTTCAGAAAATTGATATCTTAGAAAAATTTTGCGGAAAAAGGAATACGCGATAGATTAGCGTAACCTGCTCTGATACCAATTTGTAAAACGTGTGGGATCGCGTTCAAATGATCAAGTTATATATTAAACACCTTTTAAACCAAACAAACCCTAAACATGCAACTAGGTGTGGTTGAAACAATATGAAATCATGCAAGAGTTATTCAAACACAGATAATTAAGGAAAAATCCCCCACAGGGGCAAAACCATTTTTTTTCACTATAATTTGTAAGGAAACGGCTTACAATCGGATTACAATGAAAATACAAGTTGACTAAGAATTACCCTCGGGTATCGGATTCTGTAGTCGCAGCTGGAATTATCCCTTTCCAGTAGGGCTGCAATGGAGAAGAAGAACGGTCTCCTCCACAAGTGTTGAACTGCAAAAGCTGCGTTCCTGGGTTTCCAAAAAGATTCACAAATGTATGGAATTTGTGTGAATCAAAATACCTAGAGTATTGGTACTCAATAGGGGAAGACTTAGGGCTTTCTCTGCTATGAAAATCGTGTGTAGAAGTCTTGGAAAAAACCACTTCCCGTAGTGGGATTAAGTAGGAGAACTTGAGCCCTAAAATTCGGAACATGATCTGAACACGATCTGTTTGGAATTATCCTCGTCGGATCGGTCCGGTCTCTTTAGGCGGATCGGTCCGGTGACATCGGATCGGTTCCTTTTTAAAGGCGGATCGATCTGGTTGGCATCGGATCGGTTCGGCTTTTTAGCTTCATCGGTTCGCTATGGATCCGGGGTACACTGGCCTCACCTCAGCAGGTGGATCGGTCCGGTCTCTTTAGGCGGATCGGTCCGGATGAACCAGATCGGTTCTTTTATCTGAGCGTATGATTCTTGAATTTTCTCAATGGTGTAATGGCGTACGACATATAAAATGCTAATGGATAAAAATGTCCTTACAAGCCTAGCCTAAGTTATCGAAAAATGAGGTTTTAACTTTGAAATAATTTTCCAAAATTGCAATTTGACGCCTCCTGGACTTTTCAACTTATGAACTAAACCCCCAAACTTTGTCTATAAGTACTTCAGAATATTTTAAGGCATAAAGTCTGTTCCACCAAAGTTCAAATATAACTTTAAATCTAAGATTAAAGTCCCAAATTATTTACAATTAAACTCTCAAAAATTTTAAAAATATAGTTTTTTGTATAAACTGGCCAACCCAACCCCAATTCTAACAAATACTTATATACCCAGACATTGTATACAGAGAATCAATTACCAGTTCATGTCGATATCCCCTTTTGATCCATAAGCCATACGAAATACTGATCAAGTAGGTTTATTTGACCTCTTCAATAGTAAACTTCGCATATTTGATACTAATATTGATATCACTATATGATAGCTCCTATTTACTCTTACTATATGCATGTTATAATATTGTCATACTACATAATATATTGAATATAATTAATATTTGAATATGGATCAATTTAATCCATGCCACTTAATAACTAATGTTATGTTCCATATTGAATCAATTTACCCCTGCACTTTTGTGCAAATATTTATTTTATGAGCATCAATATTAACTAGGAAGTATACTGACGTGTTATCCCACGAAACTTTCTACTTGGCCTAATGGTCTCAGATGATTGAGAGCCTTGATTATTGCTATATAAGTATGAGTTCCACTTTGATTGTGTGCCTAGCCAGTTACTTTTTCCCAAAGGTTTGAAGTTGACTATTATTTAGTTTTACTGATGATTTAATTATTTTTATACCCCTTAGTGAATTGGTTAGTATGAGATTATTAGTTCAAAGATCCTTATTTTTCTTTATATAACCCTTAATAAATTGATAAGTATAGTATTATCAGCTTTAAATCTTTAGCGTTGCCATAAAAACACTAAATTATATACACACTCCAACTCTCATCTATGCATATACTCGTTATAGAACTAGTAAAGCCTCCTTGGCATATTTGTACTAATTCATTTTTCTTCCATATGAGTCAGGAGAAAGAGGATAATGCATCTTCCCTTTTAGAGATATATACCGGTCACCTATTTGCATACGTGATTGTGTGAGCAGAGAATAAGCAAGGTGGGAGCAATAAGTAACACTTTTTGATTTTCTACTTTATAGTCCTTGTTAAAAAAATGTAATTCACCCCTATTGTGGTACTACCCTATGTAAACTAGTTTAATAGTGAATAAAGTTATATTATTCTGCATTAACTTTAATTCATTTCTTTATATATATATATATATATATATATACACTCTTGTACATCCATACCAAAAAGATCGTTGGGTTAGCATTTTATACAGGAAAAGAAATTTATAAGATATTAGTTATTTTATCTTTTCGTAACTTCTTTTATTACTATTATATAGTAATTCCATTTTATAATATGGATACTTAGGATGCATTTTTCTTCAATGTGGAGATTGAGACGAATAACTGTTGGAAGACTACAATACAGAAAGAAGTGTTAGCAAGGCTTAGAGAAATAATTCGTTCAGAAGAAGAAGATTGGGAAGGTGCCAATAGCGATGTCAAATTGTTAGTGCAGACTAATAGAGTTTAGGTGAAATGCAAGTTATGAGAAAGGTAGATGACTACGTAAATGATCAAATGATATTTCAAGAAGCTATCAATATTGCACTCACTGATTCTCCACTAATCCCACCTATGTATTCAGATGCGATGTCAACTGGCGAAGTGGATGGTGATTACTATCTTGACACCACTAATGACTCGACTAATGATTACCCAGACCAAGAAGATTATCTAGTTAGTCCAGAATCCATCTCTGATGATGAGGTTTTTGTTCCAACTTAAAATCCAAAGTTAAAGTTGTCTCCTAATGTATATAGCATAATAAAGTATTTTACATAGTGTGTTATACTAAGCCTTAGGAGATTAACTAACTACTATAGTTAAGCACTAATGTAGAATTAGTTTGTGACATATGACTTTAATGTACCATACAAATTATCTTCTATAATATAATAAGCTTGTGATATATCATTCTTTTATGATTCTTAATATTTAAAGTTGTTCTATTATATTTTAGGATGGTTAGTACTTGAATTCCTAGGTTGAAACTCAAACTGAAGGAATCATGTGATGTCTTCAGGAATTCACATCTTTAGACTGATAATAATAAATTTTTCGTTTTAGTCCAGCGTACATTTCCAAACAAATCCAAAGGATGAATGCCCTTAAATAATTTTGAGACAACGACCTCTATCTTTTCTTGAAAAGTCAGGTGCTAGTGAAGCTGAGAAATGGATATGTCAGATTGTGAAAATTCTAAATGGAGTAGGTATAACTATTAATCTCCGAGTAAGCTATATGTTTTGTGGTGGAGCTAATTTATGATGGAAAGAGGTGGAACCAGAACATTGTTAATTTTACTTGGGAACAATTTGAAGAGATTTTCTTCAAAAAGTATTTTCCCGAGGCTGAACGAGATCAATGAACTGTTGATTCTTAAATTTGCAACAAGTCAATCTATCTATATCCCAGTTCAAAGCCAAATTTATCTAGTAATCATGTTAAGCCTTAAGTATATAGATACTAAGATAAAGAAGTGAAAGCAATTTGAAATAGAAAACATTCAAGAATCAAGAATTCGGTCGATCCTTTACAAATCCATGAGTATTCTCAACTTATCGACGTTACGACAATTGGAGAACAAAATTCTTCCACCGTAATATGATCTTCTCCCCCCCCCCCCCCCCCCCTCCCCCCCCACTACTAGAAATAATCATGTTAATAGAACCCCACCTCAATCTTTATCCTAACCCTATCCAAATTAGAATGGACATGCTTACTCCCAAATCATTCATAACACAATGCGTTCAGTGATTCGTTGTCATGAATGTTAAGAAGCAGGACATCTCTGACCACAGTGTCCTAAGTTAAGATCTGCTCCGATCCATTGTCAGTCAAACAATCCCTAAAAAAATCCAAAATTCTTCCTATCCAAAATCAACCTAAGCCAAGTCTTGTAAAGGAAATTGTGCCATTTCTTAGTCGTGGAAATAATTATACAATACTTCCTACACGAAACTCCCATGATGTGATAGAAGGTATGATGTTTTTCCACCATCTTCCAGTACACGTTTTATTTAATTTAGGTTCAATAAATTCCTTTATCGGTCTTAGACTAGCTAAACTATTGCAATGATTACCTACATCTTTAACTACTCCATTGGATATTGAATTACTGATGAGTGAAATCAATACACCAACACAAGGTTATAGAAATTATAAAATTCAGATTGGTTTAGGAACATTCCATGTTAATTTGATAATTTTAGATATTTGTGGTTTGGATATTATTATCGAAATGGATGTTCTGTCAAGACACCATAATTATATCGATTATCATGCCTAGAAAATTTATTTTCGAAATAAAGATAACTATTCTTTTATATTTACAAGGATAACGTTTGTCCGAATCATCAGTTTTCCAAATTCAAATCTCTTATTTAATTCCAAACTTTTGGAACAATTCATAGATTTTTTTCCCCAAAGAATTACTAGAATTTCCCCCTTCCCCATAAATCAAGTTTAGAATCAATCTTTATCCTAATACATTTCGTATCTGGATATCTCCATATCGAATGGTTCCTCTAGAACTCCGAACCCAATTAGATGACCTTCTTAAAAAGACTTTATTCGAATAATATCATCGCCTTAGTGAGTTTCGATATTATTTGTCAAGAAACATGATGGAAGCTTTAGATTATGCATAAACTATAGTAAACTGAGCTCATTAACTATTAAGAATAAGTATCCTTTATCCCGAAAGGGAGATCTATTTTATCAACTTCGAGGAGCAAGCGTCTTTTCTAAAATAGATTTATGATTTGGCTACCATCAATTGCGTGTTAGAGAAGAAAATATTTTGAAAACTGCTTTTTGAATTCATTATGGGCATTTGAATTTACTGTAGTGTCATTTGGATTAACCAATGCACTCGTAACTTTTATGGATCTAATGCAAAGAATCTTTAGGCCTTTTCTTGACGAATCCGTTATCGTTTTCACTGACAATATTCTGGTTTATTCTGAATATTCAACAGATCATGCCTAACATTTAGAAGCAGTCTTAGATAATAAAAAAAATCGGTTATATGCTAAGAAGAGAAAATGTGATTTTTTCAATGAAATAAATAAAAAATTTAGGATATTTTATTTTTGAAGTCGGAATCCAAGTCAATCCAGCCAAAATTTCGGCCATTTTAAAATCGAAAAATCCTACCAATGTTACCGAGATAAAAAGTTATATAGGATTATCTGGATATTATCGTCATTTTATAGAATGATTTTCTTGCATTTCTCTCCCTCTTTTTACGCTAACTATGAGGGAAGTAGTAAACAATTTGGTCCTAAGATAATTCAGGAAACCACTAAGAGAATACAACAAATTTGAGAAAGATTAAAGACAACCCAAAATCATAAGAAAAGTTATGCAGACCAGCGTTGGAAACCCTTAGAATTTCAAATTAATGACCAAGTATTTCTGAAAATTTCTCCTCGAAAAGGAATCTTACGCTTTAGAAAGAAAGGCAAATTATCCCCAGATATATTGGATATTTCATAATTTCTAAACGAGTTAGCTATATAGCCTATCAATTAGAATTACCAGTGGAATTATCCAATATTCACAATGCATTTCACGTGTCTTAGTTATGCCAGTATATTTCTGATTCCTCTCATACCATTACATGGCAAGAGTTATATATCGAACCAAAACATGAATTTGAAGTACACCCTATTCAAATTCTGAATCACCAAGTGAAGTACTTCAGAAATAAGGAAATCTCCCCAGTTAAAGTACTTTGAGAAAATCAAAATCAGTAAGAAGCCACATGGGAACTAGAACGGGCTATAAAATATCAATATCCCAACTTATTTCAAGGTAAATTCTAGGACGAATTTCTTTTTTTTAGGTAGGTAGACTATAATAACCAGACTTTGGAATCAAATCTATCACCGACCCTAATCACATATATTTATTGTTTCAACCCTCATAAAGTATTAAAATTCAAAAGTCTTCTAAAAGAAGAATGAAATTACCCTTGATGCCCTAAAAATTTACTAAATTAACCTGGACACCTTAAACTTTCAATAATTACAAATAAGCCCCTAAAAACTTAAATCTAATATAACTTGACTTATTAGTTACCCTAGATCCCAACTTTTTATCAAATTAATCCTTTGGACTTTGACTTGCACAAAAGTATAAGTTTAACACCTGAAACTTTCTGAAATTACAAAATACCCCTAAACTCTATCGAAAGTACACTTTTAAGGAAATAAATGCATATACTTGACCAACCAAGGACCAAACACCAAAATTTGAGTAATTTCACATTACCCCTGTCCAAACAAGCCTACACATCAACACTATAAGCCAAAAATCACATGTGTACACCATGAACATATGTGAGGTACATTAACTAAGCTTGAAAACTTCACAAATTCAGTTCAAATCCACCTCCCTTCTCCACTAATGAACTCTCTTTGTTAAACACTATTAATATCCCACAATTTTCTCAGTTTAAACTCACCCCAACAGAAGTTTTAAGACTCAAAATTTTCACTCAAAATAAGTATACTATGATTTTATGTACTATATTCAGTTCTTTTAATTTCAATCGATTTTTGTATTGTTATAATACTAGAATATATCAAAACAGTAGAAATCTTACGTAGAAAAAAACCCTAGGTGAAAAATATGAAGTTTCCACCATTAAAGCTTAAGCTTTAATGGCGAACTTCGAAATAATGATCAAAAATCAGGTTTAAAGGTTTGAATGTCTTCATTAGAACCTTAGGAACTCGATTGTAATGTTCAAATCCCATTATTAATACCAAAATTTACCACCCTACGGGGACCAATTACAAGCCAACACATGTCATCTAATGTGGCACAAATCCAAGTCAGCCTGATAGAAAAGCCCAACCAATGATGAAGCCAGCCTGATAGAAAAGCCCAGCCAACATTGAAGCCCGGCCAACACTGAAGCCTGACCAACAACAAGTATTGCCAACCAAGCGACAATAGTCTTACTACCTGTATTACCAATGAAGCGACAACATTCGTATAATAAATTCTAAATATGTATTGATGTAAATGCCTAATGAATGAAGGCATTCCATCCTTTCAAATAACAAATATCAAAACCCCTCTTGGGCTACAAATACATTGCACCACCCTCATTACAAAAGAGGAGAAAAATATCTTAAGGCAATCGATACATAATAGTGGACGTAGGCTATGCCATTGAGCCAAACCACTTTAAATTTCTTACATCTTGTTTGTTTTACTTATTTTATCTATGATCGATTAATTAGGCCTAGTCTAGTTTTTTGCATCAATAGAAAAACAACTAAAGGCAATCAATACATAACAATGGATGTAGGCTATTCTATTGAGCCGAACCACTTTAAAATTTCTTATGTCTGGTTTGTTTTACTTATTTTATCTGTGATCGATTAATTGAATCTAGTCTATTTTTTTCCATCAACAGATTGGCATCGTTTGTGGGAACGTATTGCTAAATGTTTTCACTCGTCCATCATCCATACCTGAAATTCTAGAAACAAGGGAATTCTTCCTACTCCCCTTGTCCCTCCAAATAACAATGATTTAAGAGGAATTTTGGCTAGACTTTCCAAGGGTCAAGAGGCTATTCGGGATATTATACGATAGTTAGATCAAACTCTGAAAGATGGAGTTCCTGTACATGTTAATCAAAGGAATATGCCACCATCGCCAGCAAAGAGTATTGGGCATATCCGTTCCAAAACTTCTAGGGATCCTTCATACCTTCTTGGAGAAACTTCTTCTATTAGGATTACTAATTTCACTGATGGGTAATCCATCATCCCAAAAATATTGAGTTCCTTAGAAAGGCTAAGTAGGGCCTCTCATTTCGATCGTTTGGGACCCCAGTGAAATTCCCAACGGGTTGCGTTAAGAAATACTCGACAACCAAGCAATTTAAGGGAAGGTTTAGCCCAATCCAAATTAAATACCCGACGAACTGATAGGTCCAGTCAGAAGGAGTGTTCATAAGAAGAAAGCTCACCACGATCAGTTAGTCGGCATAGAAAAGCTTCCACCTATAGATCTAGTACTGGTAGTGACACTTGGAAAGGTTCCATTCAGTGTGGTAGTGTGTCAAGTGTTTGTGATGTGATTTCTATCCACATGCATGAACTCACACACACTTAGTTTTTACAGACAGTCCTAGAAAATTACATATAAAGACTATATGCTGTGATTTTCTTTTCTTTCTTTCTTAAAAAACTTGGAACCTTTTTGACCTTTTAATCTATCCCAGATTCCACAGATATCTTGCTTCAAAATCAGTCAAGATCTTAATCAATCTCAGTTTTGAAAAGATTTTAGAGATTGAAAACCTCCAAGTGAGAATCCAACTAGGTCAAGGTTTAGTTTCACAAGAACAGAAAACATAAAACATTTATAGATCTAAATCAACAAATATTTTCACAAATCGAGAAGCAAATATGCAGATCTAGTGATATATAACATGCAATAGTGTAGATCTAAGATTTCTATGAAAAAGAAATACAGATCTCACCAAAATGTCTAAGTTGGTAACAAGATAACAGATCAAGAGGTTACAGCTACAAAAGATCAAACCAGTAACACCAATCTCTCTCAAACACTCAAGGTTGTGTTTGGATTTCAGAAAGTACGAAGGTTTGAATATGGTTTGAAGTTGTTTAGGGTTAGGGTTTGTAACTTAGTTTCCCTTTCTCTCTCTTCTCTCTTTTCTTTTCTCTCTTCTCTCTCACTTCTCTCTTCTCTTTTTTTTTCTCTCAATTTGGATGACTGCCAAAAGTCTTCAAATGCTGAGAATGAGATGGTTTATATAGGAGCCAAGGAAGGTTCTGGATCGCTGATAGCAATCAACGGTTGAGATTCAGTCTTCCTTATATTGAATTGATCCAAGGGTGCTAAGATAGAAGTTGGTTAAAACGAAGGTGATTGGTCCATAGTGATAACACATGGATAGACTTTAAACACATGTAGGCCATAGATAACGTTTGATCTAACGATCCACAATACACCAGGCAGTTCTCTCACAAAACAAACACAAATGAGATAACAAGAGCATGACAAGTGTTGGCATTTCATTGGCTGGCAAACGCGCGTCCAAAATAATTACAGGCAACACCCTAAAGTCTTTGGCGCATTGATATTCTACCCAATCAAACATTCTAATGAAAAACTAATTTTTCATAATCGCATTTTAACCCCACAAAGTTTATAAACACACTTTTATTAAAGAAAACATTATTTTAAAAATGTTTAAAAATTCCCAAAAAATTATTAAAACAACATTTTAAGGGGATTTTAACACACAATCAATATGAGTAATATATACACATGTATGCACTTCTAATGTGTGTAGTGTGATTCAATTTATACCTTGTTTGGATCATTGAAAAGGATTAGAGAGTGAACAAGTCTGAGGTTCTTTGGATTCTAGGTTAGACAACATATTTTGTCACTATTTCCAAATTAGATGAACACTTATACAATATAGACTTAAGTAAGTCAAAGTTATAAGGTGCTTCAATCTCCCCCTTTGGAAATATGAGACAAAATCTCCTTTGAGTTAGCTTAAACTCTTAGGGAACCAAGAAAAATAAAACCTAGTCCTATGCAAAAGATACTATCTACCCATTTCCTAGAAAGTCAAAAATTACATAACTCAACTATTTACAAATGTGTACACTAGAGAGAAATGGTAGAAAACCAGTAGGAGTGGTTCCTGCAAAAATGCACTAAGATCAAGCAGTTTAGATGTAATGTAAACAAAACATTGAACCCGTAAGACTCAAATTTCTCCCCCATTTTGTCTCAAATGGACAAAGGGTAAAAAATTACGGTCTTAAGAGATTAATCAGCACATACCATACCTATAGAATTACGCAAATACAGAAATCTGTTATAGTCTAGAGGTTTAGTGAACATGTCTGCAAGTTGAAAATCAGTAGGTAGGTAATGGATTTCTAACTCCTTAGTCTCAACAAGTTCGCGTATAGAGTGATGTCTTATTTTAACATGCTTAGTTTGCGAGTGTTGAACTGGGTTTTTAGATATGTTAATGGCTCTTTGATTGTCACAATACAATTGTAACTGATCTTCTTTAATCCCATAGTCGCTTAGCATTTGTTCTATCCATAACAATTGAGCACAGCAACTTCCTACTGCTATATATTCGGACTCAGCCGTAGATAAAGATGTGCAATTCTGTTTTTTGCTCCTCCAACCCACTAAATTATTACCGACATAATAACAGGAACCTGATGTACTCTTACTGTCATCAGTACAATCGGCCCAATCAGCATCAGTATACCTTATAATGGTGCTGCAGGTATCATTAGTGTACCTAAGTCCAAGATTAAGAGTGCCTTTTATGTACTTTATTATACGTTTTACACAAGATAAATGGCTCTCTTTAGGGTTATTCTGGTAACGTGCACACAGACATACAGCATACATTATATCTGGTCGTGAGGCAGTTAGATAGAGTAGACTACCAATCATACTACGATAAAGTGTGGAATCAACTGACTTTCCATTTTCATCTTTACATAATTTAACAGTAGTACTCATTGGCGTTTTGGCAACTTTAGCATTATCTAAACCAAATTTCTTAACAAGATCTAATGCATACTTATTTTGTGAGATAAATAATCCATCCGAATTCTGTTTCACTTGAAATCCTAAGAAAAGCTGTAGCTCCCCCATAAGGGACATGTGAAACTCCTTATGCATAATAGCAGAAAAGGATTTAACTTCAGATGTTGAAGTAGACCCAAAGATGATGTCTTCTACATAGACTTGGGCTATAATAATGTTTTTGTCAAAATGTTTGACAAAGAGGGTCTGGTCATTTCCCCCTCTCTTAAAACCCTTATCCAACAAAAAGTTGGATAGGTATTCATATCAAGCTCTAGGATCTTGTTTTAAGCCATACAAAGCCTATTTTAGACGAAAGACATGGTATGGGTATTTTGGGTCAATGAACCCTTTGGGTTGTTCTACATATGTTTCTTCGGATAGAATTCCATTGAGGAAGGCAGACTTGACATCCATTTGATAAAGTGTAAATTTTAAGTGACACGCTATGGCGAAAAGAAGTCGAACAGATTCAAGACGAGTGACAGGGTCAAATGTCAATCTAAAATCTATCCCTTCTATTTGTGAGTAACCTTGAGCAACTAGCCTAGATTTGTTTCTAAGGATTACCCCATTTTTGTTAGATTTGTTCTTAAAGATCCAACGTGTGCCAATAACATTTTTGTTTTGAGGCCACGATACAAGATACCAGACATCGTGAATGACAAATTGTAAAAGTTCTTCCTGCATAGCAGAAATCTAGTGTGTGTCATTCAATGCTTCATTAACATTTTTCGGTTCCACAAGGGAGACGAAACATGCGTAATTAGCATAATTTCTTAACTGGGATCTAGTACGGACAGGCCCATTAGGATTACCGACCACGTTGTTAATGGGATGATCTTCAGAGACCCAGCCAGGTACTTCTGGATTCTCAATAGGTAATGAGTCATCTATTTCTGGTGAATCATTTTCAGATTCAACCACAATAGGTGATTCATATATCTTATTTTCAACAATAGTGTCGCTTACAATTACATTTATCGACTCCATAAGGGTCTTAGTACGCAGATTGTATATACCATATGCACGACTGTTTGGAGAGTAACCTAAAAAGATGGCTTTATCTCCACGCATCTCGAATTTGGACAAATGTTCTCTATCTTTACAGACGTAACACTGACTTCCGAAAGTTCTTAGGTATTTCAGATTAGGCTTCTTTCCGTACCACAACTCATAAGAGGTTTGTTTAGTGTTTTTCCTAAGGTAAACATGATCAATGATATGACATCCAGTTTTAATAGATTCTACCCAGAAGTACTTAGGTAGAGATTTGGCATGCAACATGACACGCGCCATCTCTTGAAGAGTTCGGTTTTTCCATTCGGTAACACCGTTCTGCTGAGGAGTCTTAGGGGCACTGAATTCATGTTTGTAACCGTTGTAGTCACAATATTCAACTATTCCCGTGTCTATGAACTCTCCCCCTCTATCGCTACGAATGCGATTGACTTGTGTGTCCTTCTCATTTTCAATTCTTAGTAAAATTTTCAAAAATGTCTGAAACGTGTCAGATTTATGTTTCAAGAAGGCAACCCAAGTGAATCGTGTAAAATCATCAACCATGACTAGTATATAACTGTGTCCACAAAGACTAACAGTTCTAGAGGGACTAATAAGGTCCATGTGGATGAGATCTAGAGGTCTAGAGGTGAGAATGTCTTTAACTTTTTTATGCGAAGTCTTAACTATTTTTCCTTCCTGGCAATGACCACAAACAACACTGGAAATAGGTTTAATTTTAGGAATTCCTCTAACTATCTCTTGAGTAGACAATCTACCAAGGATATCATAACTTAGGTGACCCATACGATTATGCCAGATTTTATTGTCATCCATTCTGACAATGTTACAGGTTTCAGAACTAGTCTTGACAGTATAACAGTTGTCAGGTGTTCTAAATCCAGTAATGATGCATTCACCTTTATCATTTAGAATTTTGCAATTTTTCTTTGAAAAGGTAACTGTATGGTCAGAGTCACAAAATTGTGATATACTTAGGAGGTTGGCTTTAAGGCCTTTAACTAAAAGTAGATTTTCCAGAACAGTCATTCCCTCTTCTTTTAGGGTTCCTTTACCTATGATCTGGGATGAAACTCCATCGCCAAAAATGACTTTACCTCCAGCAAATCTGGTTTTGTTTAAGAGTTTGGTTTCATCTCCAGTCATATGTTTGGAGCATCCTGAATCTAAATACCAACCAGATGAAGTGTGTTCAGCTTTTAAGGCAGTGATAACAATGTTACACTTCATTTGGGGTAAAATATCATCTGTTCTAACCCAAATATCTCTAGTTTTAATTTTGCGCAAGTTTGCTCTCATTTGATAAAATTTTCGAGAAGCAGCTTTTTATCGAAAAACATTTGGCGCAACAAACTGATTTTTGTGAAACAATTGAGCTTTTGCTTTAGGAATGTTTCTGGGAGCCTTTCTCTTAAATGAACTCTTAGTTTTGGTCTTTCTATTCCCGTAGTTAGAGTTCTTGTCAAGTTGTCTTGGAAGGACATAATGGTTACGATTTTGCCTAGAATAGTTAAAGTTCTTGTAAACAGGAGTGTTGTACACAGGGGTGTTTAGACGCCTAGCATAACAACCTTCAAATGAATGACCATAAACGTCACAGTAGGAGCAATATTGATTTATTGAGGGATGTACTTCCTTAGGGAAACTTATAAAGATGGATTTAATAGGATTCTATCCAGAAGTCTTATTCCTAGGAGGTATGGTTTTAAAGGTAGATTCAGCCTTTCTGATCAAAGGGTAGACGTATTTAGTCTCAAGTGTACTGTTAGCCTTAGAGTTACTAGACTCTCCAATGTCTTTCTGTTGTTTCTTTTGATCATATTCCGTTTTAATAAAATGAAAATCTGGACATGTTTCGATTGGTCTTTTGTCCCCAGACACAAACTTGATAGGTTCAAAATTATTAGTTTGTGGTTTATTCTTAGGACAGAAACCAATACCGGTTCTATCATCAGAATTGGTCTTAGAGTCAACAACAAAGTCAGTGAAACAATTTGAATTGTTTTCAAACTTAGAAATTTTTTTGAAAATAGTTGTTGTCTTTGTTTTTGCTTCTTCCAGTTCTAATAATGTTCCCTTGTATTTCATTTACAGGGTTTCATTAGTTTTATTCAACTCTTTTAATTTTTGATCAAAAGTTTCAATTTCTGATTGATGTGTCAGACACTAGTTAGTGTACTCTTCGACATTCAGCTTCTGAATAAGACTTAGGTCATCTAATTTCTTAGTCAAGTCTCTAACAGTCTTCTCCACTCTAGTGCCTTTTTTAAGAGTTTTAGCATACAAAGTATGAATATCTGGGAGGTCATCTGTGTCTGAGTCGCTAAGTGAAGTGTGTGTAGTGACCCCTAACGATTCATTTTTAGTACTCACGCACCCATTGACATCGACATTATCGAGATCTCTTTGACTCACACGCACGGAACTAGAGCTAGAAACATTTTCAGATAACAAGGCATCTAGGCCAGTCAAAGCAGTATTCACAAGAGCAGGAGTAGAGGTATCATTATCACACACAGGCATATCATCATTGTAAATGATCTTAGCAAAAAAGGACATGCAAGAATCAAATTCATTTGATGACTCAAGTTCCTCTTCATCAGAGTCACTTGAATCATCCCAAGTTTTACAGACATTGGCTCTATTGTGTGTGTTGGTTTTATTCAGATTAACTCTGCAATCGTGAGCAATGTGACCTAGTTTCCCACATCTAAAACATTCAATCTTTTTAAGGTCTCTATTAGATCTGAAGTTGTTGTCCTTAGGATGTTTGTCAAGACCTTTCTCACGAGGTGTGGGATTAGACACAGTTGGATAATTAGGCTTGCCTTGTTTAGATGCCTATTTGTTTCTAAATTTAACAATTTTCTTAAATTGTTTGGACATAAAGGCAATCTGATTATCTAGTTTGTCTATATCACACTCCTCATCAGAGTCACAGTTGGTCAAATTAGTCTCATGTTTAGATATCTTAGAGGAAAAACTCAAGTTAGAGTTGGGCTGTTTTCTTTGAGACTGATTTAATTGTTTCTTAAAGTCTAATTCCATTTCCACGGTCCTAAGTTTGCTACTGAGCTCAGGGGTGAGGTTTTGATCAATCATCTCCTCAATAGCATACCTATTGCTGTTAAACTTTTATGGTAATGATCTTAGGATTTTAGAAACAATCTCATTCCTATCATATGTTATACCATTAGCATGCAACTTAGTAACTATATCAGTTAGGTTCATGTAAAAGTCATCAAAAGACTCAGAGTCAGACATAATCAAAGAGTTGTACTACTGGGTAAGAATTTGAGTTTTAGCAGCTTTAACTCTTGAGTCTCCTTCATGGGCAGTGATTAATATGTCCCAAGCTTCCTTGGAAGTGGCACAAGATGAGATTCTCTTGAACTCATACTCATTAATTGACATAAAGATGGCATTCTTGCCTTTATTGTTATTACGAGAAAGTGTTTTCTCCTCTTGGGTAAACTCACTTAAGATTTTCTTTACCCTCTCATCACTTCCTTCAGTGGCTGGTTTAGTAGGATAAGTATATCCATTTTCAATAATGTCCCAGACATCATATCCTAAAGTCCCTTGGATGAAGGCAACCATTCTTACTTTCCAGTAAGCAAAGTTGTTTCCATCAAACAGTGGAGGTCTGGACAGATTACCAAACCTTTCATTCTTCTCGTCCATAGTTACGATTTTCAGAAAACGATTTCAGAAACACAAGATCCTTTTTGAAATAAAAGTTTACAGGGCTCTCATACCAATTGAAAAACGTTACTAATGCCGTTTAATACAAGATTAAACTGTATAAGAAACTCCGAGTTGTTTGTTGAAGAAACCCTTTTCTTTTGAAAATAAAATAGATAAACAACAAGATGTGTTTACAAAAAATCTTATGTTCGAGAATAACCAAGACTTTGTAATCAGTTTTAAAACTAAGATAGTTTCAAAATATCAGCACACTTTAGAATGAGACGAGGAGATGAAGATAATCAGAACACACTATTTTCAACGTGGTAAAACCTCTCCTAATAGAGGAAACATCCACGGTGACTTCTAAGTCACGAAATTAAAAAATCCACTAACAACAAATAGCAGTTACAAACAATACAACATACATGCACACAACTCAGCCTATTCTAAGTTTAGGAATATACCCCAATTGGTGTCCTTCTAACTTCTTGTAGATCTGATTGTGGATGATGTTCTTCTAGTTTGATAACTTCCACTTTTCTTTAGATTCCTTTGCGTCGACTCAATAATCTTTTATCTTATACCCAACACTTTCAGTGTGGTAGTGTGTCAAGTGTTTGTGATGTGATTTATATCCACATGCATGAACTCACACACACTTAGTTTTTACAGACAGTCCTAGAAAATTACATATAAAGACTATATGCTGTGATTTTCTTTTCTTTCTTTCTTAAAAAACTTGGAACCTTTTTTACCTTTTAATCTATCCCAGATTCCACAGATATCTTGCTTCAAAATCAGTCAAGATCTTAATCAATCTCAGTTTTGAAAAGATTTTAGAGATTGAAAACCTCCAAGTGAGAATCCAACTAGGTCAAGGTTTAGTTTCACAAGAACAGAAAACATAAAACATTTATAGATCTAAATCAACAAATATTTTCACAAATTGAGAAACAAATATGCAGATCTAGTGATATATAACATGCAATAGTGTAGATCTAAGATTTCTATGAAAAAGAAATACAGATCTCACCAAAATGTCTAAGTTGGTAACAAGATAACAGATCAAGAGGTTACAGCTACAAACGATCAAACCAGTAACACCAATCTCTCTCAAACACTCAAGGTTGTGTTTGGATTTCAGAAAGTACGAAGGTTTGAATATGGTTTGAAGTTGTTTAAGGTTAGGGTTAGGGTTAGGGTTTGTAACTCAGTTTCCCTTTCTCTCTCTTCTCTCTTTTCTTTTCTCTCTTCTCTCTCACTTCTCTCTTCTCTTATTTTTTTCTCTCAATTTGGACAACTGCCAAAAGTCTTCAAATGCTGAGAATGAGAGGGTTTATATAGGAGCCAAGGAAGGTTCTGGATCGCTGATAGCAATCAACGGTTGAGATTCAGTCTTCCTTATATTGACTTGATCCAAGGGTGCTAAGATAGCAGTTGGTTAAAACGAAGGTGATTGGTCCATAGTGATAACACATGGAGGCCATAGATAACGTTTGATCTAACGATCCACAATACACCAGGCAGTTCTCTCACAAAACAAACACAAATGAGATAACAAGAGCATGACAAGTGTTGGCATTTCATTGGCTGGCAAACGCGCGTCCAAAATAATTACAAGCAACACCCTAAAGTCTCTGGCGCATTGATATTCTACCCAATCAAACATTCTAATGAAAAACTAATTTTTCATAATCGCATTTTAACCCACAAAGTTTATAAACACACTTTTATTAAAGAAAACATTATTTTAAAAATGTTTAAAAATTCCCAAAAAATTATTAAAACAACATTTTAAGGGGAATTTAACACACAATCAATATGAGCAATATATACACATGTATGCACTTCTAATGTGTGTAGTGTGATTCAATTTATACCTTGTTTGGATCATTGAAGAGGATTAGAGAGTGAACAAGTGTGAGGTTCTTTGGATTCTAGGTTAGACAACATATTTTGTCACTATTTCCAAATTAGATGAACACTTATACAATATAGACTTAAGTAAGTCAAAGGTATAAGGTGCTTCAAATAAGAATTAATTAATGGAAATATTTAAAAGTGAATATATTTAAATAAGTTAACGGGTGAGAGTTAATTTTAGAAATTTATTCCGGATGGTGATTTTGAGCGTGCAGTTGAGTTCGTGAGGGTCGAAACAGCTCGAAAGGGGTGATTATATGCATATATTGGATGTCGGGGCCTAATTAGACATGCTTGATCTCCATATAGAGAATATGGACCCTTTTTATAAGGCCCTAAAACTTGAATAGGGTTTTTAACCCTAAATGGGTAAGGGGTAGGCAACATTAAATCAAATTAGAAGGCTAAAGAGGGAAAAGGCTTAAGGGGAGAGGGAAAGAGAAGAGGAACTTGGGGATCTTGGAGATATTGCTTCAAATTCAATTCAACACCTTCATTCATGCCTTAGATCTTCATTTTTTAAGCAAATGGTTTAAATTGTGATTATTAAATTGCATCTATATTTTCATATTAAAATAGGTGGAATCCAATGGAATTCTAGGGTTTGTCATCGAGTAAATTGGGAATTTCCTTTAGATAAGAGTTATAAATCTGTTGGGGTTTCGATAATTGATGAAATTGATGATTCAATTGATGAAATTGTTAGGGCTAGATTTGTGATAACAAAAGAATGGATTTAGGATAAATCTTGAAATGTTTTGATGAAAAAATCTGTGCATAATTGAGGTATTTACTCCTCTAATGGCGATTTTTGCGTTGCCTTATAGAAAATTGCATTTTCTAACTTTTCTTCTCCGATACGTTTTCTCCAAAAATGGCTCCAAAATGCACCAAAATGACATTTTATAAATTTGGGCAGATTCGTGGGGTGAATTTTAAGAAATATTTTTAGTTGTTATTCCGTTGGAGATTCACTAGACTGATAGGTGTAACTAATTACCCTTGGATTAATTAGAGTATTAATTAAATTGGAGAGATTAAGGTTTATGATTGACTGAATGAAACCTTGTTAATTAAGTGGGGGAAACTTAATTGGATAAATTGAACATTGAATTGGGAATATTGAAATTCGGACCGAGAGAAAGAAAGTCTGGGTATACTGAAAGGGGTTATGCCACGATATTGGGAATTAATTAATGTACAATTAATTAAAATTAAATCGAACCATATACAAAAATGTTTTAGGCTTTGGTATGGGCATAATACTCTGATAGCCTAGATTTATTTATCTATGTCGATGTGGAGTACATATATGATTTATATATATATATATATATATTTGTGTGAATAATATATATAGTAAAGTCATACCAATATTAATGCTATCATAGGAGTTTGCGTGATGTGGGTGACTCCCCTGGCTTGAGGAGAAGGGTGAGTATAGTCCCCAGGCTATAGTGTCTGTGACTTAGAGGGGTGGGACCGTTATGGTATAGAGCGGACACTTTCAACTGTAACTATAGTCGCCTCCTATCCGTTAAGTGATAGCCTTTTATATCCGACATATGTGTGAATGTTGAGATATAGCTATACGTATATATAGTGCAGAATTGTATACGAGAATATTTATGGTGTGAAATGTATAAATGATATAACTTGTGAATTGGTTATATGGAATTAAATGAGAAATAACTTAAATAATATATTATGAATGTTGAGTTATGGATACGTAGATATAGTGCATAATTAGATACAGATATGTATAAATTGTTTGAATGTATAAATAATATAACTTGTCAAATGGTCGTATGGTATCAAGTTGGATATAGATGTAAATAAGTTAGTGTGAAATATAACTTATAACTCGTATACATGATGCGAATGGTATAAAGGATATAACTCGTGAGAATGTTATATGGAATTAAACAGGAAATGATTTAAATAGGTTAATATGATTAATAACCCATAAAATGTATACGATTCTCACTCGAGTTGGGATAGTGGGAAATAGTGAGATGTATGAGACAAGATTAGTTACGGAGGGTTAGCTAGATGAGTCATTTATAGGTTTGATAGGTGTGCACATTAGTTAAGGGGTGAGGTGTACTCAAGGGAGTGTGCGGCACTAATTTAAATATGAAGAGCATTTGCATTTTAATTTCGTGCATTTAAGTACACTTGCCAAATATTTTTAAATGTTTTGGGTTCTAACCCTTGCTATAAAATATTTTCATAAACCTTTTAGGTGTCCTACCACAGGGGAGCTAGTCGTGTTCCTTCCTATAGGGTGTGCAGCTGCAGCTTATGTGGATTGGTGCGGGTTATTTGTTTAGACGCTTTTTCTCATTCTATCTTTAGATAGTGACTTTTCCTTTTGTATTATTGAGTTTGTACTTTGATATTCAGACTTGGCATGTATCGGTATTCTTGCACTTTGTGGATTGCATGTAGTCGATGTAGCTCGACAAACACTTGTACTTATTTTGTGGCATATTTATTTTCTTTCTTGTAATAGTTAATTCGGTTTCCTAGTATGTTGGTTGAGTTTGATTTAATTCTAAAGATAAAAATTTGGCATCAGCTTAATTTAGTACTGGGTGATTAGTAATTAAAAAGTTTTTGACAGTGATGCTAAGAATGAACCAGATGAGATTCCTATTTAATTTGATGTAGGGCTAATCACCCTGTATTTTATTAGGTGGGGTGTCACAAATGGTATCAGAGCAGCAGGTTCTAGTGTCCTTAAGATCTGTGCGACTTTTCACGTTCAAGCGTAGCATTCTTTAATATAGAGCCTTATTATAGGATTGTTGTATTCCTTCACGTATGCAATTTACGTTCTTCTACTATATGGTATAGTTCATGTGATTCATATATAGTTTCAGTCGAGTGTGGTAGATCGAATATTATAAATTAACCAACGTGGGAAGTTAGAAGGATTTCAGAGGGAGGACTCAACAAAAGCCACAGGGTATACTATAGATAGTGATGCGATAGGAGTAACTACGATAATTATTTGCATAATTGAAGTTGGAGAAACCGCTGGGGTGTAGTAGTTTCCCCAAGAATCGTCGGGAAGGAAAATGGTGCAAAGTTAAAACCCAAGTGTAGACGACAAGGGGTGAGGATCGAAGAAAATTTTATTTAAAAGAACAATACCCTAGGATTTGAAGGAGGTGTGGAAGAGTGATTTACTAGTGGGTAGAGAACATCCAATTAGGATTAAATGTAGGGGGAGTGTAGTGTCACTCAAGTCAAAAATTTTGGGCAAGGAAGTTTCCTTTTAGAAGCACTATGGGGTGATGGGAACCAACCACCACATTCATGGGAGATACTGCGAATAACGGGGAATTAATGGTGCATATTATTACGAAATATCTTACTACTGGTTAAATAGAGAGGCAAGGAAAATTTTAGAAATTTTACAAAAAGGGTCGGAGAGTGACCGGATGGGAAGTAAAGGTTACAGAATTCGCAAACTTCATAACCGAGGTGAGGGATACAAAGAATCAAATACAGTTTGTAAGTTGAGATTAGACCCGTTGGGTAGAGTGTAGAAGCAAGGATAGGAGATATGGGTAGGATGGTTGGTGTTGTTGTCGTCAAAGTTGTACAATTACAATTGGTATATATGCTCTCGAGAGAGGGGAGCTAAGAGAGTTGGAAAAACTATCGAAGAGTATGTTTGGATTTTTAGTGCTAGTAAGTTTCCAAGAAAAGAAATATCCAGTAGGGGACCCAGACTAATGATCGAGCTCCATGAAAACTATACCGAGTAACGGTGAGTTATAGTTAGGACCATTAAGGCCAATAACAAGTTATTGTATCAGCGAATCCAAAGGACATTTGGGTTGACAATTAGGATCAATATTTCCAGGTCCGTAAAAAGGGGAACCTCGACATGGCTGGTTCGCCCAGAGACAGGGGGATGACACGGAGAGGTGTCATATGTGTAAAAGAGTAGAAACACGTGGGTAGATTTTATCCGCAGCGAGTCAGGGTACCAGAGCTAGATGCCTAGTAAGAGTACATGTTAGAGAAGTTTTTGGTTTCGTTAGGATGCGGGTGTTATGTCTATTAACCGTTGAGCCAACAATATTGTGAGTAACTAAAACTATAAGTCTTATTGCGAGATGATTGGGGTATGTATTATGTGATGCAAGCGGGTTACAAAAATATATTAGTATTAGATTCACGTGAGAATTGGATTTAGTGAAAGTATCATTAATGTCAATGTCACTAGTATGCGTATTTTTAGCATAGAGTAACAGGGTAATCTTTGGTTACACCTAATAGGAATGGGTGGGGTACATTGAGAAGTTGTATTTTTAGGGACTAGATCCTTTGTGAGGTGATAATTGAGATATGGTTTTATTTTGGGTACGAATGAGATCGCAATGGGGAAGGCGATCATAGCAAGGCTATCATATTCGTTGTTTCTGTACCGGATGTATATTCTCTTGAGATGTTTCAGTTGGAAGAGGGTTGAGAAATATCATAGCGGCAATATTGTGTGAAGTAGGATTCATAGGGTGCAGTTGTCTAGTTATATTGGATCCCGGTGCGTAGGATTTTTACTGAGCGGATTCAAGGGATGTAGGGTTGCCGTGGAGCGGAGAGATTTAGCTCGTTATTAATAATTAGCGTTGAGGGATTAGTGATAGTATGAGTGTAGTAGTATATGACTCCTTTAGGGACGTGGGAGTCCATGACAGACTTGGGAGTATTGGGGCAAGATTCGAGAGGACCAACGATGCTGAGGAGTAATGCACTAGAAAAATTTATTTTGGGCTTTGCTGGGAAGTGCTATACGCATAAGCCCTAATGAAATGTCGAAAGGTGAAGATGCCATTGGATTCTCGGTCATTGGATTTAATGATAATTAGCAAACGTGTGTAGAAAATACGTTGAGCGGAAAGCCACTAACTGATAGGGCTAGTGGATCCTGAAGGTGTTGCGAAAGAAATACTGCGAGGTTTTGGCACCACAAGTTGCTATGTTGTGCATGTTTAGATGTGTTTTGTGTGATTTATTTTATCTCTTTTTCCATTGCGGGGACCCTTAGGTATGGGACTAAAGGGGTATTTTGAGGATCTCACATCAGTAATAAAGGTGGGGTAATGTCGGGAAGATTTGAATAAGTGATGAGTAAAGTCATCATAAATATTTGGAGGATATATCCATGCCAATAATGCGGGGGCCAAAATTGAGAGAAATATGGTTACATAATTGATGAGAAGAGGTTCGTACAATTAGACTCGAGTTAGGGGTGTATGCACACCTCGGGTGGAGCCAGAGCCTCTACTGTGTAGATACTTAGCAGATTTCGAAAAAAAGAAGCAAAGGCAAAAATTTTGAGTATATTTCAGAGGAATGGGAATGAGTTGTCTCCCGAATTATGGAATGTTTGAGCATGGGTGTGTTTAGAAGTGACATTGAGTGCGTCACAACCAATGGTGTGCTATCACTAGGATTCGTGAGTGAGAAGAATATTAATGGATGGTGGATGCGTAGATCGTAATAGATATAATATATATATATATATATATATATATATATATATAAGTACCGTGGAAAGTGGGGTTCTTTGGTGGTAACCACGTGAGAGTGGGGGGCGGTCACTAAGAGGATGGTTGCATTATACGAGAGATTTCTATTTTCGAGGATTATGGGAGTAGCGTGGACGTTTTTCGAAGTTTCAATTGTGTAGCTATAGTTTGGATCTATAGAGGATAGTTATAGTAAGACTGGGTGTTCGTGGTACCAGGTTATGAATTAGCGTTGCTAGGTTTGACCTAGGATAGGGTCTAACATATATATTCGGTAATGTGTGTTAAAATGTGTTGCATGTTAATGTACTAATATTGTAAAATTGAAATCCTGGGGAGTAGGGACATATTTGATGTGATTCAGGGTGGTTGGACTTATTGTCGAGCGGGAAGATATAACTCGGGTTTTACTTTCACGCAAGGAAACTCGTGATGGTAAGGGCGCGGTAGTAGGTATTTTCTTTTGACATAAGAGTGTATATGTATACTTTCATGCCAAGAGGAGGGTATGGGGAATGTTACAACTGTGGGATAAGTTATATTACAGATTAAAGGCTAGTCAATGTCGTATTTCATTTGGTGCGGTTAAGCATGGGTACAGGGTAGATGGGCGCTCTGGTTAATTACATTCGCTCAATAACTTTGTGTAGAAATGCTAAGAGTAAGTGGTTGTGGGGCTACTTGAGACCAGGACTACTACACTTATTCGAATTTCGAGGATGAAATTCCGTTGTAAGGGAGGAAGTATGTAACACCTCATAATTTCTGGGTTATTATTTTTATTTAATTAATTCAGTAATTAGTAATTCACTTGGGTCTGACCCCTATTCCTGAAAAATTCAAAGACGTCGAGACACCACCGCCCAAAGCAACTAGGGCTTTCGAAGAATCCAAGGTAACTGGCAAGGGATCCTCGGACGTAAGGTCTCCTCGCAGCAAACCACGGGTCGAGACCCCCCCTTCTTAAAAAAAATCATGGGCGTCGAGACATCTAAGGTCGAGATACCCCCGTCAGCGCCAACATATGCTGAGACACCCAAGGTCAAGATACCACCAGACGCCAACAGTGGATTGGGCGAGATACCCTCTACTATGAGACACGAGGAACCCCTAATGGAACTCGCAATCGCCAAGACACTCCCAACCATAGACTGACTCGGCGGAGTATTCCCCATATTTACACCAGCGCGCGAGGAGCTGCTGCCAACGCTGTGATATGTCGAGATACCTATAGAGGAGAAATCATTGCGCGAGGAACCTCTAGAAAAACCCGTCACGAGCGAAAGACCCTCATGTGCAGAAATAGCAGGCGAGGAACCTTGGGGTGTGGACTCCGACCGTGCGAGGTCTTGAATGGGGCGAGAGACCCGCGCCTCCTATCTCGTGGTGAGTCCCTATCTCGACAAGGAGACGAGACACCCCCAGCCACCTCTACCTGATTCGGCGAGGAACCCTTGGTTGGGTGACGTAAGGAACCCCCATGTATAGAACTCACGCGCGAGACGCCTTTGGGCAGAAAAAACGCTGACTGGCGAGGAACCCCTCACTGTATGAGGGAATGACGCAATTATAAGTGGAGAGGAACCCTCGCTAGCCAAGTTACCCAAAACAGGGAATGGCAAAGAACCTTCCTTAAGAACCCATAACGCGTGAGGAACCCAGCTTATGGACCTTTGGTTAAGTAGCGCCCAAAGACCACCTGTTTGGAATTCCTTTCGACGAGGAATCCCTGAGTTCTAAGCCCTTCGGTACAAAATCGTGAGTACACAAGGGACCCGAGGTCGCCACCACTAACAGAACTGCAGGCGAGGAACCCCCAACTATTTGGGCAGCACATACATAACCTTATAACTCGTTAGCAGTAGTTAAAGAACTCTCAAAATACAAATCAGTGTACGAGGAACCCTCGGCTGGCAGCGCGCCCCCATAGTAACAACAGTTGGCGAGGAGAGGAACCCCCAAAAAATATTTTCCATCGGTGAAGAACCCACAGTTGTCGAGCAAACCCCTGCTCGTAATGGAATTCACGAGGAACCAACCTTGATTGAGGGTCATGGCGAGGAACCTTTTTTGGGTAGGCGTTATCGCAAGTACCTTGTTAATATTGCGCGGCGGCGAGGAACCCTTCTTGGGTAGGCGTTCTCGCGAGGAACCCTTAGTGATGAAAGGCCCTGGTAGGGAATCCCTCATAGTTGAAAAATTATTGAAGAACCAAAAGTGGTCGAGTCACCCAATGAGGAACCCCCCTCATTCACAGTAATAAGTGAGGAACCCAGAAGAGAGGATCCCTCCTCAATAACCTGTGGGAGCGAGGAACCCACAATAAATTCAGTTAGGGGACTTTCAAGCGAGGAACCCCCTCCATTACAGGCAGTGGCGAGGGACCAGTACAAGTCCTCGCCCCAAAATTCAACCCGTCGTCAACAAACATATTCACCACTACGACTGAGAAGGTACTATGCCTAACTCCTCCAAGTTTCATTTTCTTAAAAGATTGAACGAATAGCTCTAAGTGCAGAAAAGTTTTTTTTTTAAAAAAAAACATAATTATATGAGCACACTCTTTGTAAGAAATACAACGAGTGACTACAATGAAGAAAAGGAACACTAGTTATTTTTTTTTTTTTGGCACTTGAAATTTTGTGCCTGACTCATTTACCTACATTGTGCGGTGGGTACACCAGATTTATGTGTTCTTTTCTTAAAAGAAGGGCAGAACCTCTACTAGATTAGAAGAGTGCCCATGATATAAGGAACCTTCCTCATTATACTTGGGGGGATATCCAATCCAAAAGTAAAAGTATAGTGAGTAAAGTCCCTAAGACCCGACAGCACCAGCAGGAGGTTATCCTCCTAATAATAATAATAATAATAATAATAATAATAATAATAATAATAATAATAATAATAATAATAATAATAAATTCACTATGTTTTTTTGTATTATTCAATATAGACTTATAGCCTAGAGAACAAGTCCTAACCTCTATTCTCAAGGAAAATTTACTTGACCAGTTTTCAGAAAATAGAGAGAAGCGGGTCTACCCCCCTCTCTAAACTTGTTATTTTTATAAGACAAAAAGGTTCCTAAGAAAAGTTTGGAACAAGCCTGCGGACGAAGGGAAATTTTATTATAAAGAAATAATTATTTCTTTACTTATAATATATGTGAAATTTTATGCAAAGTTTGTGGGAAGGAGAAGTGCTAACCCCATCTCTTAGTTACTTCCCAAGAAATGAATATGCATAACAAAATACCCCAAAGTCACACGGGGTTGCGCGAAAAAAATATAACTTGCTCAGCTATATGCAAGTACCCCGCAGTTAGAGGGGTAGCGTCCAAATTTTAACTTGCTCAGTTATATGTAAGTACCCCCAGCTAGAGGGGCTTCTTCCAAAATTTTAAACTTGCTCAGCGATATGCAAGTACCCCGCAGTTAGAGGGGCAGCTTCAATTTTTTTTTTAACTTGCTTAGTTATATGCAAGAAGTACCCCGCAGCTAGAGGGGCCGCATCCAAATTTCAACTTGCTCAGTTATATGCAAGTACCTCGCAGTTAAAGGGGCAGCTTCAAAATTTTAAACTTGGTCAGCTATATTCAAGTACCCGCAGTTAGAGGGGCAGCTTCAAAATTCTTTTAACTTGCTTAGTTATATGCAAGAAGTACCCCACAGCTAGAGGGGCCGCTTCCAAATTTTAACTTGCTCAGTTATATGCAAGTACCCCACAGTTAGAGGGGCAGCTTCAAAATTTTAACTTGCTCATCTCGTATGCAAATACCCCACAGTTAGAAGCAGGAAGTTCAATCTTGAGGTTCTCACATAAAAAAGAGAAACTCAAAGTATTGGGCAGGTGCAATTATACATATAAGGTATAACAGTTTAGTACCTAAAGCTCCAAGGGTGCCGGAGTGTTCACAGTCTTGAGCAAAGGCCAAGTATAAATATAAGGTGCTCCAATTGAGAACCTAAGGCTCCAAAGGCGCTGGAACGCTCACAGTCTCGAGAGCATAAATATGAGGTGCGATAGTTTAGCACCTAAGGCTCCTAGGGCACCCGAGCGCTCACAACCTTTAGCAAGTGCCAAGTATAAATATAAGGTACGAAAGTTTAGTACCTAAGACTCTTAGGGAACCGGAGTGCTCACAGTTTTGAGCAAGGGCCAAATATAAACATAAGGTGCTCTGGATGAGCACCTTAGGCTCCAAGGGCACCGGAGCACTCATAATCTTGAGCAAGTGCCAAATATACACATAAATATAAGGTGCGACAGTTTAGTACCTAAGGCTCCAAGGGCATCGGAGCGCTCATAATATTGAGCAATTGCCAAGTATAAGTATATGTGCGACAGTTTAGCACCTAAGGCTCCAAGGGCACCAGAGCGCTCACAGTCATGAGCAAGTGCCAAGTATAAATATAAGGTGCGCCAGTTGAGCACCTAAGGCTCCAAGGGCATCGGAGCGCTCACAGTTTTGAGCAAGTGCCAAATATAAATATAAGGTGCGCCAGTTGAGGACCTGTGTCTCCAAGGGCATCGGAGCGCTCACAGTCTTGAGCAAGTGCCAAGTATAAATATAAGGTGCGCCAGTTGAGCACCTAAGGCTCCAAGGGCATCGGAGCGCTCACAGTCTTGAGCAAGTGCAAAATATAAATATAAGGTGCGTCAGTTGAGCACCTGTGGATCCAAAGGCATCGGAGCGTTCACAGTCTTGAGCAAGTGCCAAGTATAAACGTAAGGCACTCCAGATGAGCACCTAAGGCTCCTAGGGCACCGGAGCGCTCACAGTCTTGAGCAAGTGCCAAGTATAAATATAAGGTGCGACTGTTTAGCACCTAAGGCTTTAAGAGCGCCAGAGCGCTCACAGTCTTGATCAAAGGCCAAGTACAAACATAAGGTACAACTGTTTAGTACCTAAGGCTCCAAGGGCATCAGAGCACTCATAGTCTTGAGCAACTGCCAAGTATAAATAAAGGGTACGATAATTTCGTGCACAAGTCTCTTGACATTACAAGACACTTCTGCACGAGGGGGCTAATATTGAGAAGTCCTCAAGCAAGTGAACAAATAATAAAATAAGCTTGGAGTGTGGAGACCCACTTAGAGTGACTCCACCTGCCCAAGATTGCAAGTTTGAAAGAAAATAGCCGAGGGAGAGGGACTCACCGCGAGCAACCCCTCCACCCAAAATGAAAGGCCAAAGGCGAGGGGCCCACTACGTGTAACCCCTCCGCCCAAGGTGAAAGGCCACAGAAGAAGGCCAAGGGCGAGGGGCTCGCCGCGAGCAGCCCCTTCGCCCAAGATGAAAGGCCCCAGAAGAAGGCCAAGGGAGAGGGGCTCACCGCGAGTTACCCCTCTGCCCAAGAAAAAAGGCCACAGAATAAGGCCAAGGGCGAGGGGCTCACCGCGAACAACCCCTACTCCCAAGATGGAAGGCCACAGAAGAAGGTCCGGGGCAAGGGGCTCACTGCGAGAAACCCCTCCACCCAAGATGGAAGGCCGCAGAAGAAGGCCAAAGGAGAGGGGCCCGCCGCGAGAAACCCCTCCTCCCAAGATGAAAGGCCCCAGAAGAAGTCCAAGGGTGAGGGGCTCACCGAGAGTAACCCCTGCGCCCAAGAAAGAAGGCCACAGAATAAGGCCATGAGCGAGGGACTCACCGCGAACAATCACCCCTCCCAAGATGAAAGGCCCCAGAAGAAGGCCAAGGGCGAGGGGCTCACCGCGAGTAATCCCTCCGCCCAAGAAAGAAGGCCATGGGCGAGGGGCTCACCGCGAACAATCACTCCGCCCAAAATGGAAGGCCACAAAAGAAGGCCAAGGGAGAGGGGCTCACGACGAGAAACCCCTCCGTCCAAGATGGAAAGCCGCAGAAGAAGGCCAAGGGCGAGGGGCTCATGACGAGAAACCCCTCCGCCCAAGATGGAAGGCCATAGAAGAAGGCCAAGGGCGAGCGGCTCACCGCGAGCAACCCCTCCGCCCAAGATAGAAGGCCAGAAAAAAAGGCCAAGGGCGAGGGGCTCACCGCGAGCAACCCCTCCGCCCAAGATAGAAGGCCACAGAAAAAGACCAATGGCGAGGGGCTCACCGCGAGCAACCCCTCCGACCAAGATAGAAGGCCACAGAAGAAGGCAAAGGGCGAGGGGCTCACCGCGAGCAACCCTTCCGTCCAAGATGCAAGGCCACATAAGAAGTCCAAGGGTGAGGGGCTCACGGCACGCAACCCCTCCGCCCTAGAAAAAAGTCCACAGAAGCAGGCCAAGAACGAGGGGCTCACCGCGAGTAACCCCTCCGCCCAAGTTGATACCCAGATAAGGAGGTCCACTATAAGTGGCCTCATCTACAAAACTTGGGATGAAGTGACAGGACATGTAATGACCCTAAGGGGGAATGATGAAGGAACCCTAGGGTGCCCCAAAAAAAAATCGACTTTATGGCGTACAAAGGCTTTTGGTCTACCCAACACAAAAGACTTTGCACGAGGGGCTAATGTAGAAGGATGTCTACCTATAAAAAAGTAAAAATATTATTTTAGAAATACTGAGAAGAAACCCAGGGTCCCGAAAGAAACTCATATTGAGCAGGAACCCCCCGGGGTCCCGATAGAAACTCATATTGAGTAGGAACCCCCCAGGGTCCCGACAGAAACCCGTATTAAGAAGGAACCCACCTAGGGTCCCGGCAGAAACGCATAATTGAGAAGGAACCACCCCAGGGTCCCGACAGAAACTCATATTCAGCAGGAACCCCCAGCGCCGCTGCAAGGGTCAGCGCGGCTGAAAGTGTTAACGCCACTGCAAGTGTCAGCGCCGCTGCAAGTGTCAGCGCCACTGCAAGTGTCAGCGCCACTGAGAGGGTCAGTGCCGCTGTGAGCTTCAGCGCCACTTCAAGTGCCAACGCCGCTGAAAGTGTCAACATCGTTGCAAGTGTCAGCGCCACTGCAAGTGTTAGCGCCGCTGCCAGGGTCAGCGCCACTGCGAGCATCAGTACCGCTTCAAGTGTCGGCACCGCTGCAAGTGTCAGCGCCGCTGCGAGCGTTAGCTCCGCTTTAAGGGTTAGTGCCGCTGCAAGTGTCAGCACGGCGCCACTTCAAGTGCCAGCACCGCTTCAAGTGTCTGCGCCGCTGCAAGTCTCTACGCCGCTGCAAGGGTCAGCATCGCTTCAAGTGCCAGCGCCGCTGCAAGTGTCAGCGTTGTTTTAAGTACCAGCGCTGCTGCAAGTGCCAGCGCTGCTGTAAGTGTCCGCGTCGCCGCAAAGGTCAGCGTCGCTTCAAGTGTCTGCGCCGCTGTAAGTGTCAGCGCCGCTGCAAGTCTCTATGCCGCTGTAAGGGTCAGCACCGCTTTAAGTGCCAGCGCCGCTGCAAGTGTCAGCACCGCCGCAATCTTCCGCGCCGCTGCGAGTGTCGGCACCGTTTCAAGTACTAGCGCCGCTGCAAGTGCCAGCGCCACTGCAAGTGTCCGTGCCGCCGCAAAGGTCGGTGCCGCTTCAAGTGTCTGCGCCGCTGCAAGTGTCAGCGCCGCTGCAAGTCTCTACGCCGCTGCAAGTGTCAGCGCGGTGCCACTTCAAGTGCCACCACCGCTTCAAGTGTCTGGGCCGCTGCAAGTGTCTGCGCCGCTGCAAGTCTCTACGCCGCTGCAAGGGTCAGTGCCGCTTCAAGTGCCAGCGCCGCTGCAAGTGTCAGTGCCGCAGCAAACTTCCGCGCCGCTGCGAGTGTCGGCGACGTTTCAAGTACCAGCGTCGCTGCAAGTATCCGCGCCGCCGCAAAGGTCGGCGCCGCTTCAAGTGTCTGCGCCGCTGCAAGTCTCTACGCCGCTGCAAGGGTCAGCGCCGCTTCAAGTGCTAGCGCCGCCGCAATCTTTCGCGCCGCTGCAAGTGCCAGCGCCGTTTCAAGTACCAGCGCC
Organism: Sambucus nigra; assembly: GCA_949130495.1. Classification (NCBI taxonomy): domain Eukaryota; kingdom Viridiplantae; phylum Streptophyta; class Magnoliopsida; order Dipsacales; family Adoxaceae; genus Sambucus; species Sambucus nigra. Next base: position 199,526 of record CASBWL010000457.1, read on the forward strand.
GCTGCAAGTGTTCGCACCGTCGCAAGGGTCGGCGTTGCTTCAAGTGCCAGCACCGCTGCAAGCATCTGCGCCATTGCAAGTGTTCACGCCACCGCAATGGTCGGCGCCGCTTCAAGTGCCAGCGCCGCTGCAAGTGTCTGCGACATTGCAAGGGTCAGTGCCGCCACAAGTGTCGGCGCCGCTCCAAGTGTCAGCGCCGCTTCAAGTGTCCACACCGCTTTAAGTGTCAGTGTTGTTACAAGTGTCAACGCCACTGCAAGTGTCTACGCCACTGCAAAGGTCAGCGTCGCTTCAAGTGCCAGCGCCGCTGCAAGTGTCAGGGTCACCGCAATCTTCTGTGCCGCTGCAAGGGTCAACGTCGTTTCAGGTGTCAGCGCCGCTGCAAGGGTCGGCACCGCTGCAAGTGTCCGCGCCGCTCCAAGTGCCAGCGCCGCTACAAGCATCAGCGTCGCTGCAAGGGTTAGCGCCGCTTCAAGCGTCAGCGCCACTACAATGTCTGAATCACTGCATAAATGTTATTCGAGAGGTGCTGTTACGAGGGTTTCGACAGAAACTCATATTGAGGGAGTAGCTATCGCGAATAACTCCTCATCATGAAACATCACTCTCTAAATGAACAACATCACTAACACTTTACTTTCTTGTACAGGTTGCCTAGTCGAGCAAGCAGGGCTCGAACAGGCGCGTTGGGACCTCCTGGGAGTTTTTGGCTTGGCGGCTGAGGAACAAGGTATGTTGAGCAAGCTCAACCACTTAGCGCTATAGGATTGAGAGAATACTAGTAGGAGACCCTAGGGTCACCCAGTCCTCACACACCTCACACTTAGTCACAAGTGAATTGAGCAGCCAAAGGGCTGGCTGCTCACAAGAAAAGAACTGTTTATAAAATGATTTTAGAGGAGAGGGTCCTCTAAACCCCTCTCAAGAAAAATGATTTTAGAAGGGGGTCCTCGAGACCCCCCTCAAGCCTGAAAATATTTTAGAGGAGGTGGTCCTCGAGACCCCCCCTCAAGTTTACAAAGTTTGTATCAAAGTTACCGTTTCAAAAGATATTTAGCAAATCAGATATTTTGTCTCCATTAGAAGACATGTTTGCTTTTGAACTTTGGTCGGCGCCAGGGGGCATCTGTCAGAGGGGACAGGCAGACCTGCCTGCAGGTAGGGACAAATAGTACACTGCAGACTTTGTCCCTCACCAACCCTCTAAATTTTGGCGCCAAAAGTGCCAACCCAGCCTTAGTGCCCAAGTATAAATAGGACCCCTGGGCAAGGTCATAGAAGGAGACAATAGAAATTACACTGTTACTCTGCCAAAATACCACCAGACCTACCTAAGTATTCTCTCCCTGCTCATTCTCTTAGTGCTGAGTGCCTTGCTCCTTCACTCCCCACTGACAGCCATCACTCTCAGGTGTTTCCCTTGAGAAAATTACTATTTTTGCTGTGAAAGTTCATTTTCTTGCAGGGAGTGAGTTAAAGCTTGAGTTCCATTGTTACCAGAAGGAGAAGTTGCACCAGGAGACCTTGAAGACCTTGCAGGCAGCGTCCATTGGAGTGGGTCACGCCTCACCCTTTCCAGTTATTCATAGACCCCAGTCTCACTACCCTCCTACAAATGGGAATATTTAAAAGTAAATATATTTAAATAAGTTAACGGGTGAGAGTTAATTTTAGAAATTTATTCCAGATGATGATTTTGAGCGTGCAGTTGAGTCCGAGACGGTCAAAATAGTTCGAAAGGAGTGGTTATATGAATATATTGGATGTCAGGGACTAATTAGACATGTTTGAGCTCCATATAGAGATTATGGACCCTTTTTATAAGGCCCAAAAACGTGAATAGGGTTTTTAAGCCCAAATGGGTAAGGTGTGGGCAACATTAAATCACATTAGAAGACTAAAGAGGGAAAAAGCTTAAGGGGAGAGGCAATGAGATGAGGAACTTGGGTATCTTGGAGAGATTGCTTCAATTTCAATTCAACACCTTCATTCAAGCCTCGGATCTTCATTTTTTAGGCAAGTGGTTTAAATTGTTATTATTAAATTGCATCTACATTTTCATATTAAAAGAGGTGGAATCCAATTGAATTTAAGGGTTTGTTATTGAGTAAACTGGGGATTTCCTTTTAATAAGAGTTATAAATCTGTAGGGGTTTTGATAATTAATGAAATTGATGATTGAATTGATGAAATTGTTAGGGCTAGATTCGTGATGACAAAAGAATGGATTTAGGATAAATCTTGAAAAGTTTTGATGAAAAAATCTGTACATAATTGAGGTATTCACTCCTCTAATGGCGATTCTGTCCGCCTTACACTTTAGAAAATCGCGTCTTCTAACCTTTTCTCTCTGATACGTTTTCACCAAAAACGACTCCAAAATGCCCCAAAACGGCATTTCATAAATCTGGGCAGATTCGTTGGGCAAATTTTAAGAAATATTTTTAGTTGTTATTCTATTGGCGATTGCCCAGATTGATAGGTGTGACTAATTACCCTTGGATTAATTAGAGGATTAATTAAATTTGAGATATTAAGTTTTATGATTGAGTGATTGAAACCTTGTCAATTGAGTGGGGGAAACTTAATTGGATGAAATTGAACATTGAATTGGGAATATTGAATTTTGGGTCGAGAGATAGAAAGTTCGGGTATACTTGAAAGGGGTTAGGCCATAATAATGGGAATTAATTAATGTGAAATGAATTAAAATGAAATCAGACCGTATACTCAAATGTTTTAGGCTTGGGTATGGGCATATTAATCTGATAGCCTGGATTTCTATATATATGTTTATGTGTAGTACATATATGATTTATATATATTTGTGTGAATAATATATATATATATATATATATATATATATATATATATATATATATATATAATAAAGCCATACCACTATTAATGCAATCATAGGAGGTTGCGCGATCTGTGAGAATCCCCTGGCTTGAGGAGCAGGGCGAGTATAGTCCCTGAGCCATAGCATTTGTGACTTATAGGGGTGGGACCGTTATGGTATGGAGCGGACACTTTCGGCTAGAACTATAGTCGCCTCCTATGCGTTCAGTGATAGAATTTTATATCCGACATGCGTGTGAATGTTGAGATATAGTTACACGTATATATAGTGAAGAATTATATATGGGAATATACATGGTGTGAAATGTATAAATGATATAACTTGTGAAACGGTTATATGGAATTAAATGAGTAATAACTTAATTAAGTTAGTATAAATTTTGAGTTATGGATACGTATATATAGTGCAGAATTATATACAAATATGTATACATGGTGTGAAGTGTATAAATAATATAACTTGTGAAATGGTTATATGGTATCAAGTTGGATATGGATGTAAATAAGTTAGTGTGAAATATAACTTATAACTCGTATACATGATGTGGATGGTATAAAGGATATAACTCATGATAATGTTACATGGAATTAAATATGAAATGATTTAAATAGGTTAATGTGATTAATAACCCATAAAATGTATACGATACTCACTCGAGTTAGGATAATGGGAAATAGTGAGATATATGAGATAAGACTAGTTACAGAGGTTTAGCTAGATGGGTCATTTATGCGTTCAATAGGAGTGCACATTAGTTGAGTGGTGAGGTGTACTCAAGGGAGTGTGAGGCACTAATTTAAATATGAAGAGCATTTGCATTTTAATTTAGTGAAATTAAGTACACTTGCTAAATATTTTTAAATGTTTTGGGTTCTAACCCTTGCTATAAAATATTTTTAAAAAGATTTTTGGTGTCCTACCACAGGGGCGCCAGTCTCGTTCCTTCCTACAGGGTGTGCAGCTGGAGCTTAGGTGGATTGCTGCGGGTTCTTTGTTTAGACACTTTTCTCTTTCTATCTTTAGATAGGGACTTTTTCATTTGTATTATTGAGTTTGTACTTTCATATTCAGTCTTGGCATGTATCGGTATTCTTGCACTTTGTGGATTGCTTGTAGTCAATGTTGCTCGGCAAACACTTGAACTTATTTTGTGGCATGTTTAGTTTCTTTCTTGTAATAGTTAATTTGGTTTCCTATTATATTGGTTGAGTTTGATTTAATTCAAAAGATAAAAATTTTGCATCATCTTAATTTAAGACTAGGTGATTCGTAATTAAAAAGTTTTCGACAATGATTCTAAGAATCAACCAGATGAGATTCCTGTTTAATTTGATATAGGACTAATCATCCGATATTTTATTAGGCATGATGTCACAGTTTGATCCACGATAAACTGTACTATACTTTGGCAAAAGTTCCCCCGAAGATAATGATAGAATTGATGACCAAAGCAGCGAAGATTATGAACGTCGAGGAAGCTATGGCTCCCCAAAAGGATTCAAATGCAAAGGTGGAGGTAAAGACAGATAGTAAGTCGGATAAGAAGGAGCATAAAAATCATAATGAGCATAGGAGTTCAAAAGTAAAAGAATGCCTAGATCGGCTCACAAAATTTACCGATTACACTCCCTTAACAGTGGATATACATCACGTTTTGGAAGAAATTAAGAACTTCAATGATTTGAGTTGTCTTGAAAAGTTAAGATCACCTACTAATAAGAGGGATGAGTCCAAGTATTGTGAATTTCATGAAGATCATGGTCACACGACCAACTATGGTATTTCTCTCCAAAATGAGATAGAAGCACTCGTCCGAATAGGTAAATTGGTCGACATGCTGGTGGAAGAACTGGAGGAAGAGGTTCATAGAGATCAAAATCACCAGTTAAGGCCAGAGAATATAAAAAGAGGACCATGATGAGGAACTAGAAGACAACCGGAACGCGAGGTATTTACACTCAGTTTTGGATCTTTTGATTGCCAGATGATTGCAGGTGGGGATGCAGGAAGAGGTAATCATACAGTTGAAAGGAAATCTTACCTCAATGGGGCTCATTCTTGTTCCTATATCCAATGAATCAACCTTGATGAGGAAGACCGACCAAGAAAATTTAACAAGGATAAGCTCATAATTGGCTTTTCCAAGAACGACCTATCTGGAGTGTTATATCCTCATGATGATCCTTTAGTGATCAGAGTCAGGATAAAAGAAGCACTGGTGGCAAGAACATTAGTGGATAACGACTGTTCGGCACACATCATGTTTTATCCCTATTTTGATAGTTTGGGATTAAAACTCAGCCAACCGGAGCCTTATAATAGGACACTCATTAGATTCTCTGGAGAGAAAGTATTTCCATTGAGGACAATCAAACTAGACGTGTTGATCGGGACATGGCTAGCAAGCAGAACAGAGAAAGTGAGATTCTTTGTAATGGACAAAAATTTTCATTCTGCCTATAACATGATCATGGGAAGAGTTGGTCTGAATAAATTCGAAGTTATACCCTCTATTGTTCATCAATGCCTGAAGTTTTCAACCAACTTTAGAGTTGGAGTAGTGAAAGGAGATCATAAAGTAGCTAGGGAATGCTACTATTCCTCTGCCGAGGAAGAAGATATGTTGGGAACAAAGAGGAAAACAACCACTTATCAAGTGGATATATCTAAGCTGAGTAGCGAATCTGAGGTTAAAATTTTAGATCCACGAGACAAATCTAAGCTTGTAAAAGGCCAAGTGATGGAGGCAATAGAAAACATCATTCTGGACGATGATAACCCAGAACAAACAACTCAAATAGGAGCATCAGTGGAACCGATTCTCAAACAGGAGTTAGTGGATTTTTTTAGACAAATAAAATATGTGTTCGCATGGAGCCACGAAGATTTGCCTGGCATAGACCCAAATTTCCTATGACATGAGCTCAATGTTAATAAGGAGATTAAACTTATGAAGAAGAGAAAAAGAGTTTTTGGCCCGAAGAAGAACCAGGCTATACAGGAAGAAGTGGATAAGGATAAAAAATCTTCCTTTGTTGAAGACGCGAAGTACCCGGACTAGTTGGCCAATGTAGTGATGGCCAAAAAGAAAATAATAAATGGAGGATGTGTGTGTATTTTACTGACCTGAACAAATCATGCCCAAAGGATCATTTTCCTTTTCCGCGAATTGATTAACGGGTGGATGCTACTTCAAGACATGAGTTGTTGAGTTTCATGGATGCATATTCTGGTTATAACCAGATCAAAATGAATCCAGAAGATAAAGAAAGTACTTCCTTTATTACTCCCTAAGGAACTTATTACTATAATGTTATGCCATTTGGTCTAAAAAAAGATAGGTGCTACTTATCAGAGACTGGTGAACAAAGTATTTGAAGAACAAATAGGCAAGAACATGGAGGTGTAAGTCGTTGATATGATCACTAAGAGAAAAAACAATTGTTGATCATATTGCTGACCTCAGCCAAACATTTGATCAATTGGAAAAGCACCAAATGAAGTTAAACCCCACCAAATGTGTCTTCAGAGTTCATGAGGGAATGTTCCTAGGATATATAGTAAATCAAAAGGGCATTGAAGCTAATCTAGATAAGATTAAAGCTCTTATCGAAATACACTCCCCAACCTGTAAAAAGGACATTTAAAGGCTAATAAGGAGCGTAGCAGTACTCAACAAATTTGTGTCCTGAGAAACGGATAAATGATTGCCATTCTTTAAGGTGCTCAGAAAAACCTTTGAATGGAATGATGAATGTGAAAAAGCCTTCCTAGAATTGAAGAAATACCTGGTAACACCACCACTGCTCTCCCGACCAGTATTGGGAGAAAAATTATATTTATATTTGGCAGTTTCTATGTCAGCTATTAGCTCTGCCTTGATCAAAGAGAAGAATGGAGTCCAAAATCCAGTTTATTACACTAACAAAGCTTTTTGAGGAGCAGAAGTTAGATATCCCAGACTGGAGAAATTCGCATTGTCCATAATTGAGGATAGTAGATGAATGAAGCCATATTTTCAAGCTCACACCATCATGGTATACACTGACATGCCACTGAGACAAGGTTTACATAAGCCAGAGAAATTTGGAAGACTGATGTATTGGGCTATGGAGTTGGGGGAATATGACCTTGTATACGAACCAAGAACTTCTTTAAAAGTCTAAGATGTGGCTGATTGTATTACAGAGTTCACTTACCCATAGTTCCCCGAGCAATGAGGGATTCTAATTGAGAAACACTTAGGAGTCAGCACACCTACTGGAGAAACCCCCGACCAACTCCACACATGGGAAACTGCAGAAAAAGATCAACCAGAACCATCCAATGGAGTACAGGAGATGAAGAAGAAATATGAGGAGGTGAAAGATAAAATCTTCCATCAAGGGATCCTAACAAACCAAGCGTTTGACAAAAATACTCCAATATGGAGTCTGTATCTTGATAGGTCATCCTGTGCACTGGATATGGAGCCGAAATCATTCTCAATACTCCAGATGATATAGACATAGAGTACGCTCTATAATTAAAATTTCAAGCCTCCAATAATGAGGCAGAGTATGAATATGTTATTGTTGGCTTAAATCTAGCTAAATTATTTAATGCCGAGCAAGTTGTGGTATACAGTGATTCACGGTTGGTGGTAAACCAAGTGTTGAACTTATATGTAGCTAAAGGAGAACTGATGACCAGATATTTAGCCAAAGTGTTGGAGATAATTTCCACTCTGCTAGTTGTAGAGATGGTCAAAATTCCAAGATTGGAAAATGACCGAGAAGATGCACTTGTTGGACTAGCTTCAGCAACCAGAATTGAGCTGCGAAGAACTATTTCGATTGAGATACTTTCTACTAGGAGGATTGATGAAGATCCTATGATCAATTTTATTGTAGTTGATATGGGACCATCTTGGATGGACCCCCATAAGAGCATATATTGAATAAGGGATTCTTCCAACCGATATACGTGAAGCTAAGAAGCTGAAATACAAAGCCGCAAGGTATGTGCTAAATGGTGGGGTGTTATATAGAAGAGGATTAACTGCTGGTTTACAACGGTTTGTGCATCCAATTGAAGTGAGGGATTTGATTTAAGAAGTCCATGAAGGGTCCTGTAGAGCCCATATAGTAGGAAGAATGTTGTTACAGATAATTCATACACAGGGATACTACTGGCCAACTATCTGAGTAGATTGTGTATAATTTGCCAAGAATGTCATCAGTTCCAGAGATTTTTCAACATACGCAAGGATCCACAAGCCCTCCTAACACCAATTACTTCACCTTAGCCCTTTTCCAAGTGGGGAATTGACTTGGTCGGACCCCTACCAACCACCCGAAGAAGTTTCAAGTACCTGGTTCTAACTGTTGATTACTTTACTAAGTGGGTGGAAGATGAACCATTGACAGATATGTCCTATGAAAAGGTTTATCAGTTCATTTGGAAGAATATCATATGCATGAATGGTCTGCCCTAGACCTTTATCACTTATCATGGCAAACAGTTTGACAATGATGAATTTGCTACTTATTATTCCGAGTCCAATGTCCAAAAAATCCACTCTGCTCCTGGCCATCCCCAAAGAAACATCCAAACAGAGGTAACTAATAGAATTTTGTTGAATGTGTTGAAAAAAAGGTTAGAAATTTCCAAAGAAATTTGGATTAATAAACTGCATTATGTCTTGTGGGCTTATCGAACAACTCCCAGAACAGCTACTGGAGAAACTCCCTACCTGTTAGCATTTGGTACTAAAGTTGTAATTCCTGTTGAGCTAGGTTCACCTACGCACAGAGTTCTTAATTTCAATACCTCAATCAGTGATTTGATGAGAAGGATATATTTAGACATGCTGTAAGAAGTCCGTGAAGATGCAGCTTTAGGAATGCTGCCCACCAATAATGGAATGCACGTTTCTACAACAAGAGGGTCATGTCGATCAACTTAAAATAGGGTGATTATATTTTGAAGAAAGTTATTTAGAAGATAAATAAGCTGGAAGCCAATTGGCATGGGCCTTATCGTAGTATTACAGTCATCCGACCAGGCACATATAGAATTGAGACTTTGGAAGGGGAAGAATTCAAAAACCCATGGAATGCAGAACATTTGAGGAAATACTATCAATAATGTAATAAGGTTGTATTAAGATTCACTTCAATATTAATGAGAATTCTATTTCCGCAAAAGTATTATATCTCTTTTTCGGAGTACTAGTGATATGCACTACACTATACATCTACAAAAATGCCAACAAAGTTGGTCGGCATCAACAAGCCACAAATAAAGTTGGTCGGCATCAACGAAGGCGACCAACAAAGTTGGTCAATGTCAATAAAGGCCACCAACAAAGTTGGTCGGCTTCAATAAAAACCACTAACAACGTTGGTCGGCATCAACAAAGACCACCAACAAATTTGCTCGGTATCAACAAAGTTGGTTGGTATCAATAAAATCCATCGGCAAAGTTGGTCGGCATCAATAAAGGCACCAACAAAATTGGTTGTCAAACATATAAAACCATGGAAGACAAAAGTGTAAGTCCCAAATGCTTGGTTAACGAAAACCCGGATGAATAATTTTCATCTAAACTGGGCTAAAAGATGGACAAATGATCCACTCACGCCTGGGAACCAAGGTAACTAATGCAATTACCTAAAAAATTTAGGTGCATTAGTAGAACCATGGTGATGCCTTGGTAATTGCTATAATACTTAGGATAATCCTAAGGATATCAATAGAACCGATGAAAAACTAAAGATTAACTAAAAGTTTATCCATTCATAGTCAAAGACTAAAAGAGACATTCATATGTGCAGAGATTAACTAAAAGTTGATCCGTTCATAAAATAAGATTTTCACTAAATCAAATGATTACATAGTGTTTCTTAAACATACAGAAACAAAATACAAAGCATTATTCTGTAGGACGTTTTCCTTCAGACTTAGAAAAAGGATCCATGCCAGATGGAGGATCATCCAAAGTAAAGGGGGAGTTGATGAATGATCAAGGGTGAAAAGTGGCGTTGCGTCAAAATGTCGATCGTTGTTTTCTGTTAACTGCCTTAATATAAAAGCCTAAATTACGACTCCACTTGCAATAAAAGTGTAGCGGTAAGTCTAGTATCGAAAATCCACAGAGATGAGTTGCTAGAATTTATAGCATTTAATACTCCTAAAATAAAAGCGTAAAAGCTAATAGGTTGGAAATAAAGAAAAGGGAAAATTAAGAAGTTAAGTCTAAACTAGAATTAATAAAACGAGAGTCGGGATCGTGTCCCCACCATGGGCTAAACAACTAATAATTAGAATTTCGGTTCGAAAATATTTAATCGAGCATTTTCAATTAAGTATAAACATCACACAATAAGGAATTTAACCCAAAATTGCGAGATTAAACATTTAATAGAAAATGGTCACACGTTTCTTAAATTCGGATTAGCGCTATAAACACAAATGTTGCATGACAAAGAAAGTTAAACCCATAATAATCCGACTTTAATACGCGAGGTTTAAATTAAATGAAATTTTACACAAAACCTAATTTTCGGAGCTCAACGCCCATCATGGTGGACACACAACCCAAACTCTATGTAACTACTCACTACACATGATTAATCTAATTAAATAACTAATTAATAAACAAAACAAGAAATAAATAAACTAAATTAATTTATCTAGGCAAGAAAGTAAAGAACAACAAAGAAATTAAGCTAAAATAACTAAGTACAAAGCTTGAAGATAATGAATAGTAATATTAACTTACAAAGTGGCCAAAACACCCATGGAAATGAGGAGAGGGAAGCTCCAAAAAATCCCCAAAGTTCTCAAACCTAAAATGAAATATATCTCCAAAGAAAAGCCTACAACATTCTCTTTATACCCCCAAAAAAAACCCCAATAAAACCAAGCCAAAAAATCCAAAATAAGTCAATTTTTGTCTATATCTGATGGGACCGGTCGACCACTATTTTGGGACCGCTCGACCGCACTTTTGGAATTTGCCTTTTTCCTCTCCGAACCAATTTTGACGCGTTGCATAAAAATGGCTATAACTCCCTCATACGGAATCGAAATGAGGTGTGGTCAGAACTGACGTGATGATAATTCAATTCTCTACATGATTACATTTTTAAACCCTCAAAAATTATGCAGTATGAAATTACCAAAATGCCCTTGAAGTAGAAGAAAATGCTGAAACCATCTGGAAATTGGCATAACTTCCACATACGGAGTCAGAATGACGCACGGTCAGTGGCCACGGAAAAATAATTTGATGATCTACATGTTGGTAACTTCATTATGTAAAAAATAGTGAGTTTGAAAATACCAAATTGCACTTGAAGTATCATTCGACGATGAAACTTTTCCGAAATGCAACCGAATATCACTTTTAGCGTTCCAATACCTACAAAAGCACAATTCACCCCTGAAAAACACATATATGTCCAAATCCGAGGTTTTCTGGTTAACGAGCATAAATATAGGCATTAAAAACGTAAAAGTGCTAGAATGCATAAAGATAAAGGGCGTAAATATGCAATATTCGTGATGCATCACACCCCCTAACTTAGACATTACTAGTCCCTAGTGATGAAACAAACAAAACCAGTCCAAAGAAGGAAATACAAAACGTATATGCATCGAAATATAATTACCACTTTCGTAGGGAACATGATTGCATTTACCATATGCAATAAGGCGTTAAACCCCTAGGTTACCCTAGTGGACGAGTGTCGTCTCGTGAGAGTTTTCAGGGATGATACTGACAAACATCATATGGTTTCCTCAAAATATGCCCAAATCAACATGCGACAAGCCCAAAAAAAAGAGAAAAAGATATCATATGAATTATTAGCAAAGTGAATTAATTCACACAAAATTCCGAATCATTAACATTATAGAATGCACCTCGTAGAATTGAAACCTTAAAATGTGGGAGGGGAGCGAGCACATGCAAAGTGTGATTTGGAAAAAACTTATATAAACCGGATAAACATTCAATCAAGCATATGTTTAATCCTCACGGGCATTACACTCATCAAGTGAATTCACTCGAAACAAGAAGCTAACACACAGGACATGCGGGCATAAGGAGTAAATGTAAATGGAAACTAGGTCGCACACATGTCACAGATGAAGAACGCTATATATAAAATGAAAAACTATAATCTGAATGAAAGATATCGCACATTAAAGAAGGCGAAATGTATTTTCACAGATTATCACAACTATTATGACTTTTAAATTACATCAACCTAAGATCCCATAGGACTTGTATAGGGTTATAATGTAGGTTAGGTTGGGGTATGAAATGAATGAATGTATGTAGGGATTCAAAGTGTTCGGGATGAAAACTCAGGATAATGGGAAAATGCGGGCAATATCAAAATTGGAAAAACAAGTTCCAAAACGGCATTAGATATATAAGCGGGGAGAGAAATCAAAGCTTATTGAACTATATACAACATTTACAACTTTCTCTTTCTTTTCTTTTCTTCTTTTTCTCATGTTTTCTTTTGCTTTTTGCTTTCTCTTTTTTTTCACTTTTTTCACTACTTTCTTTCTCTTACTTATCAAACTCTCATATGCCTAAATTGCAACCATCATCATAACAACAACATTCAATCCTAAGTAACATTCCAAACAAATGTATGGAAAGTGTATGTATGGGCTACAACTCCAATTTAGAGTTGGTTATGGGAATGGGGTTATGAAACGAAAGGCTATATTTAGGCTCAAAGGGGTTAACGAGGGTAAACATATAAGGGTGAGGTCAAGGCTAATATGGGTGATATAACAAAGATGGCCTATGATCATTTTACAAAGTTTACGCAATTCTCGAGTCAAAACAATAAATGAAAATCATGATCAAGTAACACATTTCAAGTATGAACTCAATTAATGAATGGTCAAATGAAAGAATAGTTAGATTACCAATGAATTCAAAGTTTTCAATGAGAAAAGAATAGTGTATACACTCACAAACGACGAAAGGTGCAAAGCTTACTCGGTGTAAGTATATACAATGCAACAAAAGATTACCAAGTTATAAAAATCTTAAACCAAATCAATGTAGAAATAAAAGTGCATGTGCTCATGGGGGTAAAGTTTAATTCATGAAGTTATTCATAATATCAATAATCGAAACTAAAGTCTAATAACTTCTAAAATCGAGAATATGCATCATTGGGTTGTTTATTGGATCAAGCAACTATTGAAATTTATCATCGAAAACAAAGGCAAATTGCCTAAAAAAGGAGGAAAAAGAAAGAAAATCTTTTTGAAATTTTTGAATTTTTCTAAGAAAAGCATACTAAATAACTAACATCTGAGCAAAAACATGGACTAAAAATAAAAATGGATAGAATATCCCACACCCCCTAACTTAAAACTTGATATTGTCCTGAATGTAAATTATGAACCAAGTCAAAGAGAGGAAAAGAGAGATATTACTCAAAATTGGAGCGATCCCTATAAGAACAAGTCCAAAGAATCTACAAAACAATTTAGTACCGAGCATAGCAAAAACAAAACATAAAAAAGTTAACTAATTACACTAAACTAAATTAAAAAGAAAGAAAGAATAAAAAAATAGCTATATACAACCTATGTAGACACCCCATTCTGTTACCCCCCTAAGTCTCCTTAGGTCCCTAGTACCTCCCTTCATCACTGTAAACCAGGTCATGTCCCGAGTACTAACCTGGAGGCCATCGGGCACTCCCCGTCTCAGTTCGATCCAAAAGTCAAACTCTTCGTATCGACAAGTACTGAATGAATCTTTGAAGGGCACTGAATACCCTTTCCAATGGTCCACCCTGTGCACGATTCTGACTTACCATGCGGTCGAACGATCCGTTTGCGTCCGAAACTTGACCTAGAGGCCACCGGGCGCTTCCCGGCTCAATTTGACCCAAGAGTCAAACTCTTCGTCTCTACTGAGACTAAATGAATATTCTAAGGGAACTAAATACCCTTTTGAACTGTCCACCCCGTGTGCTATTCCGACTTACCATGCAGACGAACGATCCGTTTACGTCCGAAACTTGCCCAAGAGGCCACCGGGTGCTCCTGGGCTCTGTCTGACTTATGTCAACTCTACAGCTCGACCAATGCTGAATGAATCTTCAAAGGTCACTGAATTCCCTTTCCAACGGTCCACCCCATGCGCGATTCTGACTTTCCATGCGAACGAACGATCCGTTTGACTCTGGGAGGTCACCGAATGCTTCCCGGGCTCAGTTGACCAAAGTCAACTCCCCAAATTGGGTCAAACTCTTTGGAATATCGAATTACATCTCCTAACCATTCCAACGGTCTGACCCGAGTGCAATTTGGACTTACCATGCGAACGAACGATCCGTTTGCGTCCGAGCGATTCCCCGTCTAATGGACCGACAAATGCTTTCGAGCCATATTTGACCCAAAGTCAACTACCGAACCTGGGAGCAGTCCAAACTACTTTCCAAGGTATCTAAATTATCTTTCCAATGGTATGACCCGTGCACGATTCTGACTAACGGTTTGCCCTCGGTGGCCGATTTTCTGAAAAATCCTGAAGCGCACTACCAAATGGCAGGTTCCAGACCCTGCCTAGGCAGGAACAGGTCTATGCCGATCTGCACTCACCTGGGCCTTTAAAAGGAGGCCTTCACCTCATTTTTAAGGAGAGCCCAGATCGGATAAAAACCTCTCTCAACGAATTCCAGAAACCTCTCTCGAAGGCAGCGTGATTTCAACATCCAAATCCCCTTTTTACTTCCACTTTTCATCATCCTTTTCATCAAACTTGGTGAATTAGCAACTCTCCATCATCATATAAGTGCAAGGGATGCTTTCCAACATTCAAGATCAAGCTGAAGATCTTCAAAAAGGTCCAACTTTCTCAAACTCTCTCTTAAATTCCCAATAACTTGTTTTCTTATTTAGCACTTTATTATCTCATCTCACACATCCTAATATACTTTTTATTTAGTATTATTGCACATCTTTTATTTTCATAAAACCCAAAAAACAAGAAAAAGAGGGTTTGCTCATAAATTCCAAGTAGGTATTCTCACACTTTTCTCACAACTAAAATATTTTTTCTACACACACACACACTAACAAATAAGAGATTCCCCATTTGGATTTATGGGATAAACCCCACCCCTCGTTTTGTATGCAAACTACATGGACTTTGATGCCTTTATAGGCTGCGTTGGCATCTTGAGGTAAAACCCGAGACTCGAGTCCTTTTTCTCACTTTTTCTCTCATTTTCTATCTTCTCTAAATCCATTTTCCTCATATTCTATATACTTGCCCTTAATAACGTATTGCTCCATATGCGTTATCGTTCCATTATAACGATCAACGTAGGGGTAATCGCGTAAATCTTATTTTTCTAATATTATTCTTATATCCTCCTACGGATGACTCGCTTTATCTTTTCCATGATGCAAGTTGAGGATTCCTACCTCTATTCTATATATATACACATGCACACATATCACGGGGGGAAACAAAAGGAAAATAGCAAATATTCATGAGAGATCGAAAGGGCGGAATGGGTGCCTAACACCTTCCCATTTCGTAACTAAGCCTCCTAACCCTTCTCGAATCATCTTGGTTTCGCACACACCAGTATGTCTGTGGATGCCATCCTTCGGGGTGGCTTCCCCTTTTTCTTTTGTCTGTTTCGAGTAAAATAGACTGGCGACTCTGAATCTCTCTACATTTTTACACAACATCTCAAATGACGCCGACCGAAGCGCTCCCGAGAGGGACGCACGGGACCCAAAGGATCCTTTCCTCCACGCTTCCCTCCCGCGCGGCGAGGATCGGGGATGGCCACATTGGTGACTCTGCTGAGGACTATGTGTTTTTTTTGTGGGCTTGACTCTATTTATATGGATGATATATTTGTTTATATTTCACCCCATATTTGCATGTTCCCCTTTCTCATATGTATCCCATGCTTATGCTTATGTTCACACACTTGTAGAAATTTCTCCATGTACACTTCACACCATGTGCACCTAGGATCACATGTATATCCCCGTGTTGCACACATCACCCATCCATACTTGGTGTACCTTTTGGGGTACTTGTACTTTGCTCCCTCTTTGGCATCATCAAGAAAGGCATTCTCATCATAAGATACCAATAAGAGAATCATGCATGATTCACACGACATCACCAAAGAGCATTGATATTGACAAAATTTTACCCAGTAACTAGAGGGTCACTTCGTGATGGGCGCTGGTCCGGCAGGTCGCAGTTAGCCTAAGCGATATGACTCTCACCTTCCATTGGCCAAGTACCTTCGATGTATATCGAACGGTTCCCCCTCATCGTACTACTTGATCGAAGTCATGACGGGAGGTATATCGCAGGGAATTCCTTCACGTACGTCGAGTATATCGAATTATCTCTCACACGTACCGTCCCTACGAGGTATATGGTAAGGCAATTCACGTACACTCAGGTATATCAAATGGCTTATCCACACGTACCGATTGCCCGCAAGAGCAAGACGTATATCGTGGAAGTCACGCCAAAGGGGGGAACCCATGCTGATTCACCCAACCAACTACATACCCACATATAGGTATCAAACCTAGGACACGCACTTTAGATTGCCAGTTTCAACCCGAAACTCTGCCGAAATTCTGGGTCGATCTGCCGCCCAATTTTTGCCCATTTTTAAAACGGGACCCTGTCCGTAAGCCTGGTTACAAGTCCAAATCGTAACTTTGCATATATTAAGACCCCCACTTTTCCAGGCTCGGGTCCTGTTTGGCATTGCATTTAGGATAATTAAATTCAAGTGAAAACATAATAATCATGTTGAGTTCCGTCTCCAAAAAAATTTATTCCCTCTTTATCAAAAATCCAAAAACATTTCTCCCTTCTTTATCAAAAATCCAAAAATAATTCTTCCTTTTAAAAAACAAATCTCATCCTACTCCTTCTCAGGTCGATCGCAAGCCCTTGGCCTAGCTCCCTATTGGCTTCAGTCTTCAGTAAAATCACCCTGAAGTTTCATCTGTTCGTCTAATACTTCTTCCGAGTCCGGAATCCATCCATCTTCCATGGAGAATACAGATCAAGCACCTGTGATATAGCTGGATCTGATGATAATCCTAGCTCAGCTCGTGTCCAAGATTGACAACCTCCAAACTGAGGTTAGAGAGATGCAACAAAACCAAGTTCCTATTCCTCAAGAGCCCAAGGCCCTATTCCCTCATGCTATGGGTACACCCTATCCTATCTAGGTTCCGAAAGAATATCAGCACGCCCCACGTGCCCCTCCTGCCAATAGGCCTCCGCCTGCCCTGCTTCCAATGCCAAACATTGCCCATCCTATGGCTAACCTGCCTGTGGTCGTTGATCCAAAGGAGGAGGAGTTGAATAAAGTCAAAGAGGACCTCAAGATGCTGACCAGGAAGTTTGACCAAGTCAGGATCTCGGGGAATTACATGGGCTACACCCACATGTCTCCTTATCCTAAAGCGAGGTTACCCGAGAAGTTCAAGATGACAAATATCGAGAAGTTTGGAGGGAGTGGACACCCAATTGTTCATCTTCGCAGTTATTATCGTTCCATGACTCTACTAGGGGCTTCTGAAGATGTGATGGACAATTATTTTAGCAAACTTTGAAGGATAGTGCCTTTCGATGGTTTATATCTCTTAAGGAATCCAGAATCCGTAGCTGGGAGGATGTAGTCCAAGAATTCATGTCCCAGTAAAAATACAACGAAGAGCTTGAGGTCACCCATCGTGATTTATAGATGCTCAAACAGAATCCAGGAGAATCAGTCAGTAACTTCATAACTCGGTGGAGAGAGTGAGCAGCTACCATGACCAATCGGCCATCTGAAGAAGAACAGGTCAACATAGTGAAGAAAAACTTCTTGCCCCATGTCCGAGCGATGATGGCAGAATAATACTATCCCCACTTCCGAGCTCTCAGAGAGGCTGGAGTGGAAATCGAGGAGAGCCTCGTTAAAACAGAGATTGAACCAAAAAAGGTATCCGGACAGTTCACCCCTAGAAAGTATGATAAGATTGTCAGTGCTACCTTTTCGACCATCAATAACATCTCTCAACCAACCACGTCATGGGAACCAGAAAGCCGCCCTGTCCCCATTCGAAGGGAATATACTGATCTCCATGCTCCCCTCTCCAAAGTTTACCAAGCCCTGTTAAGCCAAAACCTCATCAAACCCTTGGATACCCATTCATTGCCAAATCCACTCCCAAGAAACTTCAAGGCCGATGCTCATTGCGCCTTCCACCAAACTGCCGACCATACTACCGACCAATACTTCCACCTTCAGAACGTAATCCAAGATCTCATTGACCGGGGTACCATCGCCCCACCAGCCAATCCTAATCCAAACACTACTCACAACCCATTCCCAAATCACACCAATGCCATCTTCTTAGAATAAAACCCAGATTTCGATCCCTCAACCCAAATCACACCCATATACTCTCTTAAGCCTATTCAAACTTGCCCATATTTCCTCCTACACCCTACTAGACTCGCAGATCAGGCACAGTTACTCCTTACCAGAGCATGCATCCCTGTCCTTACCCATTTTGAAAATGAAAGTATGGAATTATCAGAGGTGTTAAACCAACTCCTAGAGTTCGGGCTGAAATTGCCCTCACAGATGGTCATCGATCGCCAGAAGTTCAGCACACTGTTCTTGGAGGCACGAAAGTGGTCTCGATATTCAGACAAGTGGGTGGTACCAACCGACGAAGTCAGCTTAGATGATGTTGTCCAGACTATGGCAGAATGATTCGGGAAACCCAATAGCATTTACAGTATCACCAGGTTACTTGACACTTTAAAGCTATAAGGGCGCTTGGTCCCTTCAATCACACATATACCCACGGAATGGGAGAACTTGTATGAGAAAATCGTTGAAGTTGTGGAATGCATCGACTTTACATGGAAATATAGAGTTGTCACCACCTGATGGGTGGAAGAATTCGAAGACTCGAGTGAAGAACAAGCTTCAGGAAGAGCTGGCCGAGTAGCCAACATATGTGGGATTATATCATTTGAAAAACTCCTCGAAGAAATAAACAGGGTGGTAGAACCACCTGAGATTGACGAGTAAATGGGATTCATGTTCTTCCCTTATTCAATAAATCACATGACCAGATCAGGGAGACATTACCAGGCTTCAAGCTCACAACCAGCAAATGAGAAAGGGAAGGGCGTTGAAAACCTTCCTATGCCAGAGATGACCATCGAGGAGAGAAAGATCCCCGATTAACTGAAGAAAACTCAAGCTAACATCACTCTGTGGGGGCTTTTCATGTCTTCCCAGCTGCACAGAAATGCTTTAATCAAGCTTCTCACTGGACCCATAGTTCCTCCATCTACCACACCAGAAGAAGCGATAAATCTGGTCGGATCCTTAACCTCTACCCGAATGCTATCATTTTCTGAAGAATAAATCCCTAGTATTGGGCCAAATCACAATCATGCGCTCAATATCTCCATTGAAGTTATGGGAAAGGCCTTGCCGCTCTCTCTTGTCGATAACGGATCCGCCTTGAATGTTTGCCCATTGAGAACTTTCAAGTGTTTAGGCCTGAAAGAAAGCGACCTCACTCCAACCTCCGCCACTGTATGTGCCTACGAGAATACCCGTCGTGAGGTGATGGGGTCCATAAAACTTACAATAAGGGTTGGCCCTATAAACCATGTCCTTGAATTCCAAGTCATAAACATCCCAGCCTGTTTCAACCTGTTGCTCGGACGCCCCTGGCTCCATAGTATCAAGGGTGTGTCTTCCTCACTCCATAAGAAATTGAAGTTCTTTGTCGACGGGCGAGTCATCACCATTTTGGGCGACAACAAAAATGCCGAGGGGGCAAGCACCAGCAGTCCAATTTTTGAGATACAGCACGGGTCAAATGATATGCTCCTATCAGGATTTTGAGTCGAGCCACTTCTACTCCCGAGAGGGGACGGTTTCAAAGAAAGGGTTTGTCCAGAATATGACCCTCATGGTAATGTCAATGTGATTCAGATGTTCAGAAACATGCACTTCATTCTCGAACTGAGGCTAGGGCAAAGGTAGCAGGGGATACTCGATCCCATCGAACTAAAGAAAGATTTCCCTCCTTACGGCTTAGGGTATCATCCATCAGAATAAGAGCTCAGAATGATGCGCCAATCTCGACCAAAGAGAAGATTAGACTGTATCCAAACTATCTCAGGAGACTCCTTGAATGGATGATTCATCAAAGAAGGTGAAGACTTCCCCTTTTGCGGTTTTCTAGAACCATGGTATGACCACACAGACAAGAAGATGAGGCCGAGAATGGAGATCTTTTTCCAAGACAGCTACCCATGGGCCGAAAGTTTCCCACACCAGGTACAACCGCTCATCAAAGATACCAAAGAGACTGAGGAAAGCGATTCTGAAAATTCCATACAGATACTAGGGCTGGCATTCTGCATGGTTCATTCAGGAATTACATAAATGGACCCATCTCGTCTGATTAAAGCTGTTGATACTCCTCTCCTCAAATAGCATACTACGCCAGTTCTACCCCATGAAATCTACCCTCACCCCGATGTTTACCCTATTTCTTCTTTTGTTGTCTATCCTTGCTCAAATGTAATCGAGACCTCTTTTGATGAGGTTCTCAATGTAGTTTTTCCTATCAGTGAAATAAATGAAGATTTTGAGTATCTTGTTGTGCCTTACATTAACTTCTTGAATTCTAATCAAACTTTTGATGATCATGATTTTGCAAACGAATAATTCTTAACTAATCTAAATAAGGTTAATAATAAACAACATAGCCACGTTCAAGTTAATGAAGAAGATACTATTGTTGTCAATCTCGATTCTAGCAGCCAATTGCGCGAGATTAGGATAGGGGCCACCCTTAACGAGCATGAGCGTGTACAACTCAAAGAATTATTGAAGGAGTTCGTAGATGTCTTCGCATGGTTCTATGATGATATGCCCGGCATTGATCCTGAAATAGCTCAACACGAGATCCCCACCCTCCCAAATTACAAGCCTATTAAAAAAAATTGAGAAAACTCCGCACCGAATGGTCACTCAAGGTCAAAGAAGAGGTGGTCAAACAGTTAAACGTGGGTTTCATTCGGGTGATCAAATATCCCACATGGCTAGCCAACATTGTATCTGTACCAAAATTCGGAGGGAAGGTTCGAATGTGTGTAGATTACTGAGATTTAAACAAAGCTTCTCCAAAGGATGATTATCCGGTACCCAATATCCACATGATCTTGGACAACACAGCCAGTCATGCTCTCAAGTCTTTTGTCGTCGGGTTTGCTGGATACAACCAAATCAAGGTGCACCCCGAACACCAAGAAAAAACCACATTCATCACCCCATTGGGAACCTTTTCCTACACCGTCATGCCATTTGGTCTCAAGAATGCTGGGGCTACCTACCAAAGGGCTGCCACAACCATCCTGCACGATCTGATTCACAAAGAGGTCAAGGTTTATGTGGATTATATGATTATCAAGTCCAAAACTAGAGAAGGTCATGTTCCCGCTCTCCGAAAGTTCTTCGAAGGATTGTGATGGTATCAGATGCGAATTAATCCACAAAAGTGTGTCTTCGGCATTACAAAGGGAAAAATCTTGGGATTCATGGTCAGCGAAAAGGGGATAGAAGTAGATCTTGCAAAGCTGAAGGCCATACTTGAGATGCCACTACCCCGAACAGAGAAAGAAGTTCGAGGTTTTCTTAGGAAATTACAATATATCAGCCGATTCATCAAACAGCTAACCTCCATCTGTGAACCGATCTTCAAGATTCTCCGAAAAGATTCAACCAAGGTTTGGAACGAGGCCTGCCAAGAAGCTTGTGACAGAATCAAACAATACCTAACCCAACCTCCAGTGCTCATGCCACCACAATCTGGTCTCCCTTTACTCCTATACCTAACCATAACCAACACTGCAGCCGGGGCTTTGCTAGCCCAATACCTTGAGGACTCCCACAAAGAAAGAGACATCTATTACGCTAGTCGCAAATTGGTCGGGTACGAGGTCAACTACACTTCTATAGAAAAGGCATGTGTCACACTTGTCTGGGTCACCCAAAAGTTACGACACTACATGCTCGCCTTCCCCAACAAACTTATATCTCGAATGGATCCCATCAAATACCTGCTTGAGAAATCCGCCTTATCCAATCGAATGGCCCGATGGTTGATGCTACAAACCGAGTTTGATATCGTGTATGTCATGCAGAAAGCCATTAAAGGAAGATACATCTCTGACTACCTCGTTGATTACCCTATAGAAGAAGAAGATGTCCAAATCTCTAAATTCCTAGATGAAAATATCCTCTGCACCACTCAAGATCGCCTTCGATGGAAAATGTTCTTTGATGGCGCTGCCAACAAAAAGGGATATGGCGTTGGGATACTCCTGATCGCCCCAGATAACTCCCATCGCCATAAAATTGGATTTCCCTTGCACCAACAACATGACGGAATACGAGGCATGCATAGTGGGCCTCAAAGTTGCTCTCAAGAAAGGTATTCAATACCTTGATGTCTATGGGAATTTTGCCCTTATCATCGGTCAAGTGCTCAGAAAGTGGAAAGTCAAGGATAAAAAGCTCCAACCCATTCATGCCCAATTAGAAGAGTTAGCCTCCCGATTTCGAGATATCACCTTCAATTACCTACCCCGAGCAAAGAATAACTTAGTTGATGCTCTAGCCACCTTGGCCTCTATGGTCGACATGCTTGAAGGAATAACAATGACCCCCTTCCTAGTTCAAAAGCAAGATAAACCGACCCATTGCTACCATATTGAGCTTGTCTCCACCGAAGATCCCGAACTAGCTGATTGTTGGTACTATGATATCTAGTGCCTCCTCAAGCATGGTAGGTATCCTGAGGGTTCCAACAAGAAAGATCGAACAACCCTCCAAAGATTGGCTGCCCAGTACATCATCTGTCATAAAGCTCTACTTAAGAGGAATTTCGATGAAACTCATTTACACTACATTGCAGGGGCTGAGATTGAGAAAACAATGCAGAAAATCCACAGCGGGGAATGTGGTCCCCACATGAATGGTCACATGCTCCCCAAAAAGATCATCCGACAGGGATACTACTGGACCACCCTGATCCAGGATTGCACTGCCTATGTTCGGAGGTGCCTCAAATGCCAACAATTCTCCAACCTTCAACACTTGCCTCTGCGAGAATTATACAACATGACCTCTCCCTGGTCGTTTTCCACCTGGGGTGTCGACATCATAGGGAAGGTTACACCAAAGGCTTCAAACGAACATGAATTTATCTTGGTTTCCATAGATTACTTCACCAAATGGGTCGAGGCTGAGTTATACACAGTATTGAATGCCAAGAAAGTGGCCAAATTACTTAAGAAAAATATAATTTGTCAATATGGGGTCCCGCATGAACTGGTATCAGATAACGGGTTTCATTTTGAAGCAAAAGTCACAGAAGTAGTCAACGATTACGGGATTCAGAGACACAAATCTTCTCCCTACCAACCTCAGACCAATGGTGCAGTTGAAGCCTCCAATAATAACCTCAAAGCCATCATCAACAAGATGACCAAAGGTTGTAAGGATTGGGCTGACTGGATCCCGTATGGCCTCTG
The DNA here is from genome assembly GCA_949130495.1 of Sambucus nigra. NCBI lineage: Eukaryota > Viridiplantae > Streptophyta > Magnoliopsida > Dipsacales > Adoxaceae > Sambucus > Sambucus nigra. Next base: position 223,042 of record CASBWL010000457.1, read on the forward strand.
AGGCTACGAACCTCAATCCAAACCTCTATTGGGGATACACCTTACTACATGGTCTACGGCATGGAAGTAGTCCTACCTGTGGAGCTAGAAATACCCTCGCTACGTGTCATGCTCGAAAGCAAGGTTAGTGAAGAAGACTGGTGCCAAAGCCGTCTTGATGAGCTAGCCCTCCTAGATGAAAGAAGATTAAAATCTCTTTACCACATACAGGGGTACCATCGTCGAATAGAGCGATCATTCAATAAGAAAGTCAAGGACCGCAGTGTCCGTGAGGGGGATTTAGCCCTCAAGGAGATAATAGAACCCATCTGGGACCCCGGAGGGAAATTCAAGCCCAATTGGAGCGGCCCCTACATTGTGAAGAAAATCTTATCCGGCGGTGCCTCCATGCTCACTGACCTAGATGGGGAGGAGATGGCTCGTCCAGTCAACCTGGACCGTCTCAAGAAATTCTATCCCTAGTCCGAAATCTCGGCCCGCTACGACTCTTCTCATCCCCCTTTTATTCTAAAATAAAAAAAAATTAAAAAAAACTCTTCATTTCCCTCTACCCAGAACTACGTGGGCCTGATCCTCTGCAAAAAAAAACAATTTTGCAAACAGATAAAAAAATTTCAAAAAACCCCAGAGGTACGTAGGCAGCTCATACTCCTCACATGAGTGCGGCCCTTTCCTTTTCACAAAATACTATTCTTTTCTTACCTCCGAGAACGACGGTTCATTCTAAAAATACCTGAACAAAAGGATTATGTATGCCTTAGCGATTAGTATAGATAATTCAAAATACAAAACTCATCGAAAGGCACAGTTGGGTGATCAGAAACTTGTTTATTTCATTAATAAGAAATTACAGTACGGATTACATATAAAAAGGGAACGGATAACTCCCTTACCCTTACTACCATAAAAAGACAAATAAAATCCCCACATACATTCCTTATTACATAAATAAACTCCCTAGGAGTCCTACCCACAGCTACCGGAGGAGCCTACACCCTCATTATCTACATCCTAAGGTCCCCAAGTTTCCCCTGCCTGAATAGAGTGCCGTAAACATTCCATGGATCGAGAGCCTTAACCATTTTCGAAAGGACCACAACACCCCCTTCCATGGTGTTAGATAAAACAAACCATCTTTGTCCAGTCTCTACTGCCAACATCTTACTGACTACTTTCCTCCATAACCACTTCATATAATCTTTGGGGACATGTCAAACCTTCCCGACAGACTGAGAGGGACGGGTCGACGGACGTCGATTTTCCCACAGAGATTCAAGCAACAGACGCAGGCGCTCAGTCAAATCCTCTACCGAAAAGAAATTTGAGATCAGAGGTGGCACGACATGTGCCCAGCCGAATTGGCGCAGAAGCCGGCAAGGGAAATTAAAAAAGGTCTGTCTGAGACCAACCAGCTACACATATGAATACTCTCTTATCTCCAGAACAGGTTACAACTATCCCCACCAAGGCATTGACCAATACAGACCACAAGCCCCATGCTCCACAAGCCATTTCTCCCAGTTCTCAACATACAGGCCAACGCGGATGAAGTAGCGTGAAAAGAAGTTGGGTACGGCTGACAAGGGATATTCTGGAGGAGTCAACAAGCGAAATCTTTAAAACAACCACATGAACAGCATCACAGGGCTACCCCTCAAAAAGTCAGAACGACCTTCTCTCCAAGCATCCAGGCCATTCAGAGTCTCCGCCAATATCACCGCCGTGAGATTGCGACGGTATGACATCCATGAAGTAATGGCTGCAAGTAGTGGGTCCACCTGCAATTCCCCAGTCACCAGCAATAATTTTGAAACCAGACCCAGAACAACGGCTCCAGCGTAGCCAGCATCACCTACTTCCCGCAAATGCACGGACTGCAGCACCGCCGAGAGGGAGATCATTCCTCCAGCTACTAATAATCTAGCCGACGAAGGCAAAATATGAAGAAGCCCGGCCAATAAATCCCTAAGAGAACGGAAAAATTTGGGCAAAGCCACATCAACACTGGGATTTACACCCAGTATGGCAGAAAATTCCTCGTAGGTAGGACAAACTTCTTCCAACCCAAAGCGTAATACATGGCCTTCGGGATACTAGAATTGTACCGTCGCCATCAGCATATTCCACTCAATAGGCCGATTGCGCCACATGGAGACTCGACACATGTTGAAAGCATCGTAGTCAACATTATAAGAGAACATAGATTCCAAGGCTTTGAGGTAGTTGGCAAACTCGGTGCTACCAGGAAGAGCCATCTTCCAAGGCTAAGAGATGGTGGGCAAGTAGGCAAGAATGCAAAGGTGTGATGACAACACTCCACCCTTACCCCTTTTTATACTTGAAGATCCTCACAAGAAACACAATCCCTGCAGAAATCTAAGGGAACCCTACCCCACAAGGTACCAAAGGCTGAAAAGGGTACCATTCAAAGCTTTGAATTGATGGGACTGGACTGAACTGCCGATAAGCAGGTCAGGGTGCTTGCCGATCTGTAACCCCCCCATTTTTGGAAATTTCCCTCTTTTTCTCTTTTGTCAAATCAGAAAACTCAATAAAAATAAATTGATATTCTCAACAGAAGTTCAAAATCCCTTTAATTCTCCATTTTTAATCAAAAACTTTACTTCAAAAAAATTCCAAAAATATTTCCTTTTTACGATCTCAACAGTAAAGTAAAAAGCGCATATGCATACATTCATCATTAAATAAAAGATAATAAAAAAAAAACTCCATTGCATTGCATATATCTATTTTCTGTGTTACATCATCGTTGCAGGAAATAAAAATAAAAGGAAAAAACAATGGGACTCAGCCCGAACCCATATTCTTTCTCTCTCTCTCTCTCTCTCTCTCTCTCTCAAGAGCTTCCACCCCTGCGGCGTGCTCTCTTCCCCCTATGGCTAGATGATGCACCACCACTAACCGAGCCCGAGTCCTCTCCGGACAAAGAAAATGGCACCAAGCAAGAAGGAATGGGAACCGCATCCCGAATATGGGCAGTCGTCGAATATATCCAGTCTCTGATGTCCCTCATCCAAGTAGTAGACACCCAGACTTGCTGAAAGAAAAGGTGAAATCAGTATCAAAGAAGAAATGACCAAAATAGAGAAGAAAGAAAGGGAAGAACAGAAAGGTATACTGCAGGTCGAAGGACCTCCTCTGTCAAACCTAACTCCTCCGGATCCATCGCATGAGGACGGAGCAGCATAGGCACCATTCCTCCATCATCCTGCCGAATGTTGTATGAAGGGGTATGCAGCCGTACAAAAGGGACCTCCGAGGTTGCCACCTCCGCAGATGCCGACGGACCAACACTGCTGTGGGAAGATCCCACCGCCCGACTCGAACCCGTCGGAGAAAAGGGCAGCACATCATATATACTGGGCACCATCAACCAGCTCGTCACAAAATCCATATAGTCATACGGCACAGCCGTATCGGTGTCTAGCAAGTAGGACTTGCCAATCATCACCGCGATCCTCTCATCCTCCAACATCAGTCGCTCATGCCTCATAGATGTAGGAGGCTGCACAGGTGGCACCACCACCTCCTCCTCAGCAATCTGACGAACCATCCTCTCCCCAAGGTACCATGAATGGCCGAACTCATGCTCCAGCAAATGCCTCATCCGCGCATTCACCCCAGTCGCCCCCGCATCCTGAATGGTTGTTCCCCACAAGTAAAAGGTCACCTGAAAATCTCCGAGAAAGCAGAAATCAATACAAGACCAGAAGGAATAAAAACCAAGACTAAAATGGAAAGAGTCTTACCCTACCACTAGTCAAGTCATTCAAAACCTGACGCACCGCCTCCAGGGAAAGAGATCCCTTCGACTGCCGATTGTTCTTACGCCATCGATACAATCGATAGAAGTCCCCAATAGTGTCGTCCTTCAAAGAAATCAGCAGGGTATTGCACCCATTCACCTTATAGAACCACGTCTGAATTCACAAGAAAAAAGAGACGCATAAGGAAAATGCAAGTGCATGAAAGGAAAATGAGAATGCATGAAAAGAAATGCACAAACTAAAGAATACCTCAAGAAGGTACGTGGCCCCAGTAAAGGTCTACCGACAGCACCGGCTGAATACATCCAGAGAAAAGTAAAGGGTCTCCAAGGTCAAACTCCCTCAATCATAGAAAGGGATGTTCAAAAACATCCTCAAGTATGGTAGAAACCACAAATGAACGACGACACCGCTCGATGCCACCATGAAACCTCCCAATACCAGCAGAATGAATAAGCGGGCCATTTGCCTTACTTTCAGCCCATCCTCTACATCGATATCCCTACCAAACAAAACATCCTTCAGTAGGGATAGCCGGATAGAATCCCTAGAGACTATCCTCCCTACATCACCAAGTGCCGCGTGCATTGCCTCCGGTCTCACCCGTAAAGAGCGATCCACCTCTATCTTCTCTCCATTACAATCCAGCCCCAGCAACTATTGAACGTCTATGGGAGTCACAGTCATCTCCCCTAAGCCTAAATGAAAGGTTTGGGAAGTGTCCCACCACCTCTCTCCCAAAGCGCACAAAGCATGGAATTATATATGCACGGAATAGATGTAAAGCATGTAAAGCATGGAATTATTAGTACACATAGACGCACACCCCTACCCCACCCCCCATCCCTGCCCCCACACACACGCACACGTACACCCTTGCCCCTACCCCCTCACCCCCCCACCACACATACGCACACGTACCCCCCCCCCCCACCATCCCACCACCACACCCCCTGCCCCCCTCCCCCACCACACACATATATACACACACATATACACATACACACATAAATATGTCTAAATTAGTTGAAAACATCTAACGTGGAATAGATGTAAAGCATGGAATTATTATTATATATATTATATATGCCGGAATAGATGTAAAGCATGGAATAGATGTTATATATTATGTCCGTTAGAATGCCTCAAAATAAAAAATTCCAAAATTATTTTTAAAACTTGTTCCTAGATCCCAATACTTCAAAAGGTAAATACACAACTCAAAAAAATTCTTCAATACTTCAAAAGGTTTTTAAAACACATTTTATGAAAAAATTCTCTCAATTTAAAAAACATCTTAGTGTGTGCAATTAGCCAATATTATATCAAACTTCTCGAAAGGATATATCAATCTTTAGTCCTTAAGGTTCATCTGACCTAAACTATAGACTGTGTCTCACTCATAACGAACCAAGTCTATTTAACTTGATAGACTCAAACATTTTGATACATGAGAGAGCCAATTTATATATAATACAAATGTTTACATTTTCAGTAAGACTTTCTTTCGCTTTTGTTTGTTAAATACTAATCTACTAAGAATATTTTGACATCCACGATGAAAAAAATTGGTAGGAGAAAAATGCTACCAATTTAATGTTTTGATGGTGAAGGAAAGTTCAAAATAACATGCATTATTAAAAAATAAATATCTTTCGACAGAAAGAATGCAGATTTCTTTAACCAAGAATAAAAATTCTAGAATCACTTAGAAATAAAGTAACAACGAATTATTTTTTTATCTTTAACCATAGTCAAAATATCGTAATCTTCCCTTTGAAATTAAAATTAGACACAAATTAATCTAAATTAGCAACAACATATTAACATGTGAATTGTCTAATTCGAATGAAAATGAGTTAATCTTTATATACATAAATATCAATATTAATCTAAATTAGCCTATACCCATACAAGGCTAATATTATATACATTATCATCAATGTTTTGCCTCTAATATAACAACCCCCTATTTTCCACATACTCACCCACCACACACACACACACACACACACACATATATATATATACACACACACACACATATATATACACACACATATATATAGACACAAACATATATATAAATGGAAGAGAGAGAGAGAGAGAGCAGCGTAGAGAGAGAGAGTTATAAAAAGGAGGGAACGGCGGGGAGGGGGGGGGGGAAGAAGGGGAAAGGGTTTTTGCTGAAGAAGTAGTCACGGTCGTGTCAAGGTCCTTGACAGTGACAACTATTTAAAGAATTGTCACGGTCATTGACCGTGACAAGTCCGTGACAAGTAAATTTGTCACGGACTTGTCACGGTCAATGACCGTGATAATTCTTTGTCACGGTCGTGTCAAGGTCAATGATCGTGACACAAAACGCGTGTTTTTTGTCACGGTCAATGACCTTGACAAGGGCGGCCGACTGAAAGGTTACAATTTTATCATTTTGGTGTAGTGATACTTATGCTATTTTCGATATGCGAGTCTGTGAACCATATTATCTTTTTCTAGGCATACTACTAGACTCCATTAGTTCTGTCCAAACACCCAGATCTGAAATCTGGGAGGCAAAATAGGAAAACTCGACATAGAGTTGGTTTTAAGTTCAGAGTTATTTGAAAGGACTTTGGTAACATTGATGGATATTTGAAAAGTCTTAACTGTTGGGTGGGTTTACAAACGTTTTGTTTTACCTTGATAATAAAATATGGGAAGAGTTCATTCGTATAGAGTCATTATACATTTGAGGAATATGAATAACCGTCATATAATGAGAGAATAAGAGAGTAGCCACGTATATCCTTCAAAGGGTGTTCACATCAAAAACTCATGTTGAACGTTTCATATAAAAGATAATAATATCTATATAGATGACATTTTAATATTCTCAAATAAATAAAAAAAAGTATTAGCAATTGGCAATAATTAATTAGGAAAGCATTAACAGCTCAATCAGCAAAAAAAAACCCTAAATTCACATGTAATAGTGCAAAAACAGAGCTTAAAACCTTAATTAGCAAATTATAAGTTCTTAAAAAAATTGAGCTCAAAATTTCAAACGGAGATATTTAATTGAGTAACTAAAAGCTAGATCAAAAACAATATGTAAACAAATGCAACCTAAAGGAGTAGCATCAAAATCTCAAAGAAAAGCCCTAAATTCACATATAATATGACAAAACATAGCTTATTTGATTAATTAAAAGCTCAATGGAAAATTTGAAAATAAGGAAAGCATCAACAGCTCAATCAACAAAAGTCGCAAAAACATCCATAAACCATCTAATATAGTAGAGAAAAAATAGAGATTAAAACCTCAATTGGAAAATTTATAAGTTGGTAAAACATTGAGCTCAAACAGAGATTTAGGGATGTTTTTGCTGATTGAGTTGTCAAGCGTAGTGAATAATTGGAGCATGAACGAAAACTTGGCATACTCACCAATCGAACCCACCAGCTTTGACCTCATCGTCATTGGCACTGGCCTTCCAAAATCAGTAATTGCCACAGCTACCTTCGTCGTTGGTAAAAGCATCCTCCACCTCCACCTTGACCAAAATCCCTTCTATGGAAGTCACTTCTCCTCCCCCCCCCCCCCCCCCCCCCCCCTCCCCCATCTCACGAACTCACCTCTTTCGTCTAATCCCATACCCAATCCCATTCCCCAAACCCAAATCCATCCACCCATAATCCGACAGCTCATATTATTCCTCCATCAATCTCACCACCCACCCCATATACTCCCATGTCGACATCTCCTCTCACTCCCCTGAACCTCTGGAATCATCTCGTAAATTCATCCTCTAGAACTCTTTTCTGCCCAAATCGGGGAAATTGTATTTTATCAACTTAGGAAACTATATTTTTTCTACATGGAGTTCAATTGTATTTTGTCTACATCGCAGATCTCAATAACCCATTCTACATCTGCGATCACTTGGGAAATTTGCGGAATGTGCCTGATTCCCTCAGAATGGGTGAATGAGAGAATATAGAATGAAAAAGTAGCAAAAGTGGGAGAGAGACAGACTTTCTCTTCTAAAATATAGGAATTTTATAACAGAAGTTGGAGAGACTAAAATAAAGGGTTTTCATTTTAGACGATAGAGTTTCAACAAATGTTCCATGTGGATAGTTTATAAGTAGAGAAGAAGTTAATGAGTGTATCTCATTTTATAATATATAAAAACTTGTGTTTGGAGTAACAATTAAATAAAAATAAATTATGAGCTTTTTGGAAAATGCCCCATCGAATTATTATAAAATCGAATATTTTAAGATTGTAATTTTTGTGCAAACCTTGGGTTAAAGCCCACGATTTGCTGGGCCATTTCACATTATATTCTAGTTCGTCGTATGTAAGAAACATCAATTTAAGCACAAGATCGATTGTGAATTGAATGGGATCTCGAGAGATGGATTGTAAGATGAATAGCACTCATTGAGAGATCCAATCCTCGAGATAAAATATTATAGATTAGTTGACCCCACTATTACCAACTAAATACATCATATGTTTCAAATTAAAAGTCACATTTTCAAGGGGTGTAACAACCCCCATTTTCTCACATAAAGGTTGGCTAGACACGACACGCCGAAGATGGGACTTGTTTATCAATTAATACCATTCTCAGCATGAATATCATATAAAGCATATAATAATATACCGTAATTGAGTTTAAATCAATACTCCAGTAATAATGAAAATCCAATTAAGCACCAATTGTATGATAAATTCAACATAAAAGTAAATATATCAAATCAACATGAAATGAATAAATTTCGGGCTCATGCCTATACAAATATCCCAAATGAAATAAGTAAACTGAAGTTGAATAGCACCAAAGCTAGAATCAATATGTCTGGAAAGTCGGATAAGCAAAAGGAGATCGCAAGGCTGACATATCAACAATCCCTCTATCCCAGTCTAGGTCAGAGCCCTACAGTTGTAAGAATCAACATATTCAAAGTGGAATAAATATAGTCGATTCAAAGTGAATATCCCCCATCGTCAATCACATATAATTAACATCTCACCCCTCAACTAAGTGTGATATTACCCGCATCCAACCAAGCCCTGAGATAATATATGACAACCGTGCCAATTAATACTAAATGCATTAACTATAGTCAACATGATAAAATGTAATCTGCTACATTCATATTATCAATGCCCAAGATATCCCAGTCTCATATACCTCGTGAAAGGGACATAAACATTTACTATGCACAATATAGTAGGGGTCTGCAATTTACTGTCTACATTCTTAGACAAATTAATTAATTTAGTCTAATTCGGATAATTTATATATATGTCCTTTCATATATGCAACACGCAAATACATCTAGTAGTTGTGTCTCATTCGTACTCTATCGGCAAGTCCGAAGAAAATTTCTATCCAAGTCAGACATCACAAAACACACATAAGTGGGGCAGTCCCTACATAGTACAGTAGTTTATAGCCCATACTCAGCGGTGACAAAGTATCCTAGCATCTACACCTACCTCTCGTAGATAGCACTGCTACGTACTACCTACACAACGTCCAGTCCACCTGTGTCGACGTGTACTTCAGTCCCGAACGTCCACACAGATAAAAATAAATACATATTATTATTTTCATATAATATGTATAGGTAATTACTTTATAATTACTTAAAGTATTCCACGTGATGTCCGCAAAGATTCATCCATTAATAATTGACCATCTAGTTAATTATTAATCTTTTCTTCTTTAAAAGACTATTTAACCATCTAGTTAAATATAATTTCTCAATAAATATGTGTGCCACATTTGTATTTTTAATAAATTCATCGTTGACCCAAATATCGTCCCACCAACTCGTATGAACTTCTAAAAATACTCTGGATCTAACCGTAGTCCCAACTCAACATGCTCCAGGGGCCAAATCGATTTGCCTCTTGGCCGAATCGATTCGGACCTGGGCAGAAGCCCAGATCTCCTACGGTTTTCCAATACGGGATTTCTTAGTTTCTTCCCAATATCCATTTGAATCGTAAATTCCTTTTCATAAACTTATTAATAGGTCCCTACCACTTAGTCACTCCTCTTAAAGTCATTAACTTCACATATTAACGTCAATTATTTTCCCCAATTCCCAGATTTTATATGGTTAAATCAAGACCCTAAGCCTAGATTTTCTACCACAATATCAACTATGTATAAATCAGATTTTGGGGCATATAGTATGGGTTCAGAGTCACTAATTAATCATCAAATTACAAACTAAAATCCCGAAATCATAAGGGGTTTACTACGATGAATCAAGAAGCACATTGAACATTAAATTAAACAAGAAAATTCTTACCTGGATACGCGGTTTATGAATTCCCCTTTGAATTCCTTGTTCCTTCTCTTTTTTGGCATATGTTCTCTTCTCTCTTTTAGGTGGGGTTGTTAGGGTTTTGTATTTGATTAAGTGTGTGGAGTGTTAATCTTCCACTTAATCTTATATTATTTTCAAATCCCGAATTGGGTTTAATTTCCAAGTTTTGGACCTCCAAACGGGCCTGAACCCATAATTAGACTTGCCCAAAGTCTCCTAACTTATATACCTATATCCCGGGACCATTTCTAAAGGTTTAAACAGCTAAACGAGCCCATGAGACACCCCAGAACGTCTCTCAATTATTTTTATTCATAATTATATTTTTATAATCGCGTCACACGTCATTTATAAATTTTCTACTACACATGGGAATATTTTTCGTTATAATTATTAACATAACAAAAAATCAACCACACGTGATTATGACATAATAACAAATTACTTGTTCGCAATTAATAAATTAAAGTCAATTATTTTTCCCAATTTCCAGATTTTATATGATTAAGTCAAGACCCTAAGCCTAGATTTTCTACCGCAATATCAACTATGTATAAATCAGATTTTGGGGCATATAGCATGGGTTCAAAGTCACTAATTAATCATTAAATTACAAACTAAAATCCAGAAATCATATGGGGTTTATTGCGATGAATCAAGAAGCACATTGAACATTAAATTAAGCAAGAAAATTCTTACCTAGATACGCGGTTTATGAATTCCCCTTTGAATTCTTTGTTCCTTCTCCTTTTTGTCATATGTTCTCTTCTCTCTTTTAGGTGGGGTTGTTAGGGTTGTGTATTTGATTAAGTGTGGGGAGTGTTAATCTTCCCCTTAATCTTATATTATTTTCAAATCACGAGTTGGGTTTAATTTCCAAGTTTTTGACCTCCAAATGGGCCTGAACCCATAATTAGACTTGCCCAAAAGTCTCCTAACTTATATACCTATATCTCAGGACCATTTCTAAAGGTTTAAAACACATAAACGGACCCATGTGACACCCCGGAACGTGTCCCAATTATTTTTATTCACAATTATATTTTTATAATCACATCACACGTCATTTATAAATTTTCTACTACACGTGCGAATATTTTTCGTTATAATTATTAACATAACAAAAAATCAACCACACATGATTATGACATAATAACAAATTACTTGTTCACAATTAATAAATTAAATTCATCGATTTAATTCGATTTCCATGAATTTTTATTTTATTTCAAAAATATAGTTTTATTTATTCTAGAAAAATATGGGGTATTACAAGAGGTCTTAAATTACAAGTTGTATTTAAAATTAGTGAATTAAATTTAACAAAAAACAAATTATCTTAGAAAAAAAAACTCCACACTTCAAATTTTATCTGTAACCTTTTAAGTTAACTCAAGGACGGATCCAACATTTTTTATATGGAGGAAAAGGGGGGCCTAAAGTATGAGTGAAGATTAAACAAATTTTTTTAATAAAATATTTTTTAATGATGACAAAAATCTATGAAAAATATATAAATAGATATTCTTTGTGTATATATCCACATAATATGATAACATGATTTTTGAAAATTTTTGAAAAATATTTTCACTTTTTAAATGTATGAAATTTTCCTCTTTCATGTCCATGCATGAAATGTCATGTTAAAGTGTGTTTTTTTAAAAAAAAAGGGTTTTGGTTTTATTTTTTTATAAGGGAAATAATTATTTTTAAAAAGGAAAATAATTTAATTTATATATTTTTTTAAAAAATTATATTTTTTAATTTATTTTTTTTAATATTTTTTTATTTTTTCATTAATTTTTATTTTTTTATAATGGGGGCAAATTTATCGCCGTACCCTCGGCACGCGCATCCACTAGTGTATATATATATATATATATATATATATATATCCCCAAAAATGACAACTATATATTGACCTTAATTATATATTTTTTTTTTTAACTTTTACTTTGATCTTTTGTGGAGGTGGGGATGTCACAAGTATGACTTCTTGTGCTTGACATTATACTGATTTTTTTATAATTAAAATGGGAATAAATTTGAAGCAAAAATATTTTTAATGAACTTGAAAAGCTTGTAAACTTAATAACAAACTAGAGGTTAAATATCATTTTATTTTTTATTTTGTGCTCGATCAAACATGTGCAGTTACTGTCACGGTACTTGTAAAGTTAAAATAGAGGTGGCAATTCGGATCAACAGGTCGTGTTTCGGGCTGACACGACACGATACGATAAGGTTTTTTCGGACACGAATTCGTGTTTTTTTTAGTTAACACGAACACGATCCGAATAAAAAATAACACGGCACGACACGATACGAATACCATAATTTCTTAAATTTCACGCCTAAAAAACACGATAATATGACACGAAATGACTCATAATTCAAACACAAATACGACACGATACGACTTCTTGTAAAAAAAATACGACACGAACACGACTTATCGCGTTAATTTCGAATCAATTTCGTATTATTTTTTCGTGTCATTTTTAAAATTGCCACCCTAAATTAAAGCAACTGTGATTTAAGTAAAAGAATTTGTGTCATACATAATAAATTGGTTTACAATTATTACCACCCATAAAATGCCGTGTAAATTACTCCATTGCTAATAATATCTGGATAGTTTATCTTTAGTATCAAGTCATCCCTTAAAAGTACCTAAACTGATTTATAAATGTCATTTCGACTTTTGGCCGTTAAAACTGTTTGTGTGTTATAGTAGTTTAATAATGCACACTGTGAAGTCGAATACGTAAATTGATAACGGAAATGGAATATTCAATAAGTAACGTGGTATATACTAATGTTGTTAGATGAGTGAATTAACACTGAGGAAGCCAGGATTATAAGATAAGGGGGATTAGGATATTTTTTGTAATTAATTAGATTAAAAATAATTAATTCAATAAATAAAGTTGTTTTATAAAATTTTACAGTACATAAATAATTATAATTTGGATGTTATTATGATTTTATGTATTTGTAGTTATGCTATAGCTAAATTATATTCCAAAATGATATATTGTATTGACAAAATTAAAAAAAAAAAAAAAAAAAAAGACTCAATTGCATATTATAAAAAATTTAAAGGGCATGGGGTGCAAGCTTCTCTCTGTTTCTATAACAGAAGAATATTATTTACTTATGTATAATGTTCTTTCAATTATAAAAGATATGAATGCAACTGCTCATCATATAGAACGCAAATGCACGTAGCAAATAATATGTTGTTTGAATAAAAATGTACCATATTAGTTTGTATTAATCCTTGTCATCCCCTTCAATATTCAACTTTCTCTTTCTTTTAGACCTTCTGCTAGCTACCTTATATTCCTTTTTAGTCTCCCTTAATTTCCTCCTTAGCTATACAAATAATGTATGGATTCACTCCAAAAACGTCCCCTCATATTTCTTCGACAGCCACTTTGTACTCACGTATTTGTCATAAAATGACCTTCAGCAATTGGGATGTTTCATTTTCATCACATTGAGTTTGGAGGTACACATGGCCTCAACTTTCTTTTTATAATTTTGAGTTATTTGGCTTTTGATTCTCTTATTAATTAGGTTGTACATTATTTTGGTAGTCAAAATTAACTCTATCATTGACTATCATTTTCACTTTTTAAAATTATCTTATTTTTACCACTTTTTTTCTCCAGAAAAAACTCACCTCCAAAAAAACTGAAAAATTCTAAATTGATATACAATATCTAAAGATTTTCCAAATTCATGCACAATATAGAGTGGATTTGGTCCGAAAGTGTTCCTCGCTTGAGATGCTTGATGGATTAATTTCTATTTTGTTAAAACTATCACACAAACATGAACATTCATACTGAATTATCAAGAAATATAAATATTGATTTTGCGAAAGCGTACCTGAATCCATGACAGAAAGTTAAAATATTTGAGTCTGAGATCTTATTCTCTTCCAGATCAACACTTTTATTTCCTCTTTAAATTTCTCTCTGACAATGGGAATCAGAAGATTGGTGTTGTGTGATCTGGGGACCATGACCGCTATTTATAACACAATCGTGTCTTTTCATATTTCGTATATTTCTATTTTAACCCATCATAAAAATAGAAATTACGCTTGTCTCTACACAATAAACCCCACACTTTAATAATACATTAGTAAGGCCTCAAAACTTAAATTAATCACTTTAATTGGCCTACTTTTATTTGATAGCCTACAATTCATATTTATTTTATATATAAGCCCATATATTAAATTTTACTCTAACAATCTCCCACTTGGGCTATATATATATATATATATATATATATGTATATATATGTATATGTGTGTGTGTGTGTGTGTGTGTAACTTTATAAATTTGAATTATATTTTATGAGCTTATGAGTTTTAGCTATCAAAACTTTATGTATCTTAACAATCTTGTCCATTAATTGCACCAATATAGAATCAAAGCGATCGTCATTACACATTTCGTAAGTAGACCCATCAATGATCACATATATCAATGCAACTAATGACAAAGATCAAGTGTGGATGTGTAGCATGGAAATTTCATGCAATGTGATCTTAACACGCCTATTTTCAACTGGTCCTCCTTAAACCTTAGTGAGATCAAACCATATAAAGTCAGAGTGAATATAAACTTAATAATTTACTGCAGTAAATAACCATACAATATCCATTAAATCAAATATGTCTATGAAAGTATATAAAATAAAAACTCTCACTAAACTGACATATCCTGAAAAGAAATTACACCCATATGAGCAGTGTGCTCAAGGAAGACCTTGGGTGGTAATCCCTTAGTCAGTGGATCCGCAATCATGGAGTTTGTTCCAATGTGCTCTATAGATATAAGTCCACTCTAAACTCTTTCTTTTACAACTAGGAACTTAATGTCAATAAACTTTGACTTCGTAGAACTCCTGTTGTTGTTGGAGTACAGTATTGCTGATTTATTGTCACAAAATAACTTAAGTGGTCTTTCAATGCCGTCCACAATACGCAGCCCCGTGACAAAATTTCGCAACCATATTCCTTGATTGGATGCCTCATAACAAGCTACAAACTCAGCTGCCATGGTGGAAGAAGCTATAATAAACTGCTTAACACTATTCCACGATACAGCACCTCTAGCAAGTAAGTAGATATAACCTGAAGTAGATTTCATGCTATCTTGGCATCCAGCAAAATCGGAGTCAGAATATTCGATGATCTCTAATTGTTCTGACTTTCGATAGGTGAGCATGTAGTCTTTTGTTCTCTGTAAGTACCTCATGACTCGCTTCGCTGCTATCCAATGATCCTTTCCAAGATTACTTAAGTATCTTCCCAACATGCCAATAATGTACGCAATATCCGGACGCGTACATACTTGAGCAAACATAAGACTTCCTACTGCTGACGCATAAGGAATCTTTTGCATCTCCCGAATCTCAAAATCATCCTTGGGACATTGACTGAGACTAAATTTATCTCCTTTAGCTACAGGGGTGTCACCTGGTTTACAATCATGCATGCCAAATCTTTTAAGAACTTTCTCGATATAGCTCTTTTGTGATAAACTAAGTATACTCCGAGAGCGATCTCGGTGTATTTGTATACCCAACACAAAAGAAGCGTTACCAAGATCTTTCATCTCAAATTTCTTTTAAAGAAATCTCTTGGTTTCGTGCAACATACCTATATCGTTGGCGGCAAGTAAAATGTCATCAACATATAAAACCAAGTAAATATGCGTACTCCCACTGAACTTGTGGTATATACAATCATCAACCAGATTCATCTCAAAACCAAACGAGATGACAACTTGATGAAACTTGTAATACCATTGACGAGAAGCTTGCTTAAGCCCATAAATGGATTTCTCTAATTTGCAAACTGTTTTCTTTGCATCTCCCGACACAAATTTTTTTGGTTGCACCATATATATTGTTTCATCAATGTCACCATTGAGAAACGCAGTCTTAACATCCATCTGATGAAGCTCAAGGTCAAAGTGCGCCACAAGTGCCATTATTATCCTAAAAGAGTCTTTTGATGAAACCGGAGAGAAAGTCTCTTTATAATCGATGCCTTTTTTCTGTGTAAAGCCTTTAGCGACAAGACGGGCTTTGTATCTCTCCACATCACCTTTCGAATCCCTCTTGGTTTTAAATATCCATTTGCAACCAATGTTTTTTTTACCTTCAGGTAATGGGATAAGATCCCAAACGTCATTGTCCTTCATGGACTTTATCTCCTCATTCATGGCATCAATCCACTCTTGAGATTTAGAATTTTCCATGGCTTGACGGAAGGTGATCGGATCATCTTCCACCACACCAATGTCAAACTCATGTTCTTGGAGAAATACAATGTAATCATCTGTCACAACACTTCTTCTTTCTCTAGTGGATCTCCTTAATGGCATAGGTTATGGAGGTAGTAGAGTTTGTTCTTCTAGAATGGGAGATTCTTGGATATTGTTTTGATTAGGATCTGCTTCTTGAACAATTTCAGGAATTGGATCCTGATCAATGTTAATAACAGCTGTGGGAATATCAACATATTCCTCTTCAAAACCAAAATCCTTAACCTTATCCCCCTCGGCAAACTCAACATCCTCAAAGAACCGGGCATTTCCAGTCTCAAAAATTATTTTGGTAGTAGGATCATAAAATTTGTAACCCCTAGATCTTTCAGAGTATCCAACAAAATAGGAACTAACTGTTCTGGAATCCAGTTTCTTTTCATGTGGCCTATAAGGCCTCGCTTCAGCTGGACATCCCTAAATATGAAGGTGCTTTATACTAGGTTTCTTGCCTGCCCAAAGTTCAAAAGGAGTTTTAGCAGTTGCTTTAGTTGGTACTCTGTTAAGGATATACACTGCAGTCTTTAATGCTTCACCCCAGAGTAAATATGGTAAGTTAGAGTAACTGATCATACTCCTTACCATTTCTTTAAGCGTTCTGTTTCTCCTTTCAGCAACACCATTCATGCTTAGAGAACCTGGCATGGTGTACTGCGGGACGATAGCGTACTCCTCTAGGAATTTAGCAAATGGTCCTGGGCGTTGTTCACCTGAACCATCATACGTACCGTAGTATTCACCACCACGATCAGATCTGACGCTTTTAGTCCTTTTGCTAAGTTGATTTTCAACTTCAGCCTTGAATGACTTGAATACGTCCAGAGATTGGGACTTTTCATGGATGAGATAAAGGTAGCCATAACGTGAAAAATCGTCTATGAATGTGATAAAATATTGTTGATCGTTCCATGAAACCGTAGGGAATGGCCCACAAATATCTGTATATATCAGTTCTAAGACGTCTGTAGCCCTATTAGCACCAGATCTCCTTATGTTTGTCTGTTTTCCCTTTATGCAATTTTTACAAATTTTAAAATCTGAAAAATTAAGGGAATTTAGAATTCCATCTGACACAAGGTCTTTCAATTCTCCTTTGGGAGATGTGACCTAATTTCTTATGACATAATGATGCAGAATTCTCATTGGTTAATTTTCTTTTAATACCTAGAGTACTTAATTGCAAGGTTTCATGATATGAAGCAATAGTATCAAGCATATAAAGGTTATCTTCATAAGATAAAGAACCAGTACCAACCAAATTTGAATTATGAAGAAGACTGAATTTATTATTTTCAAAGGAAAAAGTATAACCAAATTTGTTCAGTACAGAAATAGAAACCAAATTTCGTCTTAATGACGGTACGATAAATGTCTCATTCAAATCCAAATAAATACTAGACTTCAATAATAACCTAAATATCCCAATTGCTTCAACTTCAACGATCTTGCCATCGCCTACAAAAATGTATCTTTCACCATCATTTGGCTTTCGGCAACTCAGGCAACCCTGCCTAGACACACTGATGTGAGTGGTTGCACCAGAATCTATCCACGAAGTGTGTTTAGGTACCGAAGTTAAATTAACCTCAGAACAAACTAGGTTAAGAAATTGTAACACCCCCGCCAAATTAAATACCGGGTGGCCAGTCCCATACCAAATTAAAACAGAATATACAGTTGGCTCATTCTTAGCATCACTGTCAAAAACATTTACAAATCACCCAATACCCAATTAAGCGGGTGTTAAAAAAAACATTCCAAATTTTAATTCAACAAAATCCATTTTTAGTTTACGAATAACACTACACTTTTTATTCTACAACATAATAATCGAACAAATAACACAAAATAATTTAAATGCAATTGGAATAAACATTCCCACATAATAATCCAATACAGTAATCCCAACAATAACAAAAGTATTAAAATAACACGAACATAATAGTATATGACTCCGATAGAAAGTGATAACTGAAATCCTTTGGACGACATGCCCTAACTATAAGAATACTTTGAATCAAATGAAGATAGGCGTCTAAGCAATACTCCATAGCTCGTCATAATTCTCTAAGGTTGGCATCCCTGCTGCTGGACACCTGATATAGAAGGTACAATAGAAAAGAAAATATGCAAGGAAACGGGTCAGAGCCCGATGTGAAAATGATTTTGAAAACAACAAGTATTTAACAAGTGCAATAAAGCATTTATTATGTACATGTTAGTATCCAACTCTCACTTGCTATTCTCACCTCTCATCTAGAGTGCACACTTAAGGTTTCCTATTAACCTCCTAGTTAATGGTTCCTCTTCACTAAATTCCATAATATGATTCCATCAAATATCATAACCCCGTATGTCCCATACCATACGTAATATAATCATTCATATACGTTTCCCATTCACATAAATCGTTTCTCATTAATATGAATTAAGATTTTCAAATCTATAAAAATAACTATTCATCAACTTCATTCAATTCTTTTCTCAATTCATCGTTATTTACAATTATCACATAATAGATCATTTAACCACTATATAGACATTCATTTAATTCACTATATATATATATATATATATAATACGGCACCGCGAGACACAGCTGCGGTGTATTGCATTACTCTGCTATCATGTCCCAATATCGCTGGTCGCCGAATAGGGGACTAAAGGTTCGGTAAGGATTCCTCGAACCACAAACAACAATATAAAATTTGGAGGCGAACATAGTTCTCATACCCACGGGCCACGCACATACCTACGTTCCCATAGTCAGCGGACTTATCAACTCCCCGATAAGTCTTTCATAGACCTATGTTCTCGAGCGACAAATCAAAATCCCATGGATTCATCAGGATATGACTTCCCTCACGCGCAAACCTCCCATCGATAGCAAGTAAGCTAGGTATGCCATACACATAAATCATCAATCAATCAAATATGCATTATCATCTACCTATAGATATAATATCAACAAGGTAATCACACTACCATAAGATAATTCCCATACGTAGCATTATATCTCTTAAATCCTACGTATTAAAATATTATAACTTCGCTTCTTAATTTAATTATTCCAGAGTCTCACTCATTACTCAAGGTTCATATAGGTTTTCCTCAATGTATTTATTCAGTAAGAATTCACTAATATCCTGCTGGTTCGTATCATCTTATCTCTCGAATTACTACGAATTAAACTCCCCTTAAATAGGGCTAAAATCGATAGTTTCAAATCTCTTATAAACACATCTTCTATCAACTAGAATTGAATACCATCATCACATGGCTCATAGTCTATAGTGTTTCATTCACACTATATGACTTATCAACAAAATCAACATCCTCGCATCCTATAACATCTCTCCACTCCCAACGTCGTTAAGATTCATGCGCGAAGCGTCTCGCAAAGCGAAATCCAAACAAGGAACCCCTCCAATACACTACTACTTAACTTTGTCGATCGTGGAGGACCGTTAACTTCCAATACGCAATCGGGATAACCTCATACCCTCTTTCAACCAAATGTGGCCTGAACTCCTATCTATATCCAGGAGCCATACCACTAAGTGCTTGTGCTACACTCAGTCCTTTCGCAATCAATAATGAGCTTAAACTCAGTCCTTGATGTTCAAATTGTAACCCTAAGGCTACCCAGGTGTTATATTCAATCACCACTACTGGTCCTATCTTTAATTCGCATGCATACCAATTAGAATCCAACAAATGAATCAAGCAACCGAAATACCTTTAAATTAATTATCATTATTCTGATCAATTAAATCCTAATCAAATTAATTCAAATCTTAACTAGGGCTTACTGATCTTATATAAGTCCCATAATATCCCATTAATAATCACCAAAGATCTACCAAAAGTTTGGGATAAGAATCAACATTAAAAAGGAACAACTTTAGGAATTATGGGGAGGTCGATCGATCGAAGGCAGGGGGTCGATCGATCGATCGCCCAGGTAATAACCCAGTTTTTCTGCATTTCTTTTACTACGGGCTTCATCACTTTTGATCATTCAAACCTTCATATTAACTACCAAAATTCCTTATAAACGTTACTACATGATATAGCAACATATGTGACTGATTTCTAATGCTCTAAACATCCCAGAATCATCAAGAGTTTGAATTAAAAGCATATACTTATCCTCCTCTTTTTTTCCAGAAAATTATAAACATGATATCTTCAAGAACACAACAATGATTTTCAGAATTTCTTCCACAGATTGATGAATATTTCATGGATTACTAACTACCTACAACATGAGTTTGATTCCTATATATTTTCAGATTCCAGAAATCCATTAACAACTCTATCTTTTCATCTTCCAAACATGTAAAAATCATCTCTTTTTACAACTATTCTAACATGGACAATATACAAACTTAGATTGTAAATATCAAACACTTGCCTCTAATGAAGATCTGATCCTTTGGGGTTGTATATAACAAGTGGTTCTCCCCTTTCTCCGGCCACTTCCGGTGGTGGTTGGTGGTGGTGACCTTTGGTCTTTAGTTCTCCTCCTTTCCAAGCAAGCTTTTCTCTTCCCTAGCAACCTTTCACTCTCACTAGGAAGATGACTTTTCAATTTTGTGTAGAAGAGATGAAATGAACCCATGTACACTAATCTCCAAATACTTATATGTAACAACCCTCGATTTTTGGAGACTGAGAAATTAAATTTTGGGAAAATAAAATTTAATTAAATTGGAGAATTTCACATATTGGGACTTGAGGCCCAAAAATAGAGAATATTTCAAAGTATTCCGGATGATATTTTTTAGGGTACCATTGATCCCGGAAGGGTCGAGATAGTCAAAATGACTGTCATTGGGTCTTATTTCGGCTCCGGAATGTTTTTAAGTTAGTTTGACTTGAATTGGAGTAAACGAGTCATTTAAAGTGTGTATTAACATTTAAAATTGGGATTTTGTTTTAAAGGTTCATGAGGCTTACGGATTAAGCCATTTCTCATTTGAGAGAAAGAGAGAAAAAGCCCTAGAGAGAGAAGAAGAAAGGAAAGAAGAAGAAAGGGAGAGAGAGAGGAAGAGAAGCTTGGGGATTTTCGGCCGCGACTTCGAGGACGATCCAACCTCTACAAATCTGAGGCAAGTGTTTAATCTTGATAAATAGCTATTTGTGTATTTCATTTCATAATTTGTGGGGTAAAGAAATGGATTTTTGGGTATTAACATCAAAACTTAGATTTTTAGGTTTAATGTTGAAATCAATGTTTAAATATGAATTTAATGGATTAGAAATGGTTGGGATCAACTTTGGGTTGATTAATGGGCTTAAAATTATGATTTGATGGAAGTTTGGGGATTAGAATGAAAGTTTTAGGGTATTAATTTCGTGGGTTTGCTGAGAAAGGGAAATCGGCTAGCTTATCTGGTATGGCCGGTCGACCGCGGTCTGGGGACCGGTCGATCGCGCCTTAAGGGAAAAGCCTACTGCATTTCTTCGTAGGCAAAATATGGACCCGCGGTAGACCGGGGGTCTGGGACCGGTCGACCGGTCCCCTGTTTTTAGCCCAAAACTTGGATTTCTTCTCCCCCTTTTCTTTTGGAGTTTATTCTTAGGGGCTTCCTTAATGGGCTGTTTTATGGGTCTCCTAAGATGACTTCTAGCCCTTTTTGGTTGGGTTTATGGATTTGGGGTTTTCTCTTATAAAGTAAGAGATATCTTTTGGTGACTTATAGGGGGTCTCTCACTTAGTATCTGATAGTGGGAACTTCTTGGAATCATTGGATAAGAAATATCCATGTATGTTGTGAAATTTCTAGGCCGACATTTACGTCAAATCCTTATAAGGATAGGATATGGTTAAGGTATAATTTGGGGCCTAATGGAAGAAAGCGGTTGCATACTCTTTAAGAGTGAGGGGTTTCATACCCTTAGAAGTGTTTAGTCTAAGGAACAATTGATAACTCAATAGGAGTAAGGGTTACCGAGATTTATTCGAACCATAGGTGACATTGGGAATGCTTGGGATAGTACTATCGACTAGAATAAGCGGTAGCATAGATTCTAGTTAGGATAGTTTACACGTAATTATGGGGATATGACCATTGAGATTCCAATACTTGAAACGAGGTTGGAATAAATTGAGGTTTTAGACTATTAAGTCATGTGTGTGCCTATGGTTAAATAGTACTAAAGGTAATTATGTACTTTTGGGATATGGATGAAATGTGTAGTGATGGATTCCTACACAAACTCTTGGGTGATAACCCTAATGTTGAATATATATGTATAGATATATACATATGGTTTTGGGAGACTATTCATCATAGGAAAAATGATTGAATATGTTTCAAGTGAGGGATTGTATTCACATGTCGAGGTACATTTAATGAAAATTGTGGTGACGGCTTGTATATTGAGGATTATGTATACTTATAGCCGGG
The DNA here is from genome assembly GCA_949130495.1 of Sambucus nigra. Taxonomy (NCBI): domain Eukaryota; kingdom Viridiplantae; phylum Streptophyta; class Magnoliopsida; order Dipsacales; family Adoxaceae; genus Sambucus; species Sambucus nigra. Next base: position 245,935 of record CASBWL010000457.1, read on the forward strand.
TTTATATATCTTATACATATGAACGAGAATTAGTTTGTATATATATTGATATAGCGATGTGTAAATATATGTGCTTATATCTATGTATGAATGTAAATATATGGATATAATTATGTTGTGGACATACGTGGTATGGATATTTAAACCGTATATGATGGTTTACTATATTGGATCATATGATGGGATCATATGGATGTATGTATATTGCGTATGTGAGCGGTATATATACTTATATGGTTAAGCATACCCCGCTCATGCTATCATTGGGAAGTTTCCGCGCAGAGGGTGAGCATCCTGGCATATAGTGCAGGGTGTGGATATTCCCCAGGTCATAGTAGTCCCTTGTGTTATTATACTATAGATATATATATTTTGGGGTGAGACGTGGTGGGTATGTTTCGTCTCATTGCCGGTTGGAACTATGACCGCTTCCCGGGACGTCGTGTGTGTGTGTTACCACGAGGTGGGTGTCGTTGATCCCCACCAGGTGGTCCCCAGTTGTTACGTGAGCCGGACTCTGGGAAGATGATAGCATTGATGCAGTTTTATCGGCGCTATATATAGTCGGGTATTATATGTGCATGGCGGTTGTACATCATATATGGTGTGTACACTTGGTCATGGGTATGGATGATGGCATGTATATATATATGGTGAGAATAAAATACCTATATATATATATATATATATCCTAGATGAAAGGATATGGTATTTCTATGGGGTACATCTTGGATGATTATGGTGTACCAGGTTTATTGGGGGTGGATGTATCGTATTTGAGGAATACTTCGGTTACATCATCCCAAGGATATTATTGGAGATTTTTAGTTATTTTCTTATTATAGTTTAAAAGTTTAGTAGTAATGGTAGTATTAAATCGTATGTTAGGGATTATGGATCTCTAGGATCGACATTGCCCAGGAGTAGTGTAACGAGGTGGTTCCTTGTTTGGATTTCGCTTTGCGAGACACCTCACGCACGAAACGCAGTGCCATGTCGAGATTTGAGAGAAGTAATTCCATATGTGGCATCTCGGATCTCTGGTCTTGACCTTGTCAGGAGTAGTGTAACGGGGCGGTTCCTTGTTTGGATTTCGCTTTGCGAGACTCCCTACGCACGAAACGTAGTACAATTTTGAGATTAGAGAGAAGTTTTGTCAATATTCCATGTGCATGATATTTAGAATATTAATTCTTATATTTTAGCCTATATATATATATAGGGGTAATGTTTTAAGAATTATAATTCATGAAATTATAAATCGGAATCCATTAAGCCTATTATGGCATAATTGTTGTAATCATAACCTAGTAGGATTAGAAAGGGTGGATCCTTAGATTATGACGGGAAAGTAGCTCTCGTGGGTATAGGCTAGGCCTATGATAAGTTAGGTTGTCCTAATAACATTGGGGGTAATTTAACTAAAACTTGAGGACGCGAATAGGTGCGCGCCTTTAAATGAGAGGTGAGTTGGGGTTCCACGAGAGAGCGGTCTCACTTTAATTATGAAATAAAGTGCACCGATAATTATTATGCACGGTTAACACACTTGCTAAAAATTTTCACATTCGGGGCTCTGACCCGTTTACTTTTCTCTCCTCCTTGTATATATATATTACCACAGGTATCCTACCGCATGGATGCCGGATGACTTTCTACCCAGAGTCTTGGGAGCCGTGACAGGTGCGGACTGTTGCGGGATGTTTCATGTAGCCGCTTCCTACTTCTTTAAAATTCTAGGTAGGATTCATGTTGTATATCGGGTTTGTACCCAAGGGATATTTATATACATGTTTATATTTATTCCATTTCAGTTATTGTATTGGCTGTGACCCGACAGCTTATTCGGGTCTATTTCTTGTAGTACATTTCGTAGTAGTTATTTATTTCATTTTACTTCTAGCATTTCATTTATCTTGGTTCTTTCATGCATCTTTCTTTTCTTTAGTAGTAGTGTTATAGTGTTGGTTGTTGTCTGTTGCGTTTTTATTTAAAAATTTTGCATCCCTCTTATATGATATCGGGTAGTTAGTCCTATATTATATAGTAACGACAGTTGATGTTGAGACTGGACCATCTGAAACTCCTGATTTAATATAGTATAGGGCTGGCCACCCGTTATTATTTTAGGCGGGTTGTGACATTATAATAAGACAAAATTCCGAAATCACTATTCATCCCCCTTGTAAAAATAACCAAAATGCCCTTTTGGGTTGTCTTTTCATTTCCAAATGACCCGAGACTCAATACCAACGTCCAAATAGACTTTTCTGACTATTTCAACCCTTTCGGATGCAATGACGCAGTCAAAATGACTATAAGGTTGATGTAAAAATAAGTTCCTCGTTTAATTTAACAAATTAGTCCCGACACATCCCATACCGCGTCCGACTAAAAAATTCAAATTACGAAATTAATAACTCACCGCAATATCAATAACATCACATTCACATATTACCCAAATATCTTTAAGTAATAACCAGAATCGTTCATTTTAATATCCACAATTCATATAAAAACCCAAATGAATTAATTTATAATAAAATCCAATTGATCCATTAATTTAAAATATAACCCATTTTAAAAGTCATTAAAAATCACGGGGTATTACAGAAGTGTACCTTTCTTGACACGCCAAGCATGATAGTTGGTACATTGCTTCTTCCTATGTCCCGCAACTCCACAGAAAAAATAAACATCAACAGTTTTTTCTTTATGTTGTTTCTTTGAATATGGAACCACTGCAGCTTCTTTATCCTTCTTTCTTTTCTTCCCCTTGTCCTTGGAAGTACTAGCCAAATGAACACTTTTTGTCTTATCTTGCTTCAGCCTTTCCTCTTCTTGCACACAATGTGAGATGAGCTCATTAAGAGACCAAGTCTCCTTTTGGCAGTTGTAGCTCACCTTAAATTGACTGAATTGTGTGGGAAGAGATATCAGAACCAAATGCACAAGCAAATCCTCAGAGAGATCAAGCTTAAGTGCTCTTAACTTTGAAGCGAGATGAGACATTTCCATAATGTACTCCCTAATGTTCCCATTACCTTTATATTTCATTGAGATGAGACTTGCCAAAAGTGTACTTGTTTCAGTCTTTTCATTTTTTGGCAAATATGTTCTTAATTTCTTCTAGGAACTCTTTGGTTGTCTTTATCGTTTTCGATATTGTGCCCCTGAATGCTTTTGGAATGACCTTCTTTATGATCATCAAACACATGCGATTTGACTTCTCCCACCTTTCAAAGTCCTTTTTGTCATCAGAGGAACTTTTATCCGTAAGAGATGCAGGAGAAGGAACCCTTAATGCAAGGTCCAGATCCATGACACCGAGAACTATATGAATTTTCTCTTGCCATGACTTAAAGTTTGTGCCATTAAGCATGTGAATAGAATTAATATTGGCAGTAATGTTGGAAGTAGAACTGACAGCTGAATCAGAGAACAATAAACAAATAAAACTAGCTCATATAAGTCTTAAATCAAAAATAAATTCAAATAAAGGACAAATCCCATTTTAAGATATCGGACACTCTATTAATATTTGATCTTTGAAAAAAATATTAACTTGTAAGTGATATCTTGCCGTAATAATCAAACACTGATAATAAGAACATATTGAATAATAATTCTTCCTTTGGGCCGATTTATTATTCATATGTAAAACTAAATAATTATCACGTGCTTATTATTAAAGTGGCACATGTAATTTTGTTAAAAAATAATCTTCCTTTGGGCCGATTAATATTCACATAAATTACATGGACGTAATTCTTTTTATATTTCGAAATAAAATTAATTTTGAACAAAAGAGGTCACTTTGGTGACATATTGTTTAAATTAATTTATCTCAAAATATATATATAAATACACCAAAATTTGAATTTAAATTTGTATATGGGTTCAAAACCCCTTTGGCTCCAGACTTGAAAGGTCATGGGTTCAAAACCCCTTGAGATCCTTCATAATTTTCATCATTTAAGAGGCTTAAATATGAAACACCAAGATCGAACCTTTAACTTTCCACTACCATCAAATCAACCGCTAGTCCAAATTTCATGAATTTTATATCATTGGAATCGTAATGAAACGAGAATATTTCTGAATCCAAATTTTTTTCTGAAATATTAAACCTTTTTTAAAAAATATTTGCAGCCGAAAATTAATATCAATACCTTCCTAATATCTTCTCAACAATTCAACATAAAATAGCTCTGATACCACATGATGGATTAATTTCTATTTTGTGAAAACTATCACACAAACAGAAACATTCATATTGAATTATCAAGAAATATAAATATTGATTTTGCGGAAGCGTACCTGAATCCATGACAGAAAGTTAAAATATTTGAGTCTGAGGTCTTATGCTCTTCCAGATCAACACTTTTATTTCCTTTCTAAATTTCTCTCTGACAATGGGAATCAGAAGATTGGTGTTGTGTGATCTGGGGACCATGACCCATATTTATAACACAATCGTGTCTTTTCATATTTCGTATATTTCTATTTTAATCCATTATAAAAATAGAAATTACGCTTGTCTCCACACAATAAAACTCACACTTTAATAATACATTAGTAAGGGCTCAAAACTTAAATTAATCACTTTAATTGACCTACTTTTATTTGATAGTCTATAATTTATATTTATTTTATATATAACCCATATATTAAATTTTACTCTAACAAGACTTCCCAATTCGGTGCAATACTGTAGATCGATTTGAAGGGCCTTCGATAATGATTTTTTTTTTTTTATTAAAAGAACATGTTTCGGATGAATCGTTTTGACCTTAGCCCTATAAAAAAAGTTCACCAAAAGTCATTAAAAAAAAAAGCGGGCCTGATTTCTTTTGTTGGGCTACACAACAAATAATATAAATTAAATAATAATCCTCTCTTATAAGTTCTCAGCTTAATTGAAAATCTCAGCGGAACTGTCCCTTATCTGGTATTCTGGTGTAAATATTTCCTACCTCTTACAATTTACACTCTAATAGAAGGTAAGAAATATCTGCCACCTCTTACAGTCCTCTCTAGTAAGTTTTCAGCTTAATTGAAAATCTCCCATTTTACAACTGCTAATGAAGCTGCGTCCTTTATTTGGTATTTTGTTGTAAATTTTTGCTACTTCTTACAATTTACGCTGATATAAGCTAAGAAATATGTCTTCTCCCTCTGTGTTGTGTTCAATTACATTTTTTTATTTAATGCGTCATGTTCAATTCCACATTAATTACTTGGTTAATAACTTTGGTTGTACTTTGCTTTTAAGGTACCAAATTCGTTCCAGATCAACATTTAAATTGATGTGACAGATTAAATATCAAAAGTAATAATAACCTTATCTCATAAGTACTCATCTTAATTTTGAATATCTCCCATTTCAAGTGCTAATGAAGCTTTTTACGTTATTTAGTATTTTGTTGTATATATTTACCTCTAACAATTTACATTCCAAGGGTCTCTTTAATTCGTAGTAAAATATTTTTTATCGTGATAAAAAATAAAATTATTAAATACATTTTCACTTATTTTTATGTATTGATTTAAAATTATATAATTGTAGAGTGTGCACCTAATCACACTCTCAAATCAACAAAAAATTAAATATAAATATGTACAAACACATTTTACCAATTTATTTTCTAGAGCAATAAAAGGTATTTCACTCCAAAGTAAACAAACCCTACGAAAAGGTATAAAATGTGTCTTTCCCCTCGTGTTATGGTCAGTTCCATTTTTTATTTACTTATTGTGTCATGTTCAATTTCATATTATGGTCTGTTTGGTGCATGTCATGACAACATTTGTCATGGTAAAATTTGTCAAGACAAATGTTATTTTTTTCACATTAGGCTATCAAAACATGTCATGGCAAATATTGTCATGGTAAAATTTGCCAAGACAAATGTTATCTTTTTCACATTAGGGTATTAAACACCAAATGAGGTCAAACAAGTTTTTTAGACAAAACATTTTAATAACGCATTTTTAAAACAGACTTTTTATAACATTTTCTTAAAAGATTTTTAAAAACATTAAAATTGTTTTAAAAAATCTTCCTATAATAATTAAAAAACTGATTTAAACATTTTTAACAAATTTAAAAACTGTTTTAAACATTAAAACTGTTTAAAACATTAAACATTAAAACAGTTTTTAAAAACTGTAAAAATATGTTTTAAACATTTTTAAAACTGTTTTAAACATTAAACATTTTTAAAACTGTTTTAAACATTAAACATTAAAACTGTTTTAAAAACTATAAAAATACGTTTTAAACATTTTTAGAACAATTTTTTAAAATAATTTTTTTATTTAAAACAGTTTTTTAAACAATTTATAAAATATTTTAGTATAAAAAAAAACACTTGTAATAATTGACAAATTTGTGTCACAAATATTTCTCACTCAAATAGCAAAGTAAAGTTTGTTAACATTTGTAACAAATTTATGCATAAAAAGTCTTGAATATTAACAAATAATTTATAAATAAACTTTTATATTAAACACAGCAAATTATAAATTAATATGTCGTTTATTAATTTATTTATCATTTAACATGATAAATAAGGGTAATCAAACCCGTAATTATTTGGTTAACAAGTTCGAGTGTTCTTTGCTTTTAAGGTACCATATTCGATACAGATTAACATTAAAATTGATGTGACACATTAAATATAACATTTTATCCTTTCACTACCTGCCTGGGAGGTGGCCCAATTACAGCATTATCATTCAATGACATTCAAGAAGAAAGGTGAAACATAGCAGTCAGATATGAAGTTGTTTGAGTTTTGTTTTGGGATACAGTGAGTCCCCACCAAACAAACTACTATTATCTTTATGAGTATATGACAACCATATAAGCTTCAACCAGTTGCCAGTTGAGCTGGGGCGGTCCCTGTAGGAAGCTTCATTGTTAGAGCAACGATTCGTGTTGTTTTTTAGCCTTCCAATAAGTCACGAAAAAGATAGCACTCCGTCTTGTACTACGAATACAAAAGGATATTCTGTTTTCGTTTTCTGTAGGGACACTCTTACGAGGAAACGACATGAAATATAAGTAAGTGTAAGCTAAACGACTCTCCACAAAAAATCATCATAATAATTTCATTTTATTTAGAGTTAGAAATTAGCGCGATACCGCGAGTTATACGTTATTGTACAAAAAATATTTGTGAAATTGCAAAAACACATCAAAAGATGTTAAGACAAAATATAATTAATTAAAAAACTTTTGAGTATTTATAATCACAAGTCATGTACAAAAATAGAATTACATAATATCCTTGGAAAATAAACAAAGTTTTTATTCTTTTTTTAAATTTACTTTTTTTTTTTTATAAAGCAGGTATAACATTTTTTTGAAATAAAAAAGGACTATTTTTACAAAATAAAAAACTGCTGGGAAAAATACGATTTCATAAATTTTATACTAAATTAAACATAAATAGACATGAAAGTCCGAATAAAAATACAATTAACACGATTCATAATTTTTAACGCGACACGACTTCGTGCCAAAAAATCCAACACAAACATGAAATATCATGTTGTTTCGTGTGGTATTTTCGTGTCATTTCTAAACTTAACGCAGCTATGCCTCGCTAATAAATGATTGGGTTAATTACACTTCGGCGCCTTATACTTTACCCCTACTTGCACTTCCCCCCATTCTTTCAATTTTTTTCAATTTACACCATATACTTTGAAAACCGCTACAAGTAGCAACTCCGCTAACTTTTGATAAAAACCGTTGGTCATATGCGTGGAACATGACCATAGGTAAGGGCATTTTTGTCCAAAGTTAATTATTTTTGAAAAAATCTTTAAATAAAAGCAAAAACGTTTAAAAAGTGAAAATAACAAAAAATATGAAAAAATATTGGAAAAAGTTCTAAAAAACAAATATCTATTTGAAACTTCTGAAAAGTACCAAAAAATATTTTTTAAATGTCAAAATCCTATAAATATTTAAAAGGATTAAACATTTAAAAATTCAAAAAAAATTATACTTTTTTTAAAACATTTGGAAATTACAAATATATATTTAAATATTCTGAAAATTAACAATGAAATCAGAAAACGTTTAAAGATAAGGAACATAGTAAAAAAAATATTGTTGAAAATCGTTTGAAATTAGAAAAATTACAAAGACATTATTTAAAATTCTGAAAAATACCAAAATAAATTAAAAATCTGGAAACAATACAAAAACATTTAACAAAAATAAATTTCGAATAATAAAAATTTAATCTGCAAAAAATAGAAAAACTCTAAAAAGAAAATAAAAAAACAGAAAAACAAACAATTTCTAAAAATTAAAAATCCAATAAAATGCAAACAATTTTCAAAAATAAAAAAACAAATTTCTTTTCACACCAAAAAAAATACTTTCCAACAAAATAAATATGATATCCAAAAAAAAAGAATTTTAGATAAAATATAAAAACAAATGGATATATATATATATATATATATATATATATATATATATATATATATACACACACACATACACACACATATATATATAAACTGAAAAAATTAAGAAAAAATAAATAATTATAGAAAATTGGAAAAATAATTGAAATTTTGAAAAAAAAAATCTAAAACTAGTTTTAAAAGTATTTGAAAAAAATCAGGAAATATTAGGAAAAAAAACATATTTTTAGGAAAAAAATATATTTCCAGAAAAAAATAACTTATTTTCGAGAAAAAAATATATTTTCAGAAATGAACATTTTTCCAAAAAATTAAACCCCTTATTTCCAAGGAAAAACATATTTTCACAAGAATATTATTTCCCACAAACATTATTCCGAGAAAAAACATATTTTCTGGAAAAAAAAACATATATTAAGATGAAATAAAACAAATCCGAAAAAAAAAATCATCATATCTTAGGGGAAAGAAGAAGAACAAACAAAAAAAATGAAACCCAACAATGTAAAGCTCTCCCCCCATTCAAAACCAAACCCATTATAAACCCTCCCCTCTATTCAAATCCTCTATAAATGAAACCCAAATCTTTTTTTTAAAGACATCATCTTCTCCCCTACCTTCCTCCCCCCTCCCCACCACTCCCCTCCCCTCTCCTCTCCTCTATTCAGATGTCCATAACTCCCCTGCCTTCCTCACCCTAGCCTCTCCCCTCCCCCCACCCCCGCCCCCGCCCTTCAATGGGGGGGGGGGGGGGGGGGGGGGGTAGAAGAAGCGCACACACACACACACGGAGTTGTGTGTGTGTGTGTGAGTTTAAAGATAAAATAAAAAAATATCCTCCGAAATTACCAAATTACACCCACTTAAAACACATGTCCCACGCACGTGACCTCACTCCTGCAAAAAAATAAACGCTCGTCAAGTTTTTTGGGTAATTTGAACAGTCAGTGAAAATATAGGGTGTAGATTGAAAAACTTAAAAGAATGGCGAAAAGTGCAAGTAGGGGTAGAGTATAGGGGGCCCAAGTGTAATTAACCCTAAGTGATTATATTTTTACCACATAAGGTTATATTTAGCTACGGAAAAGCACTCGAGTCTAATTTTTTTTTAAGGACACTTTAATCTGAACACAAAACTTAGCAATGCATTCAATCAAAAATAGTCATAAAAATAAATAAAACAGAACCCAAAAGTGAAATAATGTCTTAACGGATAAAATATTACCAAAGTAGATAATTCTATAATACGTATGTGGAATAGATGCCTAAACTTATATATCTAAAGCTCAGTATATATTTCGTTTACAATAACAAAAGATCAATTCAAAGAGGGAAAATAGGCTCATGATAAAGCACTCAATACTATCCTCAAATAATTACTACTAGTATTCATACATTAAAAAATAAATGAACTGAGGCGCAGCAAATAAAAATATCTTCTTTTTTTCTACTGGGAATTAAAAGTCCGCATTAAGCAATAAGATGCAGACTATCAAGAAATATTATATATTCAATCAAAATAATAAAAATAATATATGACATATAACTACAAATTAATCCTTGAATAAGTGGAATAGCTACCAATAAACTCATACATATCAATTTTGCAGTTCATGTATTGCGCCCTTTATATAATGGATGATTTGCAAAGTATACCATTGCATTTGTGTTTTGTTTATGCCTTCATATAGTGGACTCAACACCTTTCCCGCTTCAATTATTTTGTCATTCGTCACATTAATACCTGTTATGGTAATCCAACCTGGTTCACAATAAAAAATTAAATTGACAAATTAAGTAGTGAACTATGCATGAAGAAATCACTTGGAGGTATGAAAAATCGTTATAATTATTTTAGCATGAAATTAAATTTAATAACACTAATAACTTCAGTCAAATCTCAACCATCCATATAACATATTTTCCTGTTTATCTTTGTAGCATTTTATCAAACAGTAAATATACAACATTACATGATTCAAACATAATACAAATAATTTATCAACATTTGCTTCAAATTGAGATCCAAGATATAAAAAAAAATTAGCTAAAACAATAGATAATAAATGTGATAACTTTGGAGTATTACTAAACATACCTCTTTCAAATCATCTTACCTGTCCTTGGTTCCATAACCATCCACGCACCGAACCCCCATTTTGAGAAACCCGACCACTGTTCATTTTTGGGTTACAAAATCCCTAATTTAAAGCCCACAAATCCCATAAACTTGTCCTAGTTTTCTCATTCTTCAAACAAATAAAAACACAAACTCAATAATCCACCAACGTTTGGTTCCAACTCATTTCACCTGAAGTGTTAGTTTGAACCAAAATCGATTGTTAAGCCCATTTCATAAATTGACGAACTTACCCATCTCATTATCGTTGGTTTTAAACAACCCAGTGTCATTTTTCGTCAACTCAGTTGTAGACCCACCGAAAATATCGATCATAACCTTTCAAGTGTCTTTTAAAAAAATGAACAATGATGGGGCATATACGGAAGGTGAGTGTGGGGGTGATATAAGGTATTAGGGCAGAGAGATAGGAGATGATTAATATCCATAGAGAGAGAAATAACCTAACAACTCAATCGGTGAACACTTTATCATGGGATGAAATTCAAAAGGACCGAATTTAGAAAGACTACTCGAAATGCCGAAAATGAGTAATGCTACTAATCTGTTCAATAGAGGATTGAATAGAGGGGTGAGTTTAAGTTTTGTTGTCCACGTGGACATCGCAACATGAAAGGAAAATTAGAACTCTCTAAAATGTTGTATGGCGTTTTAGAGTATATAAAAAATTAAGCACTCAATAATTACTAAATATTATCATAGTCTTTCAAAATAAAATGGCCAACCTTTTTATGAATTACCCAAATTGAAAACATTTTAATATCTAAAAATTGACCAGAATATAAAAACGATAGTTTTACCCTAAAATGACCATTTTGTATTAATTATAAAATAAATTATCTAAATATCGTAGCAAATTATTTTTTCAACGTGTAATAGTTTCTTTTTATTTTTCTATATTATAACAAACTTTAATTTTTATAATGTAAATGTGTGCCAAATATTCTATTATTAATTAATAAGAAATTGGGATTAAAACCCTATCTATTTTATGTTTTTGTGTGATATGTTTTTTACCTACTTATGTGGCGCACATGTGGCCTTCCATGGATAACCCTCGTTGTTCTTATTGAAATAAAAACACTAAAGAACAAAGGCATACAATAAAGACCACGACGTATGTACATAAGGTCAAAATAATCTTTAGTCTCATCCATCGCGCTCAACCTTTTTCGGGAGCTACCATATTCCTCGAAGTCACAAGAATCATTAGTCATCCGAGCAATAGTTGAGGTTGTCCTTGTAGAGTCACAGCCTCAAACAACAACTCAACATATCAACACTTTAGATACTCCACGGTTACCTCTTTATCATGTGAGCAGACAATTCTAGCATATCCACACATATTGAAGGATGTTTTGGAATTCTCCACCAAATCAGAGTAAGGCTTCATATAAATCCTATAAATATACCGCCTCGCCAGATAATGAAGGGGCATTCTCTCATTACATTAAATGAAACCCCACTAAACGTTATAGCTAGTCTTTGTACACTACCCAACTTTTTCTGATTATCTTCTCTAACCTCCCTCTGGTAGCCTCAACATTCAATTATTAAGAGATATTTTAACTGTAGTGATTTAAGGAAATATTTATCTCTTTTTTAGTTAAACTCCAATTATATTAACGATGGACATCATACCCGTGGGTGTAGGCCTCATCATAGTTGAACTACGTAAATTTTTATGTCTTCTCACTCTTTTCCCCTCATTTTTTTTACATTTATGCAAAGTTAATGAGTTTGATATTTGACAATTAGTTAGATGGACTGCAACATCATCCTCGGGCCCAATTTCCAGTATCAATAGTTTAGAGTGGCAAGCAATGGGGTTCCACTATTTGCTTTCCCTCATTTTAACCTCAAATCCTCATCCTCGCTAAATATGTTCCAGCCTTAATGCAAGCTAGAGAGGTTTGGGATGGATCCAATCATGCAATTTGTTTTTATTCCTCTCATTTCGATACGTCAGACCTTATCTCATTTTCCTGCTCATACCCAATGCCTTTTGGCATATTTGTGGCATGGATGGGTTATTCTTACTTAGACATTGTAACCCCCGAAACCCCACATTTAAAATTTTCTAACTATTTAATCCATGCATCAGACACCACTATTGATGAATGGGGATGGTAATATGGAGGATGTGGAAGCACATCCCTTGACTTTCCACACCACCCCTAACTATGTAGAGGCTGGACTTTACCAAGAGAATGTAGGACCTCTTAAGGCGGATGCTTTGGTACCAGAGGCATCAAAACAAGAAGTCTCAGATGGGGCTTGGGAAGAACCGAATTTTGGTCAGATGGGATGGGACCAACTAAAAATGAGAACCTAGTTGGTTGATGGATAACACATCCATTGATGTTGAAAGGTCCAATGAAAGTTTAGTCATGGTATTGTACAAATTCACAGAATTAGATTTGAGTACAAGACAACCGGATCCTTTGTTGAACTTAGGAATCAAACAAAACAAGAATCTAACATATATCAGCGCAAACCTTAGTAAGGAATACCAACAATTGGTTGTGTAAATTTTACATCAGTACAAATCTTTTTGCTTGGGAATATAATGAGTTGGCTAGTTTTGACAGGAAATTAGTGGAGCATAAACTGCTAATTAAAGAATTATACAAGCTTCTCAAACAACTTGTGACACCCTGCCTATTTCAACCACGGGTTATCAGCCTTTCATTAAAACAAACAGGAATCTCATCTAGTACATTCTTAGCATCACTGTTAAAATCCTTTTAATTACTAACCACCTATGTTAAATTAAGTCGGTGCCAAATTTTATCTTTCATTATTAAAACCACATGCGTAAAAAATGAATAAACGAATTTAACTAAAACATCAACACAATAATAATCTGAACAATTCACACGACATATATATAAATAAAATAAGATCAAATAAACCATCGGTCCCCAAAATAGATAATCAAACTACAATCTAAAATAAATAACTGAATCTGAATACTATCTGATAAATAAACTAAAGAAATAAATAGTCTGAAGGGGCAACACGCCCAAATGAAATACTGAAAGAATCCTATCTATAAGAGAATGAGCTGAAGCGTCTAAAGAAACTCCTGCAAGCCTCCACAAGTGCTGCAGTTGCGCATCCCTGGATAGAATCATCAAGCTCGGCATGTCTGTGGTTGGACATCTAAAATATTTTTAAAATATTTTGACACGTGTCAGAACCCAAGAAAACAGTTTGAAAATATTTTGCAAGTGATTAAATCACAGTTTAAATTAGTTATTGGATACACATGTTAGTTATTTGTACACTCCCTTGAGTTCCTTACCTCTCAACTAATGTGAATGCCTAACATACCCTATCTAGCTCTGCTACCCATCCTAACTAGATAAACTTATATAAATAACCTCGATAAGTCTAGCTCACTTGTATTACCCATACGACATGCTACCACAGTCTCAATAATTAATTTCATCCACATATTATTATTGAGTCGATTCCTTAAGTTTCTCTACTTAAATACTTTTTAATTATGCACAATATATCAGTTATACCATTCACACATACGTAGATATATCGCATTTGTATATATTTAATACACATATAATACATACAGCTATAGCATCTCTAGAATGGCCCCTCGTGATGCTGAAAAACTCTGCTATCAATTTCATGTACCTCTCGTACCAAATCAAGGACTAATTGTTAGGCATGTATCCTCGAACCCAAAATCAATCTACATATAATGGAGGCGAACATAGTTTTAAGCCTTTGGGATACGCACATACCTGACGTACCAAACGACATGTCGGTCCCACTAATACACGACACATAGTGAGCTGCCCTAAGTTCCATGTTCTGGGATACAAATCCAGACCTCACTGGAATCGTCAAGGTGATATCACCCTCTGTGCGGAAACTTCCTGATAGGAGGCAGCGTAGGTATGTTCGCACACAAAATCAAATCATAACCATAGGTACTCACATAACCTATATATGCATATTATTCAGTAGGTTTACACGTAACCCATCATAATAACTCGTACGTACTAAATGACTCTCGAATACTCAACGTACTAATTATAACCTCTTTTCATATAATCCTGAGTATCGCTCCCTACTGAAGGGTCCTAATTTCCCCTTAATTAATATCAGGAGTTAATACTCCTCTATCCTACTATTAGTTATTTTTTATTACCGTTTACCCTTCCCATAACCCGGTTTAGAATATTTTGATAAGTGACATAGTCGGTGGACTCTCGTCGATCTAAGTCTCAAACCTTACACTCATTAAGACTAAGTCTCCCTCAACTACATGTCTACTAACCTTCCCTAAGTCCCCATATTATCAAAAGATCATCACTAAGGTTTCGGGTAAATCGGGGTAGAGGAAATTTAACAAATAAAATAAGTGCCCCATTTCAGCAGCCATCGATCGATCGATGGATTTGGTCCATCGAATAATCCATCGATCGATCGATCGAACCTGGATTGACAACTTCATCCCAATTGCATTCTTCTCACTGTTTGACATCTCCAATCCTTATATATCCATCCCAAACTCCCAACCAATGTAACCAAACTTCATATACACACGTGGGGATGAATTCTAACGCAAATCATGTATCAAATCCATACAAATTTTATTCAAGATTAGATTAAAACCCCATATTCCCCCCAAAACCTAGTTTTAGTGTTACTCGTGCAAGATAATCTATTTACCAAGATTTATCCCTTTTTAATTGTCACGTATAATCTGATTTTGTGTCCTCTACATATGTGGATTCATTCTACATGAAATCATATCCCAATTCATGAGTTTTATTCACTTAAACCTCAAGAACACAATTAAAATCATGATATTATAATCCATACACTACATAGGTATTATAACTAAATAAAAAACATGCAAGATAAACACTTGCCTTTAATTTGCAGGTTTGATTTTGTTTCTAATGTGATGCAAGTGCTCCTTTAGTGCTTCTGATCACGAATCTGACAATAATTGAGGTTGAAGCAAGACTTTGCACCTCCAAACTCTCTTTTCTTCCTCTCTAATGGCCTCTCCTCTCTTAAGATTAATATAACACTAGCCCTACACTCCTATAGGTTGTTATACTCTTTTAATTTTTGGAGTTCCCTTTACCACAAACTCCCGAATGATCGAAACGCCCTCTCGTGGTGCCAGTTTGGTCGAAATCAACTGTGACCTCAAAATCACCATTCAAGTCACTCTATAATAAAGTTTTATTCCGACCCCTATTAGTTTACACATGACTCCAGGTTGGGATATACCACTGTCACGTCACTATCACTCACTATGACGTAAAAATAATTAATTACTATTCACGTAGTAATTATAGTCAATAATATTAATCATTCTATCTCCGATTAATAATTTAATTACCACATAATATTTTATTCCATTAAATTACGTTACACGTGTAATTTAAATTATCCCAATAAATGAAATTTTAAATACTAAAAATTACGGAGTGTTACACAACTGCCATGATAAATGACTCCATATGCCATAGTAAAAATAAAAGATGAAATTGACAGGCTATGCAAGACTAGATTCATTTGAACCGAAAGTATGTTGAATGTATTTCTAATTTAGTGCCAATTATTAAAAAATGGCAAACTTAGAGTGTGCATTGACTTTGAAAATTTATATGCAACCACTCCAAAAGATGAATATCCAATGTTAGTGGTAGACCTATTTGTTGATAAATCTATTAGTCATGGTATCATATATATGATAGATGGTCATTCAGGTTACAACCAAATATGTATAGCTGAAGAATATGTGCATAAGACTACTTTTTAGGTGCCATGGTAATTTGAGAACCTTCAAATGGATTAACATGCCATTTGGATTCATGAATGCATGAGACACTTACCAAATTGGAATGAATATTATTTTTCATGATATGGTTAATACCTTTTTGGAGTGTTATATTGATTATATAATTGTCAAATCAAAAGTAATAACTAATCATATAACACACTTGAAAAAGTCCTTCGAAAGACTGTGAATTTAACAACTTAAAAGGAATCCTTTTAAATGCGCCTTTGTATTTCTAAAAAGGATTTTCTAGGGTATTTGGTACGCAAAAAAGGGATTGAAGTTGATGTGAACAAGACCAGGTCATAATTGTAAGCACGGACCCCAAGAAAAAAAAAATTACAAATTTTTTGGACAAGTTAAATTCCTTCGTAGATTTATGTCTAATGCAGTATAAAAAAACTTAAGTATCTTCTCCTTTCTTAAAGCCAAAAGATCACGAAGAGCTAGATTATAAGGAAGAGTATGAACTAGCTTTACAGGGAGCTTGATAAATAAGTCCTATTTACATAAGGAATTTCTTAATAGGTCTTATCAAAATAAAATTTTCTCATTATGTCCTATTTATACATATAATGAATATTCACTACACGTGTTACAAATAGGGTTATTGGAGAAAAATCTTCTTTATGGGACATGTTGGAGCAAAAAATATCGTAGGACCTATTTGATTACATACTTTGTAAACATGACTAATTGGTAAAAAGATGCTAAAGAGATACTTGATCAAGCCACCAGTTTTAGCTCCTTTACGGGATAATAAGACATTGGATGTGTATGTTTTTACCTTTGATACCTCCATTGGAGTCATGTTGGATAAGATTGTAAGAAGCATAAAGAATAGGTTATGTATTATCTCAATTTATTTTTAAATGATTGTGAATATTGGTATTATGTAATGGAAATCTATTTTTAACTTTATATTTCAAAGCTATGAAGTTAAGATATTACTTATTGACTAGAGATGTGTATGTTATTTTAAAGTTTGATTTAATCAAATGCATTTTGACCATGCTTATTTTACATAATAAAATTAGTAAATGGGTGTTATCTTTGTTTGAGTTTTTCCTAAAGTATATACCTCAAAGAGAAATAAAAGGCCAAGCATTAGTTGACTTTTTAGCACATCATCCATGTGAGGATGAGCCGAAAAGTGAGTGTAAGATAGTATATATATCCTTAAGCCCATGAAATCTATGGTTTGATGGAAAGATTGAAATAATGTCAGGATATGGGTAGTTATTGAGTCCCTGGAAATATTAAAATTAAACATGGATATAGATTAGAAGAAAATCCATGCTCCAATAACCAAGTGAAATATGAAACAATGATAATAGGCTTAGAGATCCTTCGAAGCTATAATGCTTATGTGATAGAAATATATGGGGATTCTCATCTAGTTATAACATAGTTAACTTATAAATATGAATGGGTAAGTAATGGTTTAAATTTTTACAACCAAGTGGCTTTGAACTTACTGTCCAAGTTTAATGAAGTCACATTTAACTATTTTCCCAGATTTTTAAATGAAGAGGCCAATGAAATATCTTAAAAGGCTTCAAGTTGTAAACTTGAAGATAACTTTAAAACCAAGTTAAGATTAAGTTCCATTAGTGGGCTCTTGCCACTACTCCATAACTAATAACCTTTAGTTGAAATAAAAAATATAGATGTTCATGAAGATCGGAGAAAACTATTAATTAAATATTCAATCAACCAAATGTTAGTTCTGATAACGTTGTAAGGTTAAGGATAATTAACTATGATATGTATATTAAAAAAATATTTTTAAAGAGGTGTTGATGGAATGATCCTAGAGTGCCTAAGTAAAAATGAATAAATGACAGCTATTGTCCAACTACAAGAAGATGTATGTAGAGCTCATCAAGTTGGTCCTAGGATGAGATGGTTGTTAAGAATACATAGATTTTATTGGCCATCTATTCTAAAAGACTGTATTAACTTTGCTAAAGGATGTCTAAAATGTCAATAACATGGACCTCTACATGTTATTGATTTGCAATATATAGTGAAGCCATAGCCATTTAGAGGATAGTCAACTGATGTTATTAGTAAAATTTATCACCATGTAAGAAGTGAGTTATTGAAATACAATTAGTATTTTAACAAGATGTAACCCCTTATCAGAATGACGATAAATGCACAAAGAACAACCTAATAAATGATAATTATATTTCCTGTGATAAACAGTCTTTAGAATCAACATTCTCTATATTTAAGGAAGCTCTTATAATATAAATGCTCGTTGATCATAATAAATGAAGTGGGACCCCACAACTAACTTGATTGGAGAGAGAAAGAGCAAGAACTCTAACACAATAAAAGCAAGGCAACAAACCAGAAGCACAATGAGTGCTAGTGTATGAGGGCATAGTCATCAAGGGAACAATTAATAAATGATGAACAAACTCTTGTGTCTAAAGAGAATTAGGCATTAACTATGAGAGTAGTGAGTTTGATCAAGGATCCTTTTAAAGAAGATAAATGGGAGTATTTATATGAGGGAAAAGTCAATTGAGCGACCTTGGCCGCATTAAATGTTTTGACCTCATTTAATATTGAGAATACTGTGCAATTGATGATAAAGATATTGTATTAAATGCATGAGATATTATATTTTGATGGGAACATTATTTATGCTATAAAGGGCTCCTTTACATTGATTGAAATGTCAAGGGATGACATAAAGGTATAGCTTATGAAGGCCAATGGGACATTACCTTAAATGGGTGGTGGTTCAAGATAGAAACTCACTCGAGTGCTACTTTCCTCGAGTTCCCAAAATATCGAGAATATGACATCATAAAAAGTGGCAAACAGTAACCTATGAGGTGAGCTGTCTAATCAGCCAAATATGGTCTTTCGGATGATAGTTGTTCGAGAAACCTAGAACTATCTATAAAAGACAAAAAAAATCTTCGAATAACTATTGGAAATGAGGTCCCTCAAGAGAGGTCCCTCAACAAATGGTATCTTGAGCGGCTGTTTATTGTGCTTATTGAACATAGTTTTTGTCCAAGTGTGCTAAAGAGGTTGGTGTTATTTAACCAACGTTACCTTGTTCCCAATCCTCCAAACCAAGTCCCTAAAAGATTCCTAAAATGATGTTGTTCGATAGATCATGTGAGCTCTCCCATGTCCTGCCAGACATGGTCCTTCAAAGGTACCAATCAACCTCGGAATCATTACAAAACACATCTAAGTATTTTAATAATAGGAGGTGATACATGTACATCATAATTCATATTACAAAATGTGTTTCCATATCTCTCGATTGAGCTTCATCCTTGTGGGAGGTCCTTCAAGTGACCACAATCCCTGCGAATGATCTTTTTTCGAACAATCTTCTTTCTTTTACCATTAACCCTTTGTTTGTGGAGGATTAGTCTACAGATCAACCTTGAGCTTGGACTTCCCCCTACATTTGCCCCTTCGTAAAGATAATTGTTTTTTCTGAAGAAATATCTGTATGAAATACCATCGCTTGTCTTTGAGTAACCTATAGGCAGGGGTTATTTCAAAAAAATAAACAAATAACTATTGAAACAACAATTATTTGTATATAGGTTTGTGTGAATGACCATGCATGAATTTTCCATCCAAATGAGCTTTTGCTCGAGCGACCTGAAAACTTGGTCCTAAAGCCTTCTCAGAGATAAAATATTTTACAATAAATATAATTATATTTATTGGGGAAATAAAATGATTTTTGAAATTCCCCACAAAACTATTTGTTTCCCCAAGAAAATAGATTCATGAGATAATTTTTTCACCCCCCCAAGCTAAAACCATTATCATTGAGGTGTCGCCTCATATTAAATGAACCTGCAATCCTTATTTCCATCTTTACAGGTGGCACGAGTTAGTCAGCACGTGTAACACATGCGAGAGACTTAAACCGTCACCGAATCAAATGTCACCATCGTACTGGCAGCAAACGTGTGCGTGAGACTAATTCATATCATATCAAATTTAGTATTTTCCCCTTGTAAAAGGTTATCTCCTTTTCAAATCATTTTTACCTTCTACAATTTTGGCAAACACTTATTTTTTAGAGATAGAGAAAGCACCTTTATGCCCTCTTTTCCTTCTCCAAACCTTCTTCTTCATCAAGACTTTAAACACCATTTTTGCCATGTCTCTCGTTGTCAAGAAAACTCCTTCTTCAAAGAGCATCTCCCACATAACTCATGTTCGTTAAACTCAATGGGAAAAATACCATCGTGCTCCTCATTTTGGGGATTATTATCACTTTCGATCTACAGTGGACCACTTCCCCAGCCCTCTAACTTCCAAGGACTCCCCCAACCTTCTTATAGATGAGAGTGTTGAGGTGGAAGACTGGGCCACATTCTCGATGCAAGTATTACAAGGTTTAGGATCAAGTGTGGGGATTTTCCCTACTATAACATTGAGTTTCAGTCAGTCAGCGGTGCCTGTGCTGGCTTGGGCGAATGGACAGAGTACATATACAACAAATATACTGTTAAATAATCTCTGGTGGGTTTATCTTCTTCTGTCTGGTTTGACAACCTTACTCTTGCGCAAGATAAAAACACCTTGAGACTGTTAGTATCTCATTGGAGCCACATGTCTCCCACTTTTATGGCTATGTGGGATGAGTGTACGATTACTTTGGAGGATGTATGTGAACTATCAGGGATTGAAGTTGCTGGTACTAAAACATTCTTCAAGGAAGCTATCTAGAAGGAGGAAGCAACCACACGAGGATCTTAGAATGTGTCATCAAAAGTTCATAGGGATTTCCAATAAGTGTACCTTCTTAGAGCTTATTCGCTACTTTTCCTTCATGGAGGAGGATAAGGCAACTGCCAAGGCTAGGGAAGTAGCAAGATCAACCCCAAAGGCAAGCAGGTTGCTGATATACCTCCAATCGAAAAGGGTTATGAGAGTGGCTTGGAATTTGTTACTTATATCTGGGTGACCTTATCAAGAATCTTCCTTCCTGTAAAGCCACATGACTGCTCAAGGAAGGATCTCATCAATATGGTTGTTCAAATGTCTTTAGGCATAAAAATCCTTTTGGCTACCATTACTCTGGGTTCACTTGATCGGGTGCAGGTTGATTCAGCAAGGTCCATCAGGAGGTTTGATGTTTCTAACTATGTCAACCATGTACTTCTTACTGCCTTTTTATATGTCAGGTTCCTTGATTCTTCCCCTAGCTTCTTACTCCCTATCTCTCATTCATCAAGGTTCCCCACATTCTTACCTGGAACCATAAACAATCCAAAAAACCCTTCAACACATTAATCGATAATGTTCAAACTTTTCGTTTCCATCCCTATGTTGGTGTTAAATAATTATTTGCCAACCAATTCTTTGATGAGGCCTCTCGAACAGTGATGGAGATTGACGAAGCTTATGCTCGTAATTTTACTTCCTCAAATGTTCTTTCGACTATCACCCCTCTATATCTGCCTTCTTACATTGAGTGGGCATCCCGATACTCAGTTTATTCACCCCATCGTGTGGCTCCCCATTTTGGGTATGACTATGAGGTGCCCCTACTAAGCCATGATACTTCTGATAAACCTGACAACTTTTATTTAGCCTATAAAAATATCCTCACTAGCACAGTGGCCACTTTATCAGCCTAGTACAAGGGCAGGCTAGTATTTCCTTCTAAGAGAGCTTGAGACGGTAGATATTCTACCTTACTTAATGTGTTTTGGCCCAACCAACTGGGTATGTTTCAAAAGGCAGTTCTTCATCATCCAGTATACCAATCTGTCGAGAGGTTTCCTTTGACTAAACTAAGATTAAAGAACTGTTTAATCAATCAATCCAATTTTCCTCTAAGCATTGTCAATGATGCCATGACCATCGAGCTTCCTCTACTAGCATCTATGGAGGAAGCTGTCTTGAAGAAAAATAAGGGAACTTCTACGTCTCATCTTGCTAAGGAAACGAAAGATTTTCTCGTGGTATCTTATAACCTGCCATGGAAGATGAGATACCCTTGGTACTTTAACTCGGGCAGTTATAAAGATAAAAATAAAGTGTCCCAAGAAGAAAAGCACTAATATCGATCCCCTAGAAGCCTCGCTTCCAGTGGTAGAGATTGATCCTAACTTAGTGAGCATAGTTTCAAATTGGGTTGATGACTTGGTGAGCAAATGGTATCAAGATTAATCGGCTGATAGAGATGCGATTGAAGAACAAATGATTGCTCGAGGGTTGTCCGTTATTCCCCCAACCAACACAAGTGGCAGAAAAAGGACCAGATTAAAAGCAAGGGCCCTTCGCCCAATTGTAAAAAATATTAAGGGGGAGGATATTGAAGATGCTCCTTTGATGCACCAGTCATTCAGTTTGCACATGATGTATTCCACTAGGAAACCTTCCTCTCCTCATTTGGACTAAACTGTCTTGGACAACTTTGTAGATAGAGAGGTATTATTTTCACTTACTTTATCTTTTTATGATTATTCATCTCTTTCATTTACATACACTATGTTTGTTGGCACACAAATTGATGAGTATTGTGATACTCTTATTGTTGAGTGGGAGAAAGTAGAGGAACAAAAGGCAGAGGATGACCAACACACCTCCCCTCAGCAAACTCAGCATGATTTCCCTTTATCACCTCAACTCCCAGAGGAACAAATTGCCACCACCTTAGGGCCAACTCCCTCCCAACCTATTATTTTTGAAGCACCTGGTGCTATAACTGACCCTGAGGTATTGATGGTTTTCCTCGTGGCAAGGGGTAAGTGGGTCAATGAGTAGTGGTTATACTCCCGACTCTTCTTTTTATTGCACAACCAGACAACACTTGCTCAAGCTAGAAGGGATGATGTACAA
Source organism: Sambucus nigra (assembly GCA_949130495.1). Classification (NCBI taxonomy): domain Eukaryota; kingdom Viridiplantae; phylum Streptophyta; class Magnoliopsida; order Dipsacales; family Adoxaceae; genus Sambucus; species Sambucus nigra. The sequence continues at coordinate 269,202 of CASBWL010000457.1, forward strand.
GATGAAGTGTTACAACCCTCAACCATTGAACGACCCTCTTTGGTGAGTTTTGTGGCTTAGTGTGAGGTACCTTTACTTTTTGTTGTTGAATTTCATAACTTAATTTCCCCCTTTTCTTATAATTGCAGACTGTTCCCTCCAAGGAAGATCTCCTGAATACTTGTAGGGCCCTTATAGTTGTTAATACTATGAACGAAAATATGTTGGGGAGCCGATTTGGGCCCTCTATTTTGGAGGCTGGAGCAAATGCTGAAGCTGACAGGGTTGAGGAAGTTGCCTAAGACCCTGTTATTGAACATGTTTTTAAACAGACACCCCCTGTTGTATCTCCTCAAAGACATGTATATTTTTACCTTCTTTTACCCTTTTTTAATCTAAGTGTTACTGTCAAACTTTTCAAAAAATCTTTAGGCCACTTTTTCAAAACAAATGATAAAATCAAACTTACCCAGAGTACTTGATCAAGCAACCTTAAAGGGCCTTCAAGTAAACTGGGATTTTAAACAACCACAAGTATCAAGCATACCTGAATTACTTGGTCAAGCAACCTTAAAGGTCCTTCAAGTAACCTGGGACTATAAACCACCATTGTGTGCAAGCGGGCCCAATTTACTTAGTTGAACAACCTTAAAAGGTCCTTTAAGCGTTCCCACTTTACTAGTCAAGCAACCTAAAAAAGGTCCTTTAAGTAAATTAGAACTTTAAGCGTGCCCATAGTACTTCATCGAGCAACCTTAAAAGGACCTTCATGTAACTAGGACTTTAAGGTGCCCAATTTACTTAGTCAAGCAACCTAAAAAGGTCCTTTAAGTAAATTGGAACTTTAAGCATGCCAATATATAGTACTTGGTCAAGAAACCTTAAAGGTCCTTCAAGTAAACTAAGATTTTGGAAGCGTGCCCAATTTACGTAGTCGAGCAACCTAAAAGATTCTTTTAGTAAATTAGGACTTTAAGCATGCCCAGAGTACTTGGTCGAACAATCTTAAAAGGTCCTTAAAATAAACTAAGACTTTATGTATGCCCAATTTATTTAGTCTAGCAACCTAAAAAGGTCCTTTGAGTAAATTGGGACTTTAAGCATGTCCAGAGTACTTGGTCGAGCAACCTCAAAAGGGCCTTCAGGTAAATCGGGACTCTAGGTATGCCCAATATACTTAGTCGAGCAACCTAAAATGGTCATTTAAATAAATTGGGACTTTGAACCACCATAAGGCCAAAACTTGCTCTTTTCTAACTTTGATTGCTTTTAATTATCAGGTTGTAGTCGAGTGGCCTGCTATCATAATTGAGCCTGCTTTACCAGTGAAACAAGTCCTCATGAGGATGTTCGCAGGGAAGAAATTGATAGCTTCATTATTGTTGATAATGTTGTGGACCAATATGCTCTTCCCCCGAGTGGAATAAATATTGAGGGGCCTCTCGAGCTACCACGCCTATTTTACAAGAGGAAGATAAAACATTAGACACAATGTTATCTTAAGTAAGCAATACAGCTTTTAGTGTTCATCTTCTAGAGGTTTCTCCAACTGACTTAGTTAGGCAGACCACGCATGATTTTCCTCATATTTTAACAACTCTTGATCGTTATATACTTGAAAGATTATTTGATTGCCACCCTTCTACCTTTGGCGCCCGTTGCATCCAACCTCTATCACTGATGATAGCCTACAGGTTGCTCAGCTTTACCATCATACTTAGTGAAGTTTTAAGTACCCTACTGCAATCACTTACTCCATAAAAAATTAAAGAGTTGATGGTCAAGATTAATGTACTTATGAATAATGGATTTTCTTTGACATGACTAATTGACCTGCTGAGATCCTTCAAGAAAGTCGGTCTTCCTTTCATCTATACCAGACTTTAAGCCGCCAATAAAACCCGAGCTGCTATTTCAGAAGAGATGGTTAGTTTTCGTCTGGAGCTTATTAAGGCGGAGGAAAAGGTTGTGGCTACCCAAGAAGCCTTAGCCCAAGCTGACGCGGAGTTATAAAAGTTGTAACAATGAATTGAGGGTTATGAGATGGATATGGCTAATCTAGCCAACGAGCAGGCTTCTTTGGAGACTATTCTACGAGATCACCATAGGTTGATTGAGTCAACCAACCTATGGTTCTTAATAAACGACCCTAGTGACTATTAGAACTTTTTATATTTTTGTTATTTCGTAGTCTGAAAGCAATAGATCCTCCCATATTTGTACTTGTACTTGAGACTTTGAAATGGAATTTCTACTTCCATCTTCTCTTGCATACGCTTTACATTTATGCTTAAAAAAATACACTTGAAGGATTCGCTACATAACTTCCTTATATTATAAACAATTTTGCATTTCACTAGGTTGTGAGAATAACCTTTCGACCAACCATGATAATTATAAGCAGAAACGAAAGAGAACAAAGGAAAGGAAATATAAGGATAAATAGCACATTGTTTTAAACATTATAGATTTTCAGCCACTTGTCGTTAAGCTTGAATGTTATGTCATTTTCAATCTTTGAAATCTCAACGTAACTTGAGTCATGTGCCTTGCCATGATACATGGCCCTTCATAATTAACTTCAAATTTAGGTAGTGAGACACCTCATATGTGTATTGTGCAAGCTTTCAAGACCAAATCCCCCTCCTTTTTAAACTTTCTTGGCCTCATCATCTGATCATAAGACCTGGATAGCTGCATCCTATACATCTCAGACCCCACACGTGTCCCAAAATTCCTCCCTCTAAAAGAAAAAAGGGTATGGAAAAGTGGAGAGATTGAAAGCGCATTTTTGGGTACAATCAATCAAAATATTCTCATGATTATATTTACAACATATTAATATCAAGTGTTGAGATCCCCAGAACAAACACATATATTGATTAGATAGAATAACAAAAAGTTGTCCATTTATGAGGATTATTTATTCATGTAGAGAATAAAAAGTTATTAATTGGGCACATTCATACATGCAATGAGATTTGGTGGAACAACTACCTATAATAAGACATGCATACATAATAGACCAAAATTAAAAGATTTGTAAATCTAAAAGTACAAAAATAATTACAAGCATACATAGCATACCAAATTAGGCTGAAACATAAAATGTCCATCAAATGGATAAAATAAACAATAGGCCAAAACTAACATGAAATGTTAATAAAAAAATCAAACAAATATACCAAAAAGAAATTTATAGTCTATTGGCTTAGCCACAAACTTTCAACACTGATTCGAAACAAGAGTTATATTTTTCATTCATGATCCAAAGTCTAATAATTACAATAACATAGAGAAAACATAACATCACTCTCTCGTGAGTTAGTAATAGTGAGTAAATGAGTATGAAGATGTACACTCTTATTCTTTGGCTTATTTCATGTTAAAATATTTTATTTGTTTGACGCATAGGAGTTTTTATTTTAGTCCGGGAACATAACTTGGCATTTTTTTGTGTCTAGATGCTTGAGTTCCATACATGCCTATATCCATGTTCGATTTCACTTGCATTTCATCACTTCATCGACTTAGAGACTCCGGTGAATTTTCGAACCTTTTCAGATATGGTATACGAACCATGTTGCAGTTTAAGATACTCCCCACTCACACACACATACACATTTTATGCACTCATTTTTATCTTCAAAATGTTACATTTTTCAAACTTGTGCAAAAAGAACCATTTAGAATAATTTACTTTGAAAAACCCTTCAGAATGGCATTTTTATAAATATGTGATGTTAGGCGTAGGCCAGACGTACACAAGCCATGCGCATGGGAAAAATAAAGTTAGGTGAACGGAACCATGCAAACATAATTTTTTTACCGTGTGCACAGATTTGACTAGAATGCTCACTTTTGGTAACTTTTTATGACTGGGGGCACAAAAAAAGCCTCCATCCTCATGGACTTTGCTGTAGGTGGGAATTTAATTTTTTACACTGTAAAACAACATTTTGGATATATATTAAAATTATAGCTCTTACTTCCCTAAATAATTTTTTCAGATCTAAGAGCTTCTTTTTCTCTCTTTATAAACCTTGGATGATCTTTTATTTTACCTCGCTTTTATTGAAATACTTTGAGAATTTTTTTTAGTGATTCATCAAATCAACCTTATAAATCATTTGCTTCATAATTATCATTGGATATCTTCACTTTAGAATTAAACACAAGGAAAATCCGATGATATTGGAGTAAAATTCTCCAAAGTTTGATGTTTGGAAACTAATATAAGTGGATTCTTCTCTCTCCACAAGTGTTGTAAGAGTTTGATTGAGAACTGCTACATCGGGTGGAGTTTAGAGGATTAGTATATTTCAAGATCTTGTAAATGTGCAGTTGGTTTAGTTAAATGACTCATCTCTTGTAAAAGCCTTCATGTTTTAAGTTGATTAGTTGTAACATCCCAAGATTTTTTCTTTATGTGTGATTTTTCCTCTTACATGTTGTGCTTATTCTCGTATTTACTCTTATTCATAACACACAACCTCGCAAAATCTCATATCTACAATTTATTTAGATTACTATATGTTTGGATCTCACATAATTGCAATTTAATTAAACTAATTTATCTAAATCTCACATCTCAAATTAATTATGGCTTATCACCCGCAGACGGACAGACAAACTGAGCGGACGAATCAGATGCTGGAGGATATGTTACGTATGTGTGTCCTTGACTTTAGGGGAGGTTAGAGGCAGTGCCTTCCATTGGTGAAGTTTGCGTACAATAACTCCTATCAGTTTACTATTGGCATGGCCCCATTTGAGGCATTGCACGGTCGATCTTGTCGTTCTCCTTCTTGTTGGTTAGAGGTGGGGGATAACAAGCTACTTGGGCCAGAGTTGATTCAGGATACTTAGGCTAGGATTGAGATGATTCCGAGTCACATACAGGTAGTCCAGGACAGACAGAAAATCTACGCCAATGCTAAGCGGTTCTTTTGGGAGTTTAATGTGGGGGACTAGGTGTTACTACGTATGTCTCCTATTAAGGGTATAATGAGATTTGGGAAGGAAGGGGGCGTATAGACTCGGGTTGCCGGAGGACTTGCACCGTATCGATGATGTGTTTTATATTTCTGCATTGAGATGGTGTCTTCGGGATGAGTTGGCTCACACTCACATTGCATTAAAGGAGATTGACTTACAGCCTGATAGTTCATATGAGGAGAGATCGGTGGCTATCTTAGACCATAGTGAGAGGCGATTGAGGTCGAAGGTAGTTCCATTTGTATGTGTTCAGTGGGGGCATTATAGTGTCGATGAGTCTACCTGTGAGCACGAGGATAAGATGCGTGAAAAATATCCAGAGTTATTCTTACCAGGTATATTTTTATTTTTCCTAATTTCGGGATGAAATTCCGTTATTAGGGGAGAAGTATGTAATACCCCGTATTTTTAATGATTTTAAAATATGGATTAATTAAATTAAAATGCAAAAATTAATCCGATTTGAAATAAATATTAATTAGTGAGATAAAGGTTAATATTTATTTATGTTGTATCGTACTTAGTGAATGAGTAATAATAATGATAATAAGACATTAGAAATGTTGTGAGTGCGAAATATGGCAATTACATGCAATTACAGTAATTTAGTCGGGACGCGCGTATTAGTCGTGTCGGGACTGAAATTATGGAATAGAAAAGTAAATTGAAAATAAGTCATCCATATAGTCATTTCGGGTGCTCCAAAGTGTCTGAAAGGGTCGAAATAGTTAGAAAAGCTACCCGGGGGTTTAGTTTGGGTTCTGGGGCAATTTTAGACCAAACTTACACCCCGGGAGGGTATTTTGGTCATTTTAACTTTTGGAGAAAAAGGACCTACGAAATTATGATGTGTATATCATCATCTACAGTGAGATAATTAGGATAACCAAACACAAAAATAGAGAGAGGCCATAGGAGGGAGAATGAGAGGTGCCCAAGGTGTTCCAAGGCCTGAACCACCGTCACCACCATCGCATAAATCGGGAGAAGAATTTCGAAACCATACCATCATTTAGTAATGGATCAACCCTACTGTTAAAGACAAGTATTTATCGTACTATGTTTTAATGAGATATATTATCCATGTTAGTATAGGGAGATAAAAAGATTGATTTTATGCATGTAGAGGACAAATTTATGAATTTGAAATCATGTTCTAGGTAGAATTAATGATTTAGATTGAACCCCTGTTATATTGAGATGAAATTGATGACCTATGGATAATTAAAATGAGAAGAAATCTGAGTTCTACATGTGTTCTTGAGGAAAAATATTAAACTATAATTTTAGAGAAAAATCTTGATTTAATCCCAATTAATTGAGGTTTTTGATGATTTTAATGATTATGAAACGTTAGAAATCATGTATTTGTGTTGTTAGAATGATTGGTAATCTTAGTTGGGTGAATGGGTTAGAATCATAGAGGTTTTGAGATTTAAAAATGGTGAATCCCGTAGGCTGCTTAAGGAAGAAGAAGAGACCTGTTGCATTTCGAATCGATTCGGCCCAAGGGCGAATCAATTAGGTTCCTCAGATTTGAAAGTTTTCCTCTTTTTGGATTTAGAACTGATGGGAAACGACTGAATCAACCTTCTAATTGATTTTTAATTATAATGGGAGATATACTAAACACCAGTGGACAAATGTTAGTTGTTAATACTTGAGATTTTGAGATAAATAAAGGGACAAGGCTAAGTGGACTTAATTAAAGAATGAAAATTAAATTTGGGAGAAATACGATTATGTCACGGGTATCATAGGGAACCTACGACTTAGACCAGTAGGAAAGAGTGAGAATACCTACTGAATTAACGTAAGTGACACTTATGGACCGTATGAGAAATAGGGAACACTCAAGTTGTTATGAGAAGAAGTGTTATGCTAAAGGAATGATACATAGGACATTCGAAGGTTGTACGCTACGTATGGAGTATCATGTTATTGGTCGTGAGTGTACCTATCTTATCGATATAAATGTACATGTAGTATGTATACCTATGATGTGATTTATGTGTATGACATACATACGCTGCTTGCTATCACATGAGGTCTTAGAAAAGGGGACAACCTTATCCTGATCAGCCCATTGGGGGGATTTTAGATTGGTGCCTCAGAACATAGAACCTAGGTATGGGCTATCTGTGAAAATAGTAGTGTTCACAGTCATATGGGTGCGTAGGTATGTGCGTATCCCATAGGCATGGAACTATGTTTGCCTCTAACTGTGTGTGAATTGTAATAATTTGGTTCGAGAGTGATTCCGAACCGATATTCCTTTATTTAATATGTGATATAACGGGACTTGATAGCAAAGTACGCATGTACCGCAACTCAGCCTAGGGGTGTCGTATTATATATATATATATATATATATATATATATATATATATATATATATATATATATATATATATATATATATATATATATATACACTAGAGTGATAAATATATATACTTGTGATTTATTCTACTTTGTTGGCCTATTAGATGAGAAAGATAAAGACATTTAAATTAATTTTAGTATGTGGGAACTTAAATGACTAATGAAATATTCTTAATTGGTTAATCGATATTGAGAATTTGGTAACGTATTATTTGGGTAATATGGGTGGGCATATATAATAAGATGTTGGAGTCGGCCTAGTTAGGTGGGATATCGTAACTAAGACGGGTTATAAATATATGTTAGGGGTGCACATTAGTTGAGAAGTGAGAATCTCAAGTGAGGGTACGTAAACCTAACATGTATATAATATCCAGTATTTATGATTTTAAATACTTGCTGAATTTTTAAATGTTTTTACTCGAGCTCTGACCCGTTTTTCAAATCTATTTCTTTTTGTAAAAACCATTTTTAGGTGCTCAGCCACAGGGAGGCCCAACTTAGGAGTTCATTTTCATTTTTCGTTGTTGCAGTTGCTATGGTCGATTGCAGGTCCTAGTTTGGTAAACGTCTCCATTTTCTTGCAGATTTAATGCACTCATTACTTTATCTCAGTCGGGCGTGTTTCCCATCTTCTTTTAGTAGTTATTTCTAGAGATATTGTAATTCCTTTATTATTCAATTGTGGATTTAGTTTTTATATGGATTATTGTATTAGAGTTTCAGACTGGGGTGCTTACTCCCGTCATATCTTATTTGGTTTGATATTTCATTATTTGTGATGTTGATTTATTTAATATGGTGAATGAGATACTTAATTGTTTAATTGTTTAAAATCTTTGCATGTTAATAAAAAGATAAAAATTTTGACACTAACTTTTCAAATACTAGGTGGTCAGTAAATGTTAAAAAAAAATTTGACAATGATGTTAAGAATGAACCAAATTTGGATATTCTATTTTAATTTAATAAAGGCCCGATCACCCGGTATTTAATTAAGCGGGGTGTCACACGAAATTTAACACATATGAAACTTACTAAACATATAAGGATATTACTTCTTCATATTATCCTCTTCTTCTCACGTGGCATACTCCACATTGTGACTCCTCTACATTACCTTAACTAATGGAATGGTTTTATTATGTAATATTTTCTCCTTTCGGTCTAAAATAACAATGGGTTCGTCCAAGTAGGTCAAGTTAACTTGAATCTTTATAAGTTATGAAATGAACACATGTGAAGGATCTCGTACACACTTACATAACATCGATATATGGAAAAATGTTATGTATCCAATTCTGATGGTAATGCCAACTTATAAGCTATGAATTCAACTCATTTCACTATTTCATAAAGGCCAACTTACCTAGGAATTTATTTTCTCTTCTTTTTAAATCTCATAACTCCTCTCCAAGGTGACATACGTAAGAATACTCGACCTCCATCCTCAAATTTCAATTATTTCCTTCGGTTGTCTATAAAGATTTTCTATTTATTTTGCTCCACCTCTAAGTGATTAGCATACCTTTAAATATTTATGATTTTAATTGATGCATCAACTAGTTGGTCATATGTTTTTTTTACTATCCACTCGAAATCTGGCCTTTTATAAATTACTTGCTCAACTATTTAAACCCAGACACATCTTCTCGAACAACACATCAAATCCGTTCGCTTAAATAATGCAGGAGAATTCACTTCTCAAGTTTTAATGACTATTGTTTATGAATAGGAATTGATGTTGAGCACCCAATTTCCTATATTCATACACAAAATGGTTTAGTTGAGTCATTAATTAAGCATTTACAATATCTAACGTAAATTTTGTTTAAGCAATCCAAACTCCAGTCTCAGCTTGGGGGCACGCCAGCCTACACACAACCAAATTAATTCAACTTCGATAAACTACTTTCCATTCTTTTCCCCCTTCCCAACTAGTGTTAGGATTTGAGCCCAATATCTCACACTTTCTTAAATTTGGTTGTGTCATACACGTGCCTATCTCACCACCACAACGTACTAAAATGGATCCCCAACATCTTTTGGGAATATATGTTGGTTATGATTCTCCCTTAATCATTCATTGTATTGAGCCATTGACAAGTAGTGTGTCTACTGCTAGATTGCGAATTATTAATTTGATGAAACAATATCAATATCATTAGGGGAAAGGAAGAACGTATCTGAAGTACGGTCCGTCACTGATGAACAATGATAATTAACATGGAATACTTCCACTTTATCTCATTTAGACCCCAGTATAGCTCAATGTGAGCATAAAGTGTGAAGGATAATACATGTCCAGGAAATTGCAAATCAATTACATAAAGCATTCAATGATGAAACATAAGTGACCAAGTCACATGTGCCCGCGGCTAATACGCCAACCATAAAAGATGTTTTATCGGGCAAACTTTGATTTCAATAGCAAATGGATTCGTTCACTACACCCAAATGGACAAATTGTCACCTTTCAGCCGGCTAGCCTTGTCAAGGTCATTGACCGTGACAAAAAACACGCGTTTTATGTCACGGTCATTGACCTTGACACGACCGTGACAACTTTTCCAGCAAAAACTCTTTCCCCCTTCTTTTTTCCCTCCCACCGTTCCCTCTCTCTCTCTCTCTCTCTCTCTCTCTCGACGCTGCTCTCTCTCTCTCTCTCTCTCTCTCTCTCTTCCATTTATATATATATTTGTGTGTATATTTATGTGTGTATGTGTATATATATGTGTGTGTATGTGTGTGCGTGTGGGGGGGGGTGGGGCGGGGTGGGGCAGGGTGGTGGGGGGGGGTGGAGGGGGGGCAGGGGGTGGGGTGGGGTGCGGTGTGTGTGTGTGTGTGTGGTGGTGTGTTTTGGGGGAGGGGGGTGGTGGAGGGGGGCAGGGGGTGGGGTGGGGTGGGTGGTGTGTGTGTGTGTGTGTGTGGTGGGGGAGGGATAATTCACGGGCTTTAGCTAAACTAGGGTTTTATAGAGTTTCTCTCCTACTACTTGGGCAATGAGTATACTAGGGACCAAAGATAAATAAATAAACTGGATTCAAAGTAAATACTAGGAAATCCCAATTTATAACCGTCTAATTTATATCCTTTATTTATTTAATCACGATTCATTCCACTAAATAATCATGATTGCACTCAAATTTAATTATTTATAAATCACTCGAAAGAATGTGTTCTTATTATTAAAGTTGATTACGGTATATTATGATTCCCCACGTTATGTTTTCGATACCCTCTTGGTTAAATAAATTTTCTACTAATCGATTTTAATGAATATCTGATCAATTCCTTGATTCTAAAACTTAATTCTATAGGATTATAAAATAGTTCATCGGTCGGGTAAACAAAACATATAAGTCTATCAAGGGGTATCACAATCCAAATTATTTCTTGGACGTGAATTCCTCCAAATTATGATCTCATACCTATTCACACAATGATTGACCAACTTGCGAGGATCTATTGTTCTAACATATAATTGAACTTCACCCATCGCAATCGAAGAAATAATTGTGAAAGAAATTTAATATCCATAACCCTAGGGATTAAGAATCTATGAACTTTTTGCAAACGATATGAGATTTCCCATCTTTAATCAAGAACATCCTTAGACTTGTAGGGGGTGGTGTGTGTGTGTGTGTGTGTGTGGTGGGGGAGGGGGTGGTGGAGGGGGTGGTGGAGGGGGGCAGGGGGTGGGGTGGGGTGGGGTGGGGTGTGTGTGTGTGTGTGATGTTCAATTTAGTTGGTGCACAAACTAACGGTCAAAGTAATAGTATATAATTGCAACATTTCAAACTACTTGAACATCACAAATGGATACGAACTTAAAATATAAATTGAGATAACCTTAGAATCTAATTAGGGTAAAAATATAATGGCATCAGCTAACATATATACACAACACTAAAAGTAGACATCAATTTTATAAATAGTTGGATAATAATTGGATAATAAACATCGGGTGGGGGTGGGGGTGGGTGGGGTTTTGAATATTATTTACATTCAAAATAAATAATTGATAATAGTTGGATAATAATTGGATAATAATTGATATTTTCATTAAAAATAAATATTTCATTCAAAAATATTGGATAATAATTGATATTTTCATTTAAATTGATAATAATTTTATTCATGAAATTAATTCAATTAGGTAAAACCCATGATAATGAAATTTATGCTACAATTATAATTATCTCATGTCATAATTTTATTGATAAACAATATATGTAGTTGCCACGGTCGTGGTGGGGGAGGGGGTGGGGGTGGGGTTGGTAGGGGTGGGGTGTGTGTGTGTGCGTAGGTGCGTAGGTGTGCGTGTGTGTGTGGCGGTGGGTGGGGGTGGGGCACCCATTTAATAGCTCTTTAAATATTTGGAAAAAACATAATATTACAAAATTGAAACGAAATGGTATTGACGGAACTTACACATACGTTATAATATAGACGGAACATTTTTTTATTTGTACTATTAATTCAATTAATTCAATTAGGTAAAACGAAATGTGTACTATTAACATTTTTTTTATCTGTACTAATAACATTTTTTTTACAGCAAAAATGTCTCCTTCAGATGTTAAGGCGAAGATGATGATGCTATTATGATGATGTCGTCTGGGTTCGATGGTAGCGGAGGCGACGAGGGCTCCTCCGCCGCTAGGCTCCCCAAATATGGAAAACTTGGGATTACCGTCGAAAACAAGTCGGAGCTTTTAGGGAGATCCCTCGAGCTGCTAAAGACGGTCATCGGCCCGGGGTTTATGAGTTGGAAGGAGGTGCCGTATGAGCTCAAGTTAGCTGTTTGGGCGGCACTACAGGTAATATTTATATGAATATTTCAATTTCAATTTATATTTATATTTATATTTATTCGCAACTAACATTGTATTTGTTGGACAGGAACAATTCAACTTGGATCCAAAGCTACGCGATTCCGTCTTGGAGCAGTTGAGGGAGCAACACAAGACGTGGAAGAAAAATATGCGGACACAGTACTTTGGAAAAACACGAGAGTCCATTTTACAATGGCGCGGATCCGTCCCGCCCAAGGAGCCGATCTCATTGGCACAATGGCAAAAGTTCATTGACAATGAGATCGAGGATCGACAATTGGCATCTCGCCAATCGGGGAGGGAAAATCGGGCTAAAAAGACGGACGTGCACTACTCCGGTCGGACCTCTTACGCTGAGGTGGAGCATAGGATGCAGGTAAGATTTAATTTATCTATAACTACAGAAATATATTATTGGATATTATTTTACTTTGCGGGGACGATACTAATTTTACTTTACTTTATTTTATTTCAGGGGGTAGGGAGTGGGCCAGGGGGTAAGCCACATAGGCTCGATACTTATGTGGCTCTTCGGACGAAGAAGGGGAAGGACAAGGAGGTGTCCCCGAGCGTCACGGTCACGATTGTAAGTAATCTGACAGTTTAATTATTGTTAATTATGTTATAATTTTTTAGTTTACTTATTTTACTAATCATGTGCTTTTTGTCGTTTCAGGCAAAGCTTAAGGAAGTGCATGAGTCGCAGTCTGATGCCGACAAGGCATCTTTGTCCACAGACGCACTCAGCCAAGTGCTTGGCTCTGATCGCAAAGGGAGGACAAGGGGAGTGAGCTCGTGGGTGGCCAAATCTAGGATCATCGGATTGGAGACGAGCGACACCGGGTTGTCTCGAACGGTGTATTCACACGACGCGAAGCTATCCCGTTTGGAGGCGACGGTCCAAGATATGTACGCATTCATGAAGCGTACGTTGGGTGGAGACCGTAAAGGGAAAGGGAAAGGGAAGGAGAAGGCGGTGGAGGAGGAGGTGCGGGAGGACGAGGCGCAGGATGACGAGGATGTGGACCTCGCTGCTTCATCACCGACACGTTCGTACTTCGACGATCCACTTCCCTATTTGACGCCCTCCAACAGACCATTGTCGATAATTGGTTGGCCGAGCGTGTTCATATTGGACGTATTTGATGGCCAGCGGATAGGGAGGGGGTTGAGGGACCCGAATATCGTCGAGGGTGGAATAGTCCATGGACGTGTGCTTCAAGAGATGGAGTCCAGGGTGCTCGTCACGCATGTCATACCCAGGAAGGAGAACTCCCTATTGTGGTTGCGCGAATAATGCGGCACGACGTATATTAGTGGGTGCGTTAATTCGTATGTCATGTGGCCTACTCACCTCCTCAGTTTTATCCAAGACATGTAGTAACATTATTTTTAAGTTTGTCCATTTTAATTATATTTGGATTATATCGTCATGTATATTGTTTTTACTTTGAATATTTGGATTATATCGTCATGAATATATATTTGCATTATCTTTATTTTGTGTTGGATATATGATGTTTGGAACAGGTACAACGTTACTATAACAGGTACAAATATACTGCTGGGCAGTGGCGGTGGCCATACTGCCCAGCAGATTTTTTTTAAATTCTGCCCAGAATTGTCACGGTCATTGACCGTGACAAGTCCGCGACAAAAGTTGTCACGGACGTGTCACGGTCATTGATCGTGACAATTCTGGGCAAGAGGGGTCACGGTTATGTCACGGTTTAGAACCGTGACAAACGTGTCACGGTCATTGACCTTGACACGACCGTGACACAAAACGCGAGTTTTTTGTAAAGGTCAATGACCGTGACAAAAAAAGTTGTCTCGCCTCGAAATGTCACGGTCATTGACCTTGACAAGGTGGATTTGTCAAGGTCAATGACCTTGACAAATGGGCAGATTTGGTGTAGTGGTTGCACGTCATAAGGGGCATACTTATAGGTTATAAAGATTCAACTCCCGAAATCATGCCCTTATAACGCTCCAAAAAATGTTATAAACAAAAGATCCACTTTATTTGAAACCCTAAAGAGGTTAGTGCCTCTAAAAAGATACAAGTTCCTAAAGTGACCATACAATCTCTTAAAGAAAAAAAGGTACCCATGAATAATAATGAGATCTCTATATTTTATACATAGTAAAGGGAAATGAGGGATCAAAATAAAATAGTCATCGATGACATATTCTCATATGCAATAGCTATGCAAATTCAAAGGAAAATGTCGATAATAATGAACCACATAATATAAATAAATGTCGACAAAGAAAAGATTGGCCAAAATGGGAAGTTTCCACCAAGGCAAAACTTAAGTACGTACTTAATTCGAATAATACGCTCGTTGTATGGCTTAAAACAATACAAAATGGTGTGGTACAGCCATCTTAGAGTGAATACTTGTCCAATGAAGGGTATGAAAATAATCCAATTGGTTCATACGTCCTTATAAATAAATCCTTCATAATTTTTTGTGATAATAACAGTTTATGTGGATAGTATAAGTTTAAATGGGACTCCAGAAGAGATCGAGAAAATTACTAATTATTTGAAGAAAGAATTTGAGATGAAAGGCATTAGGAAAATAAAATTTTGTCTCGATCAACAGATCGAGAGAAATTCTAGGGGAATTTTTGTCCATCAGTCTAATTATACTAAAAAAAAGTCTTGAAAATACTTGGTATGGACAAAGCACATCCACTAAGTATTCCCACGATCGTCCGGTCTTTAGACATAAAAAAAGATCCATTCTTTCCTAAAGAGAACGATGAGAAAATATTGGGTCCAGAAATGTATTTTTTCTAAGTGAAATTGATGCATTATTGGACGTGGCACAATGCACTAGATCGAATATTTCATTCTTGATAAATTTGATTGTTAAATATAATTTTGAACTAATTAAAAGGCATTGGAACGATATCAAACATATCCTAAGAAATTTACGAGGAACCACTAGCAAAGGCATCCCCTAACACTGTTTGCGCCCTCCATTTGCATAGACGCGACTCACTATGTTGAAAGTCGAGATTTCTAACACCCCTTGCCAAATTGAAATGGTCGTATATCCACGCCCGTGGTTAAAACAAAATAAAATTTTAATATAGACATATTAATTAGGAAATTATTATATTACAAAACAAAATTAAAAGCACATGTTAAATTTAAAATATGTACCACGAGAAGGGAAAGATATCCAACCACCCCCCGAACGTCTACCTCAGAGGCAATCCCCAACTGTTGATATAAATGGGATAATACACCCATCCCCTAAGTATAGTCTTTGCATATGCCGACCTTTCACAAAGACTGCAGGTAGTACACTAGGACTCGGTTGCTCGATTTGTTCAGGAACAACAAGCAACCGACCATGAAAAGCAAGTACCCTCTAGCAGCCTGTTCAATCCGCCTCTTTGTAGCACCTTCCACCAGTTTTTTAACACCCTTTACACAAATACATTATCCAATCAAAACGAACGACATGGAAAGACTTACACTCCTCCTTGGCCTCCTCCTCGGTATAACCCAAATATTTAGTAAGCCATTGGATTTGGGTCGTCTTCTCCTCGAATTTCTTCAAAATAGTATCATACACCGGTTTACTAACTACCGAGATTTGGAGGAGATGGTACACATCATTTAGGGTGATGGTCATCTCACCGAACGACATATGAAATTAATTTGTCTCCGGCTTCCACTGTTCGATGAATGCCAACACCGATACATAGTTTATGTACCGATAGTAGTGTTAATCAGACTGTACAGACCCGAGTTCCTCACCAACTCTATAATTATAGTGGTACACACACTTCATTATTTCCCTTTCCTCATCTCTATTCCAAATAGAATAACCGATATGATTATGATAATTTTTCAATAGTTCGGGGTTATTTGGCGTTCACCCCTCGAGCGGTTGGGAATCAGAGTGGCTTATTTTTTTTCGGGCTTTCTTTTCGAGCTTTTTCGATGTGGACAGTTAGATTTCATCTTTCGAGAAAGAAGAATCGTCCTCTCCTACTATCTCTCCTTCGTCGTCTCATACCTCTCATTCCTTTCCTACTTTCTCTCATTTTTCCTCTCTCTCTCTCTCTCTCCACATCGATTTCTTCCTTTCTTTCTTCCTCTCTTTCCTCCCCCCTCTCTTCTTCTCATGATTTATCTTCTTCTTTCTCTTCCTCTTTATCTCCCGCTCCTACCTCACCCCCTACACTAGCCCCAATCAAATCACCTACAACCGCCTCAACTACTTACTTAATTGATTGCGACGTAACAGCCTCATCAACATTAAGTAAACCTCCTACCACTTGGTCGACTACTTTATCCAACGAACTCGTAGGAGAATATCCTTTGCTTGAATTAGTGGCCTCACTGGCACTACTACTATTACTAAAGGAAGATACGGGTGGTCGTACTCCCTTCATCGCCTCCAACATGCTCTTCCGCTCGGATGCGATAGGAGGATTTTTACTTCTCACCATTTATATGACCTACATAAGAAATTAACAAATTATATTAGCAAATTAACATTGGTACCAACTAAGAAACAATAATTGGTGAAAGGGATACATGCATACATTAGAAATATAATTACTAAACCCTAATTACTAAATCCCCCCATAACACCTAATTACTAAAACCTATTTATTAGAAACAATAATTACTAAAAATATATGAATATATGAAATAGGAAATACATTGGTGCTTACGGTAAGAATTGGACGTGAAAAACTTTTACACGGTTCTGCATGGCCGTGAAAATTGACCCACGATTGTATATGGCCGTGAAAAAGAACCCACTGTTGTATATGGCTGTGAAAATAAACCCACTGCTGTGTTTGGCCGTGAAACTTTTGACCGTGAAACTTACAGTGAGAACTGGACGTATATGGCGAATCACGGTTGGATATGACCGTATATTGTTGGCACTTTCGGTGACGGGAAACCGTAGGTGTAGAGCAGTTTTTTTTTTTCTTTTTTCGAATCCGTAAACCCTAGGTTTTTCAAACTGTGTTAAACCCTAACTGTTAACGCGCAAATAAAATATATGTCCAATTAGATTAATTAGGGTTACATTTTAATGAGTTTATAATGGATTTTTTATATGGGTCAATTATTGAATAGTCCCTACTATAAATATATATTTTTTTAAAAAGACACATATTTTTAGTTTAACCCATTTAGTCCCTCAAGCACTCAATATTCTCTTATTTTTAGAGATCTGCGCCAGCGGCACTCCCTCTCCAAAATATGTGGCAAATGACTTTTTGAAGCAAAATAAAAAATTTTGGACTAAATGAATATTAAAAAATGTTCGAGGGACAATTTGGTATATGTCCCTTTTTATATATAGTTTGCATGCTAGGGGTTAATACACAAAATGAGAGCATGACAGTAATGAGAGTAAGGTTTAATGGTGTAACATACCAGAATTGAAGCTTTAGGGTAATTACTAGGGTTTGAGAGAAAATTTGAAGTAAGTTGGAAGATTGAAATATTTGGGAGAGAAGTTAGAGAGAGAGAGAGAGGGAAAGGGAAAAAGTGAGGTTTAAATTTTTTTGAATTTTTATATGGGTGAAGGTTAATGTGGTGTTGTGTGTTTTTGGTGTTTTGAACAAATATTAGATACTTATGTAGTGTTTTGGATAAAATGATGTTTTGGAGTTATTTATTTGGTGTATTTATCAGGACCCCTCTTTTTAGGACATATATGCGATGTACTCTTTACTTTTTTAACCAAGGTTTTCCTGGAGCTTAATTAGTAAATATTTTAACAACAGATCATCAAGCATATCCAACACCATTCAATAATGATAATAATTATAATCTTTTTCATTCACTCTAATTTTTTCTCAAAATTTTTATCCTCATTAAACTTCTAATGCATCAACAAAAATGTATTGAAATATATAGATTTTTTATAACGATGTCTACACACATTTTCAGTATGTCTTATAAGATGTAATTGATACCTATTAAATTTGTACGCAAATTAAAGTTAAAAAAAATACGTTCTTTCCAAATTTTCTCCTTCCTTTTATTTAATAAAAAATATTGCAAACTCGAAGAAACCAATCGCGAGCCTGCGATGTTGAGGTGTAAGAGCCGTCTGTGACTTTCCAATGCTTTCTTTTTTGTTTTTTTTGGGAAGAATTCTGGTACTGATTTGAATATAACTTAAACTATTAACTCATCATTATTGAAAAAACTCTATAGTTTGAGGAGCTTTATAAAATCGTCAGACACACACCGAGTCAGTGCACCAACTTTCCAAATGTCTTCATCCAACCAAAAAGTAATTCTTCCTCCTTTGACACCCACTTTGTCTTCTCTCCCTCTCTCTCTCTCTCACACACACATGCAGAGAGAGAAAACAGAGATTCTCTTTTGATTTGATATCTGTCTTTAAATTCACCATCTTTTTTCTGCAACTCTCCCTCAATTTAGTGAGAAGTGAGGTTTAAGTTAGGGTTTATGAAGGAACGGAAGAAGATGGGGACTTCAAGGCGACAGTTGAAAGCGATGCTTCGGAAGAATTGGCTTCTCAAAATTCGCCATCCATTTGTTACTTGTGCCGAGGTATCTACTTTTTTACAATTCACTTCAACTGCTAATTTACGATTTTCTTTAATTTTTATAGTTGATCGCTGTCAACTTTTGTTGTTATCTATTTTTCCTATGCAATTCTTCTTGTTGAATTTGAGAATTGTTCGTTTGCCATCATCTTCTACTGAGGTTTATTTTTATTATTTATTAATAATATCTTTTACTAATGTTATTTTTTCCATTTATATATCTGTATGTAAAGTCAGCACTTATGTTTTATCCTCTCATATCATATATCATTTTGACAAAACTCCATATGGATGATACAAAATTTGACTTAACCACAATTTTAACAAATAATTAGACATCACACCAATTTCATGAAAACTAATTGATTTTCTTGGAGAAAAGTGTCGATTTGCATTTGTGTCTATAGTAGTTGATTTGCACAAAATAGGTTTTTATTTCGTCAAATATGTGTCGATTTGCATGAAATTGATGTGATGTTTAATTATTTGTAAAAATTTGGGTTAAGTAAAATATTGTACTATCAAATTGGTGTTTTGTCAATATAACCCTTATATAAATAACGTCCGATTTTCAAATTTGGTTGATTACGTTTTAGCTGGATAAAAGATGGTTTTAGAAATGTTTTGATGCAGTTGTTTGCTTAGAACTTTTTTGTTAGTGTGAGAGAAAGAAGCTAAAGAAGTGTGATTTTTTGTTTATTTTTTTTATGGACAGATTTTGCTTCCAACTGTTGTCATGCTGATGTTGATAGCAGTTAGGACACGAGTTGATACACGAATCCACCCGGCTCAGCCGTATGTCTTCTTCATCCTATCTTGTGTTTTGAAGCTTTTTACATGCACATATATCATTACAAATTGGCCTTTTAATTGTAAGTTTGATTGTTGGAGAAATTGGACATAATATACAAAGGACTGTTCAATAATGAAACAAATTAAAAAAATTATTGCCAAGTTATTAGGTACAATTTTGTTAGGGATTATGTTTCTCTGATTGGAAAGTTTAAAATGTATAGTATAGTACCACCCTTTGTCCAAAATTAATATTCGTCGTTTGGAAGTCAAATATTTTTAATTTTTTTTTTTACTTTCCATATTAATCCTCTCAAAAATCAAGAATACCTTTGAATTCAAGATAGGCACTTGGACCATCATTCTCTCATGGGTATTGTTTGCATGGGTAACTTTGTAATCACACCCAATTTTGCATATTATTATTTAGAAACACAAATAGTAATTTTAGATGGACAAAAAGGAAAACAAACTACTAATGTGGGACTGGGGGAGTATTTTCTTCTAAAATATCTTAGTGTCCTTTTCAGCAACCAAACATAAGAATAGAGTAAAGGGAAACAATGACTAAATAGATAAAAGAGGAGTGCTTTGTCAATGTAATTATCTACTTTCTTTGTAATGTGGGAAAAAATTACATTTAAATAAATTTTTAGTATTATTATAAAACCATATGCAGGTATATTCAGAAAGGGATATATTTGGAAGTGGGAAAAGGCGAAACATCCCCTACTTTCAATCAGGTTTTGGAATTATTGTTGGCGAAGGGTGAGTATTTGGCCTTTGCACCGGATACAAGTGAGACCAGGATAATGATCAATGTCTTATCAATTAAATTTCCCATTCTGAAGGTACACATCGAACATTTATTTTCATATGTTATTTATTTGTTGTTAATTTATATTTCCTTGCCGCAGTTAATTTATTTTGCTCATATTTTCTTCAAATTAATAGAAGTATCATTTTTGTATAAATAAATAAATATCAATATTGCATCTAAGCTAGATATGATGGATAACTTATTCTTTCTTTGTGGCCTATTTGTATGCTCATGAATATTATTCTTTATTGATTTCGTAAACAGTCAAGTTGAATCTAGAAGGTTTGAATCAAAGTTGCAGGACAATGCGACATGCATTTAAGATATTTAGGTGCAAGACAACCGTATCTAGTTCTCATTTTTTTGGCAAGGTAAATTCAATAAAATTGTTAAATCACCTTCTCACCTAAAAACATAAGCCGTTAGGTAGTGGACCAACAATTTATACATGGCCAGGTCTAACCCTCTTCCTCACGTGCAACCCTTTCTTTCACTTGGAGAGACAAACCGAGGTGCATTAAGTGCACACTAACATTGTGTATATTGCACTAACCCAAAGGGGGAACCAAATGCAAGCTACAAGACTCAACCCCAAAACCAAACATCTGATACCATGTTAAATCACCATCTTAGCTAAAGCTTAAGCTGTTAGGTTGTGGCCCAACAATGTATATCATGCTCCAACAAAAAGATGTTGGAGGGGTATTAAGGCATACTAGAAAGATCTTTACATAAAAGGTAGAACAAGGTGGAAAAATGGGGAAACTCCCCTATAAACCACAGTCGGAACCACCCTAGAGGCGTATACCTAGACGTGCCTGATCAAATTTTATAAAGTCTTTATACCAAAACCCCCTCCTTAAAGGGAGACCAGAATTGATACTCTTTCTTCTATCACTCCTTCCCAAAATAAGAGTATCTGAATGTTCTCCATTTTCTCAGCAGCATACACATGAATAACAAAGACAAGCATGAATTAGATCGGTTAAACAAACTTACTCACAATCAAAGTAAACTATTGCCTTTGAGAGACACTGCCTCTTCCATCGAAGCCTAATCTCCTACTTCATGAAGCGACAAATCTTGTCAGGCAATTGTTGATTTTAGCAATTCGTACAGTTGATGAAAACGTTTTACAATCGGATCAATCTGAGATGGGCATGTATTGAATAGTCAATATTTTTTTAGGAATTGTGGTGATTTTTTTATTCTCCAGAATTTCGTTAACTTGTTTGTTGGTTTCTTTCTAGTTTTGAAATATTTCCGGATTTATTTGCTGTGTCAATTGTCTAGTGCTTTGTTCCACTTGGAAACTTTCTTGGATTTTTAGAAGTGTTTATCCCTTGAACATGGTTGGTTTACTTTGTTATAGCAAATACGAGTGTTGATTGTATCGGTTGAAGTGATTATTCAGCATCTTTTTTTTTACCTTGTGTTGTCCTTTTCTGTGAATGGCTGTATATTTTGGCTCTCCTTTTGTTCGGGGGACACGTCGGAAATGTCGGATATAGCGTGATTTCTACCAGTTTTAGAGGGAGCTGTGTAGGGCTTCTAAGGAACAACCCTCCTCTCTGTAGATTAGTCCAGGAAAGGTGGATGATAACAACTATTTGAAATGATCTCCCGCTTGCTTGCTATTAGTTCAAGTTATTAGTCTGAATAGACTTAAGCCATCGAAGACTACCCCCCCAATCCCATCCCCCCCCCCCCCTCCTCCCCTCTTCCCTTTTGACTTTTATATGAAACCATAACAATTAACTGATTTTCACATTCTTTCTTTCCCTGACTGCTTGGAGAGGGATCAAACAACTTCTATATTCAACAGTCCCATGTTTTTCTCTTTGGTTTTATAATGACTCTACTTTAATGTTTGCAGCTGGTCACAAGAGTTTACCAAGATGAATTAGAGCTCGAGACCTACATAGGATCAGATCTTTATGGTGCTTGTGATCAAGTCAAGTGAGCTATATTATATACCTCTCATCATTTTGTGTTATAGTACTTTTATGGTGGTGATTTGTTGAAAACATAGTTGCAATATTATGTGCCTGAATGCTGACCGGAGCCATTATGAGGTATTTAGATTATTGAAATGGCACAAATTAATTTATCTTTGCCCTTTTTCTCTTCTTCGTTTGTGGGGGGTTTGGGGGGTGGGGTGGGGTGGGTGGGTGGGTGGGGGTGGGGGGGATTACAAACTTTTGGAAGCCTTTTCTTTTTGAAATTCCAATTAATAATTTATGCTAAGTGTGCCTGATGTGAATAAGGGCCTTCTCGTCATTTTAGTCATTTTTAGTATTTCTTTTATTTTTAGTATTTATTGTATTTTTCCTTTTGTTTAGTAGTTAGAGGAAGGAAGGTTAATTGGCACTTAAGGGCATAATTGTAATTAGGTACTTAGCTTAGAGACCAAGCAACCTCCTTCGTATAAATACCTTTATTGTAGCCTTATTTGGCATTCTTCCACATTTTGAGATATTGATTAAAGAGAGTTTGAGAGAGAATTATCTTTTCTTACTCCCATTTGACGTCATCTACGTCATTGCCTTATTTTCAGCTGTAAGTTTGAAGTATAGAACATTTCATGATGCAAATTGAATGAAGCGGAAAATATCATAAGAAAAACCAGAGAGGAAAACTCTAATTTTTGTAGGTCTCCTATGGGCCTAACTTAAAGCCCCCAAATAAGCAAGCCCATTATACTAACCACATCCTTCCAAAACTTAGCCGAAAGGATTACTCAATCCTGATTGGGATTCAATCTAGCATACTAAAATAATACTATTTAGGGCCTCTATATCCCCTGGAGCCCGGTCTAACGATATACATTGGCAAAACAAAAATAATTACCAACACTATTATTAAATTATCAGTTCATATATAAATTTAAATTCTAGATTTAAATTCAATTATAACATGAAATTAATGTGTCCATAAATCACGCAACATCCATACACACGAGCAAATTTAAAGTACTTATTAAATGACCATTTATTAAATTAATTTAAAATATGGGTGCATTACATCGTTTATAATCCCTCCTCTCTGTTTTTCTTTCTATTATTATATAACTTCCTTTCCTGTTTTACAAATAAATTTTCCGTTCTATGGAATCACATGTTTGTAACTAGGATGGGTTTAAAGTTTATGCATTTTGTATTTATTCTTAATCTTGTACCGTTTATTACGCCAGATTTGCTTTCCTCGTTATACTTTCAATTAAATGGTTGCGGTTGTTTACCCCTGCTTGCTAGTAATATATTGAATTCTTAGTGACATGGGTTTAAAGTTTATACATTTTGTATTTATTCATATCTTGTACCATTTGTTACGCTTATGCCAATATTGCTTTCCTCATTAGACTTTCAATTGAATGGTTGCGGTTGTTTACCCCTGCTTGCTAGCAATCTATTGAATTCTTAGTGAGGCCACATTATTGATTATGGTCATTAGCTGAAGAAAAATCATTCCCATCTTGATATAGGAACTGTTCGAATCCAAAAATCAAAGGAGCGATAGTGTTTCATGCTCAAGGACCTCAGTTTTTTGATTATAGCATTCGCCTCAATCATTCGTGGTCTTTATCGGGATTTCCTGATGTCAAAACCATCATGGACACAAATGGTCCTTATCTCAATGACTTGGAATTAGGTGTAGATACTATACCAATTCTGCAGTACAGCTTCAGTGGATTCTTAACTGTATGATCACGTTCTACCCTCTTCACTAATTTTCTGTCACACACATATATATATATATATATATAGCCAATCTATCATGCTCTGTACATCACCCATGCATCACGCCTAATTCTAGGCCCTAAATTTTTTTTTTCAAATTTTATATTTTTCCCTTGAAATTAATCTTCCAATCAACCCATATGCAAAAAATTAGGTCAAAATACATTTTGTAGCTATTTTTAAAAAATCCACAAAAAACTGCTAAAAATACCTTATTTTTAAGGGTCTGCGCTAGCAGTTTTTTGTGGATTTTTTAAAAATAACTACAAAATGCATTTTGACCTAATTTTTTGCATATGGGTTGCTTGGAAGGTCAATTTCAAGGGAAAAATGTAAAAGTTGAAAAAAAAGTTTTATAGGGCCTAGAATTAGGTGTGATGTACGGTGTGATGTATAGCGCATGATGTAGGTGAGCCTCCCTCTGTATATATGTATGCACAAATATATGGATTTGTGAATACTTTTCGGGTTGCTTAATGTTTGAATTTACTTAGTGATATCGAAGGGCTCAACTATATAATGTGAATTTGATTCTTACTAGAAACAAAAAACTAATAGGCTTGTTATGCTGGGCAACTTTGGCGACTTAGTTCTGTAAATATGTATTACATTGCTTTTGCCCATTTATTTTTACTGCAGCTCCAACAAGTAATGGATTCCTTCATTATCTATGCTGCTCAACAAGGGTTAACTAACTCAGTCAATGAAGATATTGAGGCACCTGGGCTCTCATTTGGCATACCTTCCTCGCTTAAGATGCCATGGACTCAATTTAGTCCTTCAAACATACGACTAGCTCCATTTCCAACTCGTGAATATACAGATGATGATTTTCAGACCATCATCAAGAGAGTCATGGGAGTGCTGTATGTATTAAATATTCTATTCTTTTGAGTTTCTTCACCTAAATTCATAATATTTTATACTATAAAAAATAATACTCTGATTATTTATTTATTGCTTTTTTGGTTTTCTGGGATTGTGATGAACAGGTACTTGTTGGGATTTTTGTATCCAATCTCTCGCCTTATCAGCTATTCTGTATTTGAGAAGGTTCGGTAGTGAGCATGCTACATGAATTCTCATTTGTCATTGTGAATGTATCCTATTCTTTAGATGTCTCTTTCCAGGTTTCCTTGGTTTCAAAAGGGTTATCCGTTGCTTTGAAAGCTTTTGAGCTGAGAACATTTTTTGATGTCTATTACTTCAGGAGCAGAAGATAAAAGAAGGTCTCTACATGATGGGTCTGAAAGATGAGATATTCTATCTTTCGTGGTTTATCACATACGCTTTGCAGGTAAAAATTGTACATTTTTCAAATAGATCTTTGCTATTGCATGCCTATTTTATTTTAGTTAGACCTCAGTGTTTTAAAATATCTTATTTCAAGTTTTAATCATAGATTTTATGCTTGGTTCATGGCGACATTGATATTGAAAGCTATTATAGGGTTTAGACTGATTCTTGCAAATAAGTCTGCTTCTTCTTTGAACTAATAATATCATTCGAAGTACCTCTAGTTATGTGATTTTTTTTACTGTTTAGTTATTGAATGGTTTGATAATAATTTTTTTTAAAATGGTGAATATTTTAATGTTTAGGTTCTTTTGAAAAAATTGATTAGGGTTACAATGACCAAGAGCATGAACGATTTTGATGTTATTAGTGAGTCAGGATTGAGAAATTCGGGTTAAATAATGAGGTGTTTACATGATTAGAGTTCTCTCTTGAGGGGATCTGGACTCATTGGGTTCTTAGAGCATCTCTAGTGGGTATGGCATATTGTCAAATTTGAGGGAAAAGCGAATGTAGTGGGTGGCATAGGGGATATTTGTCCATTGGTAGGGCAAACACTTGCAAAATTTGGTGAGAAGAAACTGGCTTGTAAATAGGCCCCACATCCAAGTGATACATCATCTATCACTTGAGTTGAATGAATTAATTTCTGAAGTTTCAAATATGGCCTAACTGTTATATTACGTGATGCGTAGTTGGCAACCTAGACAATTTAATCTACACTTCACAACAACATGGATTTAGAGGCCAGAGGCTAATTTCTCTGATGCATCCGGATATTTATGAAGATTTAAATAAACTTATTATTTCACTTATTTAGATATTAGATTATTTATTTAGATATTGTTTAGATTATTATTATGATTTATCTTTTAATTAGTTATTTATTTGAATTAGGTTATTTAGTTCCCTTTTTAATTAGGAGACTTGCTTCCCAAATTTAAGATAATCTATAAATAAGGCCCTTGGCCTCCCAATTGTAATCAGAATTATTGATATGATGAATTAAATTGAGATGATTTGAGAGAAAATATGGTTTGATTATTATTTTTATTCGCGTGTTCATGTGCGTCAACTCCGCTGCGTTTTATATCAAAGTGGTATCAGAGCCGCGTTCGCTCTTGATTTTCCACGCACAAGTGTGTGTATCAAGGTCATGAGTTATGGAAAGCGCTCGGGGCGACCTATCGTACGACGTGTACTCGGAAACGATCAATGCTCCAAAATAGGCCACCACGATCGTGCGATCACTAGCGGTGATTGAATTTGATTTCGCGGCCCGGTTAAAAAAGTTGAGTGAATAAATAGAGGTTATGAAGGTAGAGCGGCGGCGGCGAGAATCCATCCGACAAGTGCAACGGTTCAAAGAGATGGGATTTTGGCTACCCACGAGGTGGTTAAAGATTGAAAAATCACCGGCTAAACCTCCAACCACTGAAGCTCCGTCGACCGCTACCACAACCATTCGACCCCCGTCGGTGAGTTTTTCGGTGAAATCCAAGGCCGAAAACCACAGGCCATGTCTGAGCCAAGCCCCAACCGTTGCTTCCCTCCATCCCGACTCCAAAATGCCCAGATCTGACCAACTACTAGAAATATGGCGGCCTCCATCGGAGGCAGACGACCTTCATCGGAGGATGACAAGGCCGATCGACAGCATGGTGAAGCGGGGTGAAGTGTCGGTGGCACCCCGCATGTTTCAATCAAGGAAGGCCACGATTTCACGACGGAAGGTGCGTATTTGATCCCCCGGATCTCCTCCCTGGCTGCCGAGCATTGGAGGTCACGAGCAAGGGAGCAAATCAACCATCAATGCATTCCCTCACTTGATAGGGAAGGCGTCCTCGAAATTTTTCCGTGTATCAGCTAGCAAAAATGCGGGTATGGGTGATAAAAAATTCCAACCATGGCCGACGTATATGAACACGGCCTCAGAGAAACAATAATAATCAACACACTCACACGGAGAGGGCCAATGAAGCGAAATGCGATCCGAGTCTCCTATGATGAGAGCCTTGCAGTCTATGCGCTTCAACTCGATCTCCGAATGTACAATAAATGCCTTCCTTAACGGGTTCAAATACCCCTGATCAATCACAACTACCTAAAGCAACATGTCATCCTTTGGAGAAACAATTGGAAAAATAACCCTAGCAACATCATCATCATTCCCGAAGAGTGAGAAGAAATCAACTATATCATACGCCTCTACCTCGCGAAAATGCGGGCGAGTCACCTAACCATCTTCAACAAAAATATCGAAGAAATCTCCGATAAAGATCCCAACCTTTTCTACCTTAAAGATGGGAAAGAAGTCCCCAAGCTCAAAAACCGTAAAATCTCATAACCGGGCACAGGTAAACTATCCGTCCTCTTAAAAATTGGGGAAGTTTTCATACCATAATTGAAAGGGTTACGAACTTGTTAAGAGACTTGATGTGGCAACATAGAACTTGAAGATTTGGAATATAGAAAATTTCCATGACAGTATAATTGAAAATAGTGCAGTTTGCATAGAATCAAAGGAAAGGATTGTTGGATTGGGGCAGTTTCTTTACAATCTAGATTTACTCGATTATCCAATCTTTCTTTGAATAAGAATTGCTCCATTGCATCTATATCATTGTTGAACTATAACTCTTTGGTCTCATGGAACCATTCTTTTCGTAGAACGAAGCGGAGTATTTCAATTATGTGTTGGGGCTCGTTGAGGATGTTCATTTTCATAATGGGGGTAAGGTATAAGAGAATCTGGAATTTAGACAATCAGGGCTACCGTTGTAAATCTTAAACATTCCTTTTCTCTCATTCCTCCTTCCAAGAAGATTTGGGCTTCCCTCCAAGGTTAAGGTGTTGGCATGGTTGGTGGCCCACGAGAGAGTTGACGCATGCAACTTACTCCAAAGGAGAAGACCTTTTATGCATTTATCTCCATACTGGTGTTGCCTTTGCAAGAATGATGAGGAGACCAATCGTCACATTTTCCTTCTTTGTCCCTTTGCTGATTTTTGTGGAGAATGGTGCCTGGGGAGTTTAATGTTGTTGGGGCAATGCCTCTTTCCCCAATAGATATCCTCCTTCGAGAATGGGAGAACCTTCTAAGGTGAATTATTTATGGAGCTGTGCTGTATTAGCCATTTTTTGGAACATATGGATTGAATGGAACAATAGAAATTTTGAAGGAAAAGAGGAAGGCAAATAATAGATTTTGGAGAAGATCAAGTTTGTAAATCTCCTGCGGGCGTCGGAGTCAAAAACATCTGCAAATATCCCTCTCTCTGATTTCCCTTCGCTGGAGTAAGGCTATATTTAGTGTCTCTTGGCGGGTCTGTTCACCTCTAATGATAGTTAGTATGTCGTTTAGGATTGTATTTTCCACCGTATTTTTTGTCCTTTTCTCTTCTGTTGTATCTTGTTGACTTCTGTCCACTTGCATTGTACTATTTCATCATGATTCAATAAAATATGTTTTGTTTCTAATAAAAAAGCTGACATGACAGTAGAACTGTAGTGGTCCGTGACCTTAAGGAAGGGGAGGTAAGTTTTGAAGATTTTTATTAAAAACTTTATATAGAGGAGATTTCCTGGAAATCTACATGGCTTGTGCCTTGGGTTTAGCCCATCAGTGGATTTTACTTGGTAATCCTTTTAGTTCTGTGATATGAATTTATAAATTCCTGATTGTACATATGCTGATGATGTACTTTGATATGAACGCTTTCTTATCTTTTCTAAGTTGTTGATGTATGAGGTCTTTGTATGAACCAAAACAAGTTGAGTGGTTCATTTGATAAGCTGTGTCCATGTGATATTCTGCTAAGGTCTATCTGGGTTCTTAATGGGTTCAGTAAAGCAACTCCTTGCTGTCCTTGCTTATGTTGTTTTGAAATTCCTTTGTCCTTATGCTTTGAATTTTTCTGCAGTTTGCAATTTCTTCCGGGGTCATTACTTTTTGCACAATGGGTACCCTTTTCAAGTACAGTGATATGTCAGTGGTGTTCATATACTTCTTTTTGTTTGGACTCAGCACAATAATGCTGTCATTTCTGATCTCTACGTTCTTCACACGAGCAAAAACAGCTGTGGCAGTTGGAGCTCTTTCTTTTCTTGGGGCATTTTTCCCCTATTACACTGTAAATGATGAGGCTGTCCCAATGTTAGTATTCATGCATCACAGTTTTATGCCAAATGTTCCTTGTAGAAGCTTCTATTCCGCAGGATGCATATAGTTAGTTTTATACTGTTTACTTGTAGGATATTAAAGGTCCTGGCTTCTTTCCTTTCACCCACAGCCTTTGCTTTAGGGTCAATTAACTTTGCTGATTATGAGCGTGCTCATGTTGGACTCCATTGGAGCAACTTATGGAGGGTATGCTCTGTACACATTACTCGCTTTGGCATTAATAATTAATGGGTGATTTGATTTTCACACCGCCTTTTTTGTTCCATCTTTTTTGTGTTACACAAATCAATTTTCAAGTTTTTATTGATACACCCCCAAAGCATCACTAAAGCTCATCATCTGTCGTAGACCCTAACATGTGACATTTTGTGAGCTTTAGCGACACTATTGGGGGTGTATCTCAAATTATCAAAACAGTTGTAGTGAAACACAAAAGTTGGAACAAAAGTGGGGGTGGATGTCATAATCACCCTAAAAAATAATCTTTTTTTTCCTTCTGTTTTTAAACATGTAAATACAACTTCCTGTGCAGGCATCATCTGGAATGTGCTTTTTGGTCTGCCTAGTTATGATGTTTGTTGACTCTTTGTTGTACTGTGCAATCGGTCTTTACCTAGATAAGGTATACTTTAGACTTCGTTTTTCCTTTTTCTTTCTATATTTGTTGTTGTTGGAAATCTGTTCAACTTGTATTCATGGAATCAGCGTTACATGCATTTTATTTTTTTTCTTCAACTTTAATGTAGGTAAAATGAAATATTACTCGGTGCTAGTTTCTAAAATTCCACACCTAGGACTGCCATCTGTCGCCTCGCCTAAGCACCCGGTAGCGATCTGTCACCACAAATTCTGCTTGTAACCACAATTTCACCACCCACATATCACCACCACGACACTCCGCACACCAATTCATCACTCATAAACACACACACCAAATAATACACGATTGGACCTCCATTAAGGTCCAAAAAGAAGTGTAAGACACCTACCAACAGGCTTCGTTAACTTACAAAAAAGATGCGATGAAAGCTCCGATTGAACTTCGTCTTCACCATCTTTACTGAGGATAGCTTCTTCGTCAGAGCCCTAGTTAAATCACTTCCCTCTCTTTCATAAGGCGTTGTTTGTAAGCAAAACACCCCAATAATGAAGATCGATCGCGGCTAAGGTTTTAGCCCTCTCTCTCTCTCTCTCTCTCTCTCTCTCTCTCTCTCTCTCTCTCCTGGAACATTTTTACTATCTGAGGTCACTCTCCCTCTCTTCCCTAATCTGTTCTCTCTCTTTCCCTTTTTCTTTGGCTCCACTTTTCTTCTCACTGTGACTTCAGAATTTTCCTCTTCTGGATTTTGGACCTTCAGTCTTCCGGCATCCCAATTGATATATCTAACAGTTTGAGAAGAAAGCAAAGGGTCCTTCGCTGAGACTTACCGAGCAGCGACGCTCGGTAAGGTTGGGATTAGAGGGATAAAATATCGGGGCCTGACGATTTTACCGTGGCGGTTTTGCAGGAAGGTTGGGATATTATAAAACAGACGTTATGAGTGTTTAGGGAGTTCTTTGGGTGAGTATAGTGAATGCATGGGCCACTTCTTTCATTCTCTTGATCCTTAAAAAAATTCCCCTTTTCGTGTTTGAAGGACTCTAGAACGATTAGTTTGGTAACATGTGTGTATAAGAGGAATTTAAAAGGTTTTTGTTTGAATGAGAGGGAGACAAAAGTATCAGATCCAGACGGTTTACTATGGTGGCTTAATAGGAAGGTTGGGATATTTTAAAATAAAGACGTAATTAGTGTTCAGGGAGTTCTGTGAGAGTGGCAGGTGAGTGAATGCAGCACCAATTCTTCTTTCTTTTTCTTGATCCTAGAAACAATGCCCTTTTTTTTTTGTATGACTTTAGGCCGAATAGTTTGGTAACATGTTTGTATAAATTTTTAGTGGAAGTTTTATACCTTCAGATTGAGATACGTCTTGCATGACACCATTTATTTAGCATGAATGGCATTTGTGGGTGGTAGATAAATCCTTGACTTAATTTTGGTGGCAAATGAAGATGTGGAGGAATATAGAAGCAAAAAGGAAGAGAGTGGAGTGAGGGTTTCTTGATCGCGTTTTAGGTAATAAGGGTTTTGGGTTAAAAGGTGGGGAGGCTGAATTAGTGGTTGCCTAAATTCAGCTAAGTTTCGGTCATGATTAATGACCCCTGAACCTACATGCGGAATGCCTTCATTTCTCTTGAGTATAGCAAAATGGAAGCCAAGTGGAAAGTTCTGTGCCTTTAGAGGACTGAGCCAGGGGGATCCATTATCTCATTTCCTATATATTCTTCGCGTTGATGGTTTAAGTTATTAATTGAGAAAAACATGTTATAAGAATTTAATTGAGGGTTTCGATGTTGGTAGGGAAACAATGAGAATCGTTCATTTACAATTTACGGATGACACTATATTCTTCATTTTGGGGGTATTAAAAAATTTGGTCACTTGGTGGAAGTGGTAGATCTTTTGGGTTGAAAGTAAACATGTCAAAATGTGTAATGGTGGGAATCATTGTGCAAGAATGAAAGTTGGGAAGAACAGTGGATAAGATAGAGTCTGACATAAACCACCTGTCAAAAGGCTCCTAAAATTATCTAAACACCACTTTAGAGAGAGGAATATTATTTTCTATTCAAAATTCAAATCTACCTCAATTGAAGCTTACATGGGGGTATTTAAAAGGGAGGAGTAGCTTAGGCTCCAAGCTAAGGCACAAATTACAAAATTGCCATTACTACTCTTTACCTTTAAATAATAAAGAAAAAGAAAGAAAAATACAAATAACAAAATAAAAGAAAATACAAAAGAAAATAAAAATGACAAATAATTCCTAAAAAGAGCCTATTTTCATCACCCTTCCCGGCTTCGAAAAGCTCTTCCTCGAGCGTAGAAGGTGAACGGTAAGAAAGCAAGACACTCGTCAAAAAGTTCCTCACTAGGAAGAAGAGCCGTCCTTGAAAACGCTCCTTGTACCGACTTGCAATAAATCCAGGGAGAATAGGAACACAATCCAAATATGGCCGACCAACAAAATCGCGACCCGAGATTCCCATGATGAACCTCCTTAATTGTACGCCGTGGAAAATTTTCTCCGAGCGCATGTTAAAAGCTATCATAAATGGGTCCACATACCCACCACCTATCACATCACCCAAGATCACCACTTTATCCCCGGGAGAGATAAACACCGTCCAACCTCATCAAAATCGTCATCCCCATGCCCAAAGATTGGGAAGTAGTCGCTCAAATAAATAATTTCCGACCTGCGAAAGTGCGTGCGAGTCACCCAAACATCCTCGACAAAAATGTCAAAAAAATCCCCAATACACAACCCAATTTCGTCGTTTCTTTTTTTTTTTCTTGCAATCAGCCGACTTGGAAGGGGACTTTTTATCATTGATTTGACCCAATTGTGTGTATGAGTGAGGGAGAATGATTGGGTGGAGCAACCAATCTTGGACTAGCCGCCGGTAATCTTGAATTGTGCCTTGGGAGTTAATCGGGGCGGAAATGTAATTTTTTTTATGTTTAGGGTTTAAAAAATGGGTGGTGGGTTGGGGGATTTGGGTTGGTGGTGGAGGAATTTTGTAGGGTTGGAGGCTAAGGTTTGTAAATTGTGGATTGAATTGTAAAATGGTGGGTGAAACCCTTGAAGTGGGTTGTCTTGGATCTTGAATGGAGGGTTTATGGAATGAATTTGGTTTTTGGGGGAAATTAGGGTTCAAGATTTGGGTTTTCGGGGTGGTGGGTTTGGTGTAGAGGGTGAGATAGGGTAGGGGCTGTGGGTAGGGATTTCTAGGGTTAGGGTTTTGGACTTGGGTATAGATTTGTTGTTGTGATTGTATCCACTTTCCCGTTCGTTTTCGTATAGTTGTTCGGATCTTCTTGGAGCCATTGATTGTAGCATACGATTTTGATAACAAAAAAAACACCGATGTGCCAATCACCAATGTGGAGCGACACCCGCTCTGATACCAATTTGACGTAAACCGCTCGTCAAAAGGCTCCTAAAATTATCTAAACACCACTTTAGAGAGATAAATACTATTTTCTATTCAAAATTCAAGTCTACCTCAAATGAGGCTTACATGGGGGTATTTAAAAGGGAGGAGTAGCTTAGGCTCCAAGCTAAGGCACTAATTACAAAAATGCCATTACTACTCCTTACCTCTAAATAATAAAGAAAAAGAAAGAAAAATACAAATAACAAAATAAAAGGAAATACGAAGGAAAATAAAAATGACAAATAATCCCTAGAAAGAGCCTATTTTCATCAGAGTCATAGAGCGGGCATCGGGGGCTTGAAACTTAAATTACTTAGAGACGCTTTTGGGGGAAATCTCTATAGCTTAACCTTTCGGGAACCGGTGGATGAAAAGATGTCTAAAAAGGGTATCTGGGGATGCTCGTCTTGAGCGGAAAGGCTTACTTTTACCCACTCAGTATATGAAATACAATGTTTTTCAGGTAAAAAAATCCTATTTCATTAGTTAGTTCAAACATTCAAATTAAGAATATCTCTAAATCATATTTTCCTTAAATAAATTTAACACTAAGAAAACCTTCTATAGAAACAATCATCAAAATTTGGGATTGAAGGCGACGCGTTATTAGAAATAAAAGTAACTAGCTAATGTGAAAACATTGAATTTGTATGATAGAATATTATCGAATTCTAAATTAAACTGTTTATTATATAAATAGTGAAAATAAGAATTCAAAGCCCTGCACTTCAATCCTGGGATCTTTCCACCCATTGCCAATTAACTTTGAGTTGGATGTTCAGTTTAATATGGTACCGTAGAGGGAAATTTTACATGTCAGACTTAGTTTGGCTACACGTGCTCACGTCACACAAATAATTCGTCCATGTGTTTTTGCTCAGTCATGCTATACAAATTATAAGTGATGAGGTGTGTCGAGTATTTGGGAAGTCAAACCCTTACACCTTAGTATATAAGGTCCGGGTCAAGTAGTAAAGAAGAGCTGGAGGTGTTAGGATTTATTAATGTTGTTCCATATAAGAAATCTTGGGAATTTATCAATTAATCAGATAAGAGTCATACCTCTGTGCCGTTGAAGGAGTATGGTGCAGTTGGGGGGGGGGGGGGGGGGTCCGTTTTGTAAAATAGGAAAGCAAGACATCTTTCACAAATAGGTGTCTCAAGAAAAACCTTGGCGATTTTTTATTTTTGTTTTCGGGTGGGGTTGGTCCCTGCGAAACCCTTTTCATCTTCGCACCAACATAATATTCCACACCATTTATCTTTGGGAGGAGATTTTGTCATTACCATGTCTATCAAGTGACAATTTTTGAAGTTTGTTTGTGCGTCAGGTCCTTTATAAGGAGAATGGAGTGAGTTATCCATGGAACTTCATATTTCGCAAGTGCTTTTTGAGGAAGAAAATTACCAGTGGACATCATGTTCCCAGTTTTGAAGTTAAAATCAATGATAAGTATTCCCAAGGAAAGGGCAGTTTTTCTGGACCTGCTATGGAAGCCATAAGCCTAGATATGAAGCAGCAAGAGCTGGATGGCAGGTATACATGCTAAAATTTCAATGTCTCAATGCTGATACATTAACTATATATGTAATTTTCTTACAACTATTGTCTGATTTGCAGATGCATCCAAATTAGGAATCTGCACAAGGTGTATTCTAACAGGAAGGGGGAGTGCTGTGCTGTTAACTCTCTACAGCTCAAATTATATGAAAATCAGATTCTTGCACTTCTAGGTAACTGCATTCATTATTTTGAGCCATCACCATCTTTCATTAAACTTTACAAACTAATTAATATGAAGTTAGATTCTTGCACTTCTTGGTAGTTCTATACAATATAGATGCTTTCTTAAAGAAAAACAGGGTGACCTGCTTTCTGTTTCACTTAGATAGATGTTTGGCAAATAATCTTCCTTGGGTTCTTTCATCTTTCATTCTTTATATTGTGTTTCACGTGATTTTGATGAATCAATTTTACAAATTTATTCTGAAGGACACAATGGAGCTGGTAAAAGCACAACAATATCCATGCTTGTTGGCCTTCTTCATCCTACTTCTGGGGATGCTTTGGTTTTTGGAAAGAATATCTTGACCGACATGGTAATTTTATTTTTTTAGTCCATTTGAATTATATATATTGCCTCATGCATTTCAAAAAAAATTCCTGAGATGGTATCTTATTTTATTTTATTTTTTTATCTGAAGCTAAGATAGACCATTGATGATAACAAAATTGAGAACAAACTAAAGGGGACGAGATGTCCATCAAAGATCATCTAGCCTTTGTACAGCCCCACTCTGCAGAAAACAAAAATGCCCTTTTGCACGTTCAATGATATACCAACTTGAAGATGAAAATAATGGTATTTGTCCAACACTGGAGACATAGAAGCCAAAAGATGTGGCTGCGGATATGACTTCCTCCGAAATTGCCTCCTTTTCAATCTTCCTCTCTTGAATGTTTGTGTTCCTTTCATTCAAGATAATCCAAAAGGCTGTCAAATGTCAAAACTATAAAACGCCATAAACGCCAACATCTCTTCTTCCTTCAATGGGATGGGCTTATCTGTAATCATACCTCATTATTAATTATTGTTCAACCTACTTGATATAAACTATGTGCTAGAATGAGACTTTGTCTAGATCCAAGTTTTTGAATGACAATCTGCCAAACAATATTGTTACATTCGCAAATGTCAGTGATTGACAGAAACCCATTTACATCTAACTTATGCCTATATAATACCTCCTCTACACCTATCTTCTTCAATATCCTTTTGCTTACTAAGGAGAGGGCCCAAGGTTATAATCTATTATTATTCATCATCACAGCCATGGGCACTATGTTCAAGAGTAGCATGCGTGATCAAATATACCATTTGATAACACATTCCATATGTACTTTTCCCCTCTTTTAAGTAACATATATTTGCTCAAAAGTGAAAGAAAAACAAAATACATACTTATAAATACTGTTTTTAAATGGTTTTTTCGTGTTCAAAACTCACCAATCAAGTTGTACAATGCAAAAATGTCCAAATCCTATACAAATTTAACAATGTTTCTCGGTTTAAACTTATCTATTGTAACGGCCCTAAAACGATCGAAGGACGCGACCATATGGGAAGCCATGGCCACAAGTGAAGTTCTTTTGTAAAGGCCACAACCTAGGCCAAATGCCGCGGATAATAAGAAAGGTCACAATTGGAGACTTTAGGCCACAGAGTTTTAAGTAATGCCACGACCTTGGACTTATAGGCCGCGGAGGTTAGTGACGTACACTTGCGAAGACTCAGCACGTGAGATGATGACGTGGCCTAATTAGGTCATAACTTGAGGAACAAGTCTTGGGGATTTTAGAAGCCTTTTTGGAGAGGTATTTATGGAAAGGTGATTCACGTAAGTGGAAACCCTAGGTTTCCTAATAATTCCTAATTCCTATTACCAACAACCCTTGGCACACTTTCCAAAGTTGCTAGAAACCCTAATTTCCCACTTTAGAGAGAGAAAATGAGATTTTGTGAGAGGAGGAAGTGTTGCCAGATTAGATGCCGAGGTCTGTTACTGTTTACCGGAGTAGAGAAGGGGGTTAGTGGCGACGACTAGATACTATTCATCGGACTTGCCCACTAAGGTAAGGAATCTGACCTCAACCTCTTCTTCCTCGTTAAAACCCTAGTTTCCATGAATTTCATTGAATGAAATGAGCCCTTGTGTTATATTATGAGTTTTCTGGATTTAGGTCATGTAGTTTTAGTGTTCATTGAGTTCTGGGTTTAGAGGCCATGGTCGTTTACTGTTCATCAAGGTTTTAGAGTTTTTTGGGTTTGTAGGTGTTAAAGCTCCTTGAAACATGTTCCTAAAACATGCTCCTTGAAACATGTTCCTGAAAACATGCCATACTTTATGTGAATTATTGGTGTAATTATTTTAATATCTTAGGCTTAATTTTAGGCATAAATCATGCTTGTATGTTCCCTTTATACACATTGTAAGAGCTACATATATAGGCCTCCAATTGGAGAAGAATAACTAGGAAATCGAATTCTCTTCATGGTATTAGACTAAATACCGATCCTCACCTTCTTCCCTTTTCTTTCGGTTTCCCTTTGTCGGCCGCAAGCTTCCTCCTCACCTCATGAACCCCTTTCTCTCCTACTATACCTTTCCTTTCACACGAGCATTGTTCATCGTTGGAGTTACCGTTCACCGACGGAATCACTATTCACCGTCAAGTTACTCAACTCAACAAAGCCTTTTCCCAATTATTTGGGGTCGGCTATTCCATTCTGTACAGTGCAATATCTTCGGTTAAACCACATGACATCATGTCTTTTTTTATAATATCCCACCAAGTCAATTTAGGCCTACCTCTACCCCTTGTGTTACCATTAATAGTAACTAAATCACTCTTCCTTACAGGAGCATCCATTGGTCTACGCTTGACGTGTCCAAACCATCTAAGTCGATTTTCTCTCAATTTATCTTCTATAGGAGCTACTTTTACCGTTTCATGAATTTGTTCATTTTTAATTTTATCCTTTCGAGTTTTAGTACAAATCCATCTTTTAGCATTCGCATCTCCGCCGCACTCATTTTCTGCACATTGTGTTTCTTGGTTGCCCAACACTCTGTCCCATATAACATGGCGGGTCTAATGGCCGTCCGATAAAATTTTCCTTTTTAACTTCAAAGGTATACGATCACACAAAACGTCGGTAGCACTTCTCCACTTAACCCTGCCTGCTCAAAACCTATGAGTCACATCATCACTAATATCGCCATCTTTTTGGATAATCGATCCTAAATAACGAAAATGATCATTTCTAGGTATCTCTTGACCCTCCAATTTCACCACATCTCCATTTGTCCTCCTATTACTACTAAAATTGCACTCCACATATTTTGTTTAAGTTCTGTTTATTTTAAATCCTCTTGTTTCTAAAGTTTCTCTCGACAATTCCAACCTACATTAATCCCCGTCTTATTCTCATCCACTAAAACAATATCATCTGCAAATAGCATACACCATGGCACCTCATCTTGTATTTTTCCAGTCAACTCATCCATAATAAGAGCAAAGAGATAAGGACTTAATGCTAAACCTTAGTGTAGACCTACCGTAATTGAAAATTCACTACTTTCTCCGGCTGATGTTCTTACTGTAGTCATCGCACCATCATACTTATCCTTGATCACATCAATATATCTGCGAGTCACTCTTCATTTATGTAGAACCCGCCATATTATATCTCTGGGTATCCTATCATACGCCTTCTCCAAATTTATAAAAATCATATGAAGATCCATCTTTTTCTCCCTATACCTCTCCATTAATCTCCTCAATGAATAGATTGCTTCCATTGTTGACCTCCCAAGCATAAACCCAAATTGATTCTCAGATACTGTTGTCTTCAATCTCAATCTATATTCGATCACTCTCTCTCAAAGTTTCATTGTATGACTCATTAACTTAATACCACGATAATTTGAACAACTTTGTATGCCCCCTTTATTTTTATAAATAGGTACTAAGACACTTTTTCTCCATTCATCGGGCATCCTATTAGTCATTAAAATTCTATTAAATAATTTTATAAGCCATGATACTCCATCCTCCCCTAAGCACTTCCAAACCTCAATAGGGATATCATCTGGTCCTAAAGCCTTCCCAGTTTTCATCTTTTTTACAGCAATATTAACTTCTGTTGTGACACTTAAACTAACCGATGACAATTTCCTTTTATGGTCCCACCAAATTGAAGCCTTTCCCAATGGGCAAAATTATTTTCGATGGCTCTTATCCTCGCCCCACCTCTGAACCAGAATGCTCTGCTTGGCTCTGTGCTGGCAAAACTCTGGTCAGTATCATCTCTGCTACTCTTTCTGAATCTCTACTGGCAACTGTGATTGGCTGCTCAAACTTTACCGAACTTTGGGCCATTATTAAGACTCATTGATCTCAAAAGTCAGTTGCTAATGCCTCTCTTTACCGAAAAAGACTCGCAAAGTCTCACTCGCGGCACCCGCTTCATTACGGATTACCTTCAGGAAGCCAAGTTCATTGTTGATGCTCTTGCCACTATTGGTCAACCTGTCTCCAACACGAGTTTTGTCAGCTCTGTTCTGAACGCTCTGGACCTGAGTTCGAGATTCTTGTCACTGTTGCTAAAGTACGAGGTCCGCCATAAGTTCACTCCCATCACCCCACCTGCCGCCCTCCTAGCCGTTCAGCATGCCCTCCTTCTTATACCACCTATCGGAACAAGAACCACCGTCAGACAGGACGATGGACCCTAAACCACTCCTATATTTACAACACACGTTACCCTCAGTGTGGCGTTCTTAAATCTGTACTACACAGCAACCCATGGCCTAATGCCAGCTCTGCTCTAACTTTGGTCACTCATGGCGCACTTGTTCCCGTCTCTTCACCTCTACCCAATCATCAGTGCCCCGCTCCTTTAACTCTGCCGACTTTAAATAGCCCAACCTCCATAACCTTCGTATGACCCCAGCTGGTATCCAGACACCGGAGTCTCCACCCACATGATCAGCAATCCTACACTCCTTTAGCAACGCCATCCTTATTCAGGACTAGACACTGTTCAACTTGGCAATGGTGATCATCTCCCTATCACTCATACGGATAACATGGCACTTCCTCTTGGTTCTTCCTCCTTTCATCTTAACAATGTCTATGTTGTTCCTTCCATACGCAAGAATCTATTATCTATTGCTCAATTATGTAAAGATAATAAAGTTTTTTGTGATTTTGATACCCATCATTTCTATATCTTTGATCTCAGTATTTGGTCTCTTCTTTATCAGGGCTTATGTAAGGATGGTCTCTACAAGCTTTCTGCTCTTTCATCTCGTGTTGAATCTTGTTATGCCTCCCACAGTTCCCATACATTGTGGCATCATAGACTTGGCCATCCCTTTGCCAAAGTCATCTCTTATTTAGGCTCGCATAAATTTTAACACTAAATTCTTTTTTTTCTCAAGGGTGTTCCTTGGGAAAATCCACACCCCTCCCCTTTCCCAGTCAAATGAAATAAGAAGTGTTGCTCCTTTTTCCTTAATACATTATGATGTTTGGCTATCCCCTAATCTCTCTGTCTCTGGTGACAAATATTATGTGCTTTTAATGACGATTATACTCATTTTTCCTAGCTATATTTAATGAAACGTAAATCAGAAGTTCTTATGGTCTTTAAGAATTTTGTCACCTACACACAGACACAATTCTCCGCATTCATCAAACAATTTCAAAGTGATGGCGGGAGATAATATGAGGGGCCTTTTTAGGAATTTTGCACGTCCGTCGGCATTCACCGCCGTCTTTCTTGCCCTTACACACCCGCACAGAATGGTATTGCTGAATGAAAGAATCGTCACATTGGGGGATATGTCCCGCACTATCCTTCTCTCTAGTTACATTTTCCTTTGCCAATGGCCTCAAGCTGCCTCCACCTCTGTTAATCTTATCAATCGTCTTCCCTCTCCCGTTCTTAATTGGGCTTCCCCCTTCTTCCGTCTCTATGGGCATTCCCTCTCATACTCCGACCTCTGTTTTTTTTGTTGTGCCTATTATCTGCATTTGGATGCTTATTTCACTAACAAATAATTACCAAGAACTGTCGAATGTGTGTTTTTAGGTTACAACTCACAACACAAAGAATATCATTGCTTGGATCGCTCGACATACTGTGTCTACATATCCCGCCATACTCGTTTCAATGAACACCATCTTCCCTTCTCTATTGCTACCCCCACCTCCACCCCTTCTCCCTGGATATCCGTACCCCTTATCCCTCCTTCCCCTTCCACACCTTCCCCCTCCTTACACCCACCCACTCCTCGACCTTCTCCTTGTGAATCCTATCCTCTACACTATTACCGTCGCTCCGCCCAACCACCTTCAGATACCCTTGCCTCTCTCTCCAAACCGCAGACATTTTCTCCTCCACTGCCCCCGCCCGACATTCCATGATCACCCGATAGCAAGTCGGTACCCATAAGCCCCTCCACCAACCAAATGGCACCATCAAATATCCCCTTCTCAAAGCTCTACTGGCTCACCTACCCTCCTTTACCTCCGAACCCACCTGTTACTCTCAAGCCTCCCGCATTCCCGAATGATGTTAGGCTGTGACTACGGTGTTCAATGCCTTACTTAAGAACTCTGCTTGGGTTCTTGTTCCTGCAGATGCTGTCCTATTTAACATGTAGTTGACTGCAAATAGGTGTTTAAGATAAAGCGCCGTGCTGATGGTTCTATTTAGCATCACAAGGCTCGCCTGGTTGCAAAGGGTTTCCATTAACAGGTTGGTATTGATTTCGAGGAAACATTCATCAAGTCCACTACAGTTCGTACAGTTCTCAGCCTTGCTATCTCACAGGGCTATCTCTTCATCAACTTGATGTGAAAAATTCCTTTCTCCATGGGATCCTCGACGAGAATGTCTACATGAGTCAACCTCTTGGTTTCACTGATTCTGCTCTTCCTGATCATGTCTCCCTTCTAAAAAAACCATCTATGGCCTCAAACAAGCCCTTGGTGCTTCGTTCTAGCGGCTCAGTAGTTTTCTTGTTCACTATGGGTTCACTCAGAATCATGCCGATCGCTCTCTGTTCATTTACAAATCCGAGTATGCGGTTCCCTACCTTCCACACCTCTTCACTTTCTTCATTACCACCTTGGGCAAGGAATTTAAGCTAAGTGACCTCAGCTCCCTCTCCTACTTCTTTGGCCTTGAAGCCACTTATCCCCATAACTGCCTTCACCTCTCTCAAACCAAATGCATTATCGACCTTCTCCACCGCATCAACATGACTGACTACAAGCCTTGCTCTACACTTGTTTGTGCCAAAATTGAGTTCTCAGCCAACACCGATGACCTCATTTCTGATCCCACCGAGTATAGCCAGTTAGTCGGTCCCTTCAATACCTCACATTCACTCGCCTTGACAAAGCCTACGCTGTCCATCATGTGGCTCAATTCACGAGTCAACCCTGTCACCCTCACCTTATAGCCGCCAAGAGTATCCTTCGCTACCTCAAATTTTCTCCTGATCATGGTCTCCTCTTCCGCCCTTCCCTCCAACCCTTTTATCATCACTGCCTGTTCCGATGCTGACTGGGCTGGGTTCCCTAACTCCTGCCGCTCCACCACTGGCCTTTACGTCTTCTTGGTCTCCTCGGCCTCTCCTTGATGTCCAAGGTCATAAATTAAAGGTTTCGGACTATGAGGGTGAACCAAGGGAGATTGAGCCATGGGGGAAGCCGAGGAGTGGTGAACTTAGAGAAATTGAGCCTTATGTCTCTGAGAGATTCATAAATAACATTATTTCCTTTCTATTTACTTGTATTGCATAAATCTTATTAATTGCACTATTTTGCATTACTTCATTGGTATATCTATTGTCTCTATAATTATTAACATTGACAGGTGG
Organism: Sambucus nigra; assembly: GCA_949130495.1. Classification (NCBI taxonomy): domain Eukaryota; kingdom Viridiplantae; phylum Streptophyta; class Magnoliopsida; order Dipsacales; family Adoxaceae; genus Sambucus; species Sambucus nigra. The sequence goes on from CASBWL010000457.1 coordinate 312,306, forward strand.
GCTGAGGACTTTTGAGTTTGAGCTATTTGAGCTCATCCCCTTTCTATATTCCTTGTTTCCTCGTAATGAGTGACCCCGGAGTCCTTAGTACTGAGGTTGAGAGTTTTAGAGTCCGCGGACATGATTATTGCTTTTGAAGTTTTAAAAGGACCCTTTATATATATAGTTCATTCTAGTTGTAACCTTCGTTAGAGTTATTATTGTAAAGGTGTGTATGAGGAGAAAGACTATTATGTTTAAGGTTTGTATTAGAGATATTGATAATTATTAATAGAGTTTTAGTTTTGGTTCTATGACCCCTTTGATATTGTGCATTATTTAATTGTGATGATTTACTAATCTGGCAACTCTGCGGCATAGTAAGGTTGCCCTAATATTAAACTTTTAAAATTTAGCCGTGAGAACAATTGACTAAACGGCCGGGGTCTAATAGGGCAAACCGCGAGGCGTTACATCTATTGTGATGTTTTATGGGGATCTTATCGTAGTAAAATGCGTTCCTCCAGTAGTTGGAATAGATAGAAATTTTTGAAACTTCTCAATACCTCCCAACTACTAAAATTAGCAACTAATTTATCCCCTTGAGAGCTGCTTCACATGGAAGTTACATTATGCCCTTGTTATTTTGGATGGTGTTTATTTATTTTTTTATAATATAAAATAGTCTTCATAATGTTGAGATTGCATCAGTGTGCTTTATATGGAATGTTATCTTTTAATATTTGATCCATATTAGTAATAGTAAAACAATTCTTACTTTATAATCTTAATGGTTTTAATCATATAAGTATTTACCTTGTTGGTTCATCTTTTGAGCTTTTAAAGAGTTGGATATCATTATAAATTTGTTACTACTTTCTTCGTTTTGCAGGATGAGATACGGAAGAATTTAGGCGTGTGCCCTCAATATGATATTCTTTTCCCAGAGTTAACTGTAAGCAAAGCCCACACAAACACAAACACAACACATTGTTTAGCGGATGTGAGTGTTGGGGAAGGGTTGGGGTGGGGGGGTGGGATGGGTGTTAGAATTTAGTGATGCCTGCTCATCAAATACATGATGGTGTTCGGCCCAACATTTTTTTGATTCATATGTATTTCTCTTCACACATTCACAATATTGGCTAATGTTTTTACACAATTATATATTCTCCTGCTTTATATTTACTGCCCATATTCTCTTTAGTCATTCCCACTTATGCTTTTAGCCTTTTGAGTCATAGTTTGACTTGATCACTTACTCAATTCAGGTTAAGGAGCATTTGGAAATATTTGCCATTCTGAAGGGCGTGAATGAAGACTCTCTGGAGATCATTGTTGCTGAAATGGTTGATGAAGTTAGTTGCTTCTTGATTGCAACGTAGAATTTTGCATGCCTATCTTTCGTATCTTTTTAATAGGCTCTGCAATTGGTCTGTCTCGGGTGGATCTGGGTGGGTCAGAAATGGGCTGGTAAGGAGTGAATTGTGTTGGAATGAGAGTACAGCAAATGACTTGCCCCGGGAAAGCAATGTTGAGTGAACCCGTAAATGATTAAAGGTTTGGCCCTCCTTAACACCAATTGGTATTAGGTGAGATGGCGGATTGAGATCTGACAAGTCGTATCGGAGCCAATGGTTACGGGTTCGACTCTTGTCCGTGTCATTTGTTTGGGGGACTGTGTTGGAATGAGAGTACAACAAATGCTTTACCGGGACAACGATGTTGAGTGAATCTCTAAAAGGTTAAAGGTTTGATTCAAGAACCCAGCTTTCTGACCCATTCTTTTATCAACAAAGAAAACTACTGTGATATTAACCGAGAAAATGCTGCTCCTATGGAAAACAACAATATAACAATCTATCAACTGTCTACTGTGGTTTACGCTTGCCCGTAATATTATAACCATCTTATGGCACAAAAATGAGTCTTTCCAAGTTAAATAGAGAGTAATGGAATTTATTTGTAAGCAGTGGTATTGTAAGTAAACATAAAAGCAGCGGTAGCAATGGATCAAATTTTGTTATAAAAATGGAAAATGCCTACACTGATTTAAAATGCAAGATTTTAAAAGCATCGAAAATTCCAAAACAATCTTGGTTGTCGCTAGTGCTATTAAAAAGTTACACCAGCAAAATCTGAAAATTCCAACCTACTCGGTTGTCCTTTCTGCTGCAAAGCTTTTGTCTTTGTGATGCCCTACTCAGTGTTTGTCTCTTGGCACGTCTCGAAGATCCCCTCCCCACACACATATCACAAACCTAAAATCCCCCGAAAGTCTGAAAGATTTAACCAAAATTCAAGTGGATTTGTAAAAACAATCTAATTCCCCAATAATATACAGGCATCTGAAGTACTCAGCGGCAAACCAGAGATGGGGGAGAAGGAACGAGAGATTCAAAGTGAAGAAAATAATGGGTTATTAAAGCAAACCTCTGCACTCTTATTTTCAATTGAACTGATCGAAACAATTTGTCTTTAATGGTCCAAAAGGCCCATTTCCAATTTGCAAACTCAGAAATGATGGCCTGATGGAAACTGTGCGGGTTGTATTTGGGTGGAATACTGTAGTGGATCTGAATTGCCATCCCTACTTCTTACATGGAATATGTGTGACACAATGGCTTGTGAGCCACATATGGTAATTTTTCTCTTCTGAGGCTCGGTTCTGTCCTAGGTGAAATATTTTTCACCTGGGTAAAAATAAAATGGTGAAATGTATTTTCACCTACCCATCTTTCTAAATTAGTAGAAACTAAGTGGGACTGTTTGTTTTTGCGCTTGAATAAGAGAAATTTAATCTGTTACTCAATATAGGAGTTACCTACCCATTTTTCAATCATTGTATCGTAATGACCAGCTGCTAACAGCTTCACATTAGGTTGTGTTCCTCCTGAAGAGAATATGATTGTGTCATCCACAAAATGAACCATTTTCTGTTCACTGTATAATGTATTTGCCTAGCTCAGTAGAAAAGTCTTATCTCCAACTTGGTGGCGAGATATTTGTTAACTCTTGTAAGCACATCCACATTTTTTGTTTAATTTAGGGTAAGTTGAAAGTTTTGAGGTTTCATTTTTATTGTGGATATTAATTTACTCGAAAGAAGTCTAGCTTACTGTAATTTGCTATACTGTACCCTCATGGACTTGTCATTTCGATTTTCCTTCAAAGATAATGTTTGTTTTCCGTAGACTGTAGTTTTTCACCTTGCCATCTGAAAATTTCTTCTAATCATTCCTGTGCTTCTCTTTAATTCCTTGACATGTATATAGTAGTTTGCTTTGAGTTCATACTGATTAATGGTGGCCATAACATTTTGTATTATTTGTTAGGTGGGATTGGCAGATAAACTCAATACTGTTGTGAGGGCTCTTTCTGGTGGCATGAAGAGGAAGTTGTCCCTTGGAATTGCTCTGATAGGAGATAGTAAGGTGAATATAAGTGTCGGGAAATATTTATTATTATTATGTTTGTCGGAATCTGTTGTACTTCATTTTTATTTTCTCTTATATAGGTTATTATTCTCGATGAACCTACTAGCGGAATGGATCCATATTCAATGCGATTGACATGGCAGTTGATCAAAAAAATAAAGAAGGGAAGGATAATATTACTAACAACACACTCCATGGATGAAGCTGATGTACTTGGAGATCGGATAGCCATAATGGCCAATGGGTCTTTAAAATGCTGTGGAAGGTATTCTTAAAACCCAACATTCCTTTTCTGTTAGCAATAACGAACATATGCCTTTTGTTGCTGGATGTAGAACATATATTTCAGTATTCTGTTGTTAAAGCATGCCGCACTGTTTTTATATGCAACATTGTTACACGGAGATGTTATTCTGTATTTATGATTCCTCCCACTCTCGCGGGCTTAAAAACCCCAAGAAGAGAGATTTTGATGTATGATGAGAAGTGTGTGTGTGTGTGTTTGTTGTGGGGTGGGGGGGGGGGGGGGGGGCAACCATGAAAGAGAGAGTAGATAATTATTATTTTATTTTTATATGAGAGAGATAGGGCTTTTAGGTAAGTGGTTGGTTTATTTCCTTATCAACATTGTTTCTTTCTCAAGCAAGGATTAGGGTAGAAGCCTATTATACATGAGAACCCAAGGCTCTTTTGTAAGGTAGTTATTAACGTTGATCTCATTTTGAAAATTTTCTTCTGAAGTTATGCACAGAACTTCTCTCTTTTATTGTTTTTATTGCTCAATGCTTATGTAAAATCTTATTTTACATGAAATGTATTAATAATAAATGTTTTATATTTGTTTATGTTTTTTTTTCATCTTGAGAAAATAAGTCAGTCAATTATATGATATTTTCATTTCATGTTTGCAACAGTTCCCTTTTCTTGAAGCACCAGTATGGGGTTGGTTACACTCTCACTTTGGTAAAGGTGTGTTCACATTCCAGTTCTTTGCTCTTATCACCTTGGTTCTTTTCTTTGGAAGTTTTAGTGTTTATATGCATTTTGATGGCCTTAGTGGTGACTTTTCTTTTCAGACTGCACCTGGTGCCTCTGTAGCCGCTGATATTGTGTATCATCATATTCCATCAGCAACATGCGTCAGCGAAGTATTCCTCTGATCTCATATCCCGAAATAGTAAAGGCATAATTAAACGAGTCCTTAATGTAATCGTGTTGCAGAAATTTATTTGTCAATGTTTGATGCATGAGTCTCAATTTCCGAAAGAATTGTTTATAGGATGGTATGTTTGTATGTTTCTCCCAAGGCTCCGTTTAGTTCAGGGTAAATATTTTTCACTCAAGTCCTGTTTGTTTTGGTGTAAAATATATTTCACCTTAGTTAACAATTTAACTTTAAATAAGTGAATACTTTTCACCCAATTTACTTTTAACCTAGGCGAGAAATATTTCACCCTGAACCGAAAGAGGCCGAAGCAAATAACTGGTTCCTGCGGATGATGTGTATGGCTGACTATTACTATTGCTGATCTTGCATTCTACTTGATTAGTTATGGCGTTCAATATTCCTCTGCAGGTTGGAACTGAGATTTCCTTCAAGCTTCCTCTTGCGTCCTCGTCTTCTTTTGAAAGCATGTTTAGGGAAATTGAACGGTGCATGAGAAGATCAACCTCTAACTTAGAAATCACTGGCTGTGAGGATAGAGACTATCTTGGCATTGAAAGTTACGGCATCTCAGTCACAACTCTAGAGGAGGTATTTTTGAGGGTTGCAGGGTGCGATTTCAATGAAGCTGAGTGTCTCGAAGAGAAAAAAACATCAATTTTACCTGATTCTCAGGCCTGTCTTCATCAAGATCTGAAGGAAAGTTTCTGTTCCAAACTATGTGGAAATTATACGAAAGTCATTGGGCATGTATCTACCATGGTGGGGAGAGCTTGTAGTGTATTTTTGGCTGCCATCCTAAGTATCATAAGTTGCTTAGGCTTGCAATGCTGTTGCTCTTGTTTACTTACTAGGTCAACATTTTGGAAACATTCTAAGGCATTACTCATAAAGAGACTGATGTCAGCTCGAAGAGATCGGAAGACGATTGTTTTTCAGCTGTTAATTCCAGCACTCTTCCTGTTTTTTGGTCTACTCTTTCTCAGGCTTAGGCCACATCCCAATCAGCCGTCTGTGACCTTCACAACGTCAAATTTTAATCCTCTATTAAGTGGTGGTGGCGGCGGTGGTCCAATTCCATTTGATCTATCCTGGCCTATATCACAAGAGGTTGTTTGTTCTTAATTTCTCCAACCGTAGTCTTTCTTTCTATTTTGATAGATATAAATATGTCTCTGGTAGTTAGGATTACTAGAATTATGTTCATGACATGAATTTATAAAAAATTTGATACCAAAAATGCTATTGGTTCTGCAGGTTGCAAACTATATAGAAGGGGGATGGATACAAAGGTTTAGAGAGAGCACATATAGATTTCCTGATTCAGAAAAGGCATTAACTGATGCTATTGAAGCAGCAGGGCGAACTTTGGGTCCGGTTCTACTCTCAATGAGCGAGTATTTAATGTCTAGCTTTAATGAATCCTATCAGTCAAGGTGTGTTGTTTTGAAGTTCTATATTCTGTATTTCATACCCTTGGAACTATTTCTCTTTCTTATTGTTTTTTAAATATTTGATGTCCCGTGGCATTAGCATAATTACATTTTTTTTCTCAACATTTGAAATTGAATTTTGTTTATATTTGAAAGGGGCGCACACACACACACACACACACACACATCACATTTTGTATAAGTTCAACTTTATCAAAGCCCTGCCCCAGCTACTTGCGTCTGCTACATGAATTTGTTTTTCCATTCTCATCTGTCTAGTGCAATGTTGATTCAATCGCAAGTGATTACGACCTAAACTGGCAGAAGCGTATAAACATACACAAATTAAAATCTCACATCTCTCAAATCATTTTCAATATAAAATTAAAAGTGATTACAAGAGGAGGCCATTGGCCTTATCTATTGAATCTACTACTAATCCTACCATAATTAAATTAGGAACCAAAAGATAGTTAGGAAAATAAAATAATTCCTATCCTAAAATTATTTATTAAATTATCTCTTAAATAATCGCATTTACCTATAATATATCCTAAATATCAGCAAATAATAAAAATAAAAAGAACACAAAACATCTCTTCCCTTTTTCCTTGAAGACTTGGCCAGGCCTAAGGGTCCCATCAACCAACAGATTTTGTTTATTTTTACTATATCCATCCAAGTAAATTTAAGTTTACCTCTTTTTTTTTATTGGAAATAAAAATCCTTGGAACAAAAAAGAGATCACAGAGAGAGGGGGGCAAGATGTCCCCTAGGGCCTATATAGAAAAAGCCTATCAAAACAACTATACACATCTCCGCTTAAAAAAGCTATTGGCCCAATTCAAAACCGGCAAATAAGTCTACCTCTTCGATAAGCACTATTGTCAATATTCAATATTGAACAACTTAGTCTTCCTTAATGGAACACTTACTGATTTACTTTGAATTTTCCAAACCGGCGAACATGATTTCTCTCAATTTTTTTTTTTTCATATGGGTACTTCTGCCTTGATGGAATTGCTCATTTGTTGTTTTGTCCTTACTAGTTTTACTTCAATCATCTTAACATCAGCATTTCTGCTACACTCGTTTTATAAGTGTGGTGTTTTAGTTGCCCAACATTCGGTCATTGAAGGGTTACTCACTTGTCTTATAATCACCCTACAAAACTTTTCCTCCAGCTTCATAATTATATATCACAAAATATACTCGTGTCTCTTCCCATCTTGACCTAACATGCTTTAATTATTTTGTTATTTCTTCTATGAGAATCTGATCACATTCAAACAAGAAGTGATGTAAACCCAGTGGATTAATACTCGAACAATAACGAAACCCACAAAGGGAGCTGTAATACCCCGTATTTTTGGCTATATTTATTTTTGGGATTAATTAATTAAATGCGTATTAATTGGAAATTAATCCGGGTTATAAATACTAATGTGATGCGAGTTGGTATTTGATATGTGCATATATGATTATATATGAACTTGGTATTATAAAATTTGTCGTGAGATTTATATACGGCATTTTAGAAATTTTGTTGAGACGCGTGGGACCGCCGCGTCACGGTATAATATTTTGATAATAAAAGTGAATTTAAAATCTATAAACCGTATGGTCGTTTTGAGTGCGTCAACGCGTCCGGAAGGGTCGAGATAGTCAGAAAACACTACCCGGGGGTGTAGTTTGGGTTCCGGGGTATTTTTAGGCCATACCGGCAACTTAAAGGGTATTTTGGTAATTTTACATTTTGAGGAATTAAAAGTGACGAAAATTGGGAGTTTTAATCTGATGTGGATTTAACCCATTAAGCCCATTAACCAACCCATATTAACCTAGAAGGCTACGTAGGTTGTCATTTAGGTTTTCTAAGTTTCCCCAAAACAAACCCTAGCCACCTTAAGCCACCATTGGAGAAGGAGCTTGGAGAAGGAGAGAAAGAGAGAAAATTCTGCAGAGATTCTTCACCAAATCAACACCAAATCCGGAAACAGACAAGGCAAGTGGTTTAATTATGTTTAACTTCAGCAAATGTTCTTTCCATGTTAGAAAATTGAAGATTTATAATTGTTATTGGAAGATGAATGAAAACCCATGATTAATTGGACTTCGGTTCTGAATATTGAGGATAAATTGCATGTAGAATAGTTTGGTGACGATTAATCTGATGTTAATACATGATTGGGTGAAAGAAAAAACGGATTTAATTTGATGAATTAAGGGTTCCAAATTCTAGGGTTCATGTTCATGAATGAATTGGGGAAAACTTTAAGTATTTGTAAATTGATTGATGATTAGGGTGAATTAATCCATAAAAACGTGATAGGATGTGGTTATATTATGTTTAGGATTGTTTAGAGACTTTAAAACAATCGTTGGGAAAAATTTTAGAGGTGATTTGAGGAGTAAAAATGGTGAAAAAACGTATTTGGAAAAATCTGGGCCGAAACTGGCCAGTCGTTAGAAGCAGGGCCCAGGTCGTTCGAACGAGCTCGTTCGAACGAGCTTCTAACGAGTTGACCAGTCGTTGTTAACGAGTAGGGATTTCGTTCGATATCTCGTTCGAACGAGATATCGTTAGAAGGGACAGTTCGTTCGAACGAACTGGATCTCGTTCGAACAGCCTCGTTCGAACGAGACTTCTAACGAGCTGACAGTCCAAACTCGTTCGAACAGTCTCGTTCGAACGAGACTTCTAACGAGCCGGCAGTTTGGGCCATTTTGGACTGTTTTGATTTTTGGAGTTCCGTAAACTTGTTCGAGGACATAGATATCATTCCGTAGATGTAGTAATGATAGAATTGGGACATTTGGGTATTTATGAGAAGGAATTTACATACGAGAGTTGTATTACATGGACGGTTTGGGGAGACGTGAGTGTATACTGCGACGTGAGAAACTATAGCGCGTATGATTATAAATCGGATTAGTATAAATTGTGATAATTATAGTTAGTGCGAGAATGCGATACGTACTACGATTAAAATACGGTATTACTAAGATGTGTGTTTACTTAGTATTAGTATATGGATTGTGTGTATGACATACCTACCATACTTGCTATCACTGGAGGTTGCATTCTCTTAGGACCCTCTAATCCTTGTGTGCCTACGGGGGGGATATAGACTGGTACCTCGATGAACATAGGTCATAGAAAGACTTATTGGGATATTAATAAGTCCGCTGACCGTGGGAGCGTAGGTATGTGCGTGACCCACGTGATGGTGACTGTGTTCGCCTCCACTATTTGTGATTTGTGTTATCTGAACTATTCCTGAGAGATTCGGAATATGTGATCCTTATGTACGTGATGTACCGGGATGGATAGCAGAGTATGTGTGCACCGCAGCTTAGTTCTCGGGGTGCTTGTATTGTATATTTATGATGTGAATAATATACATTTAATTAATGAGAATCCTCATGTTAATGTTGTAAATATATTACGGTATTGTTTCGAGAAATATAACGAGTTAACTGATAGTTATATATATTGCATATTGAGTATCTGAGTTTACGTTAAACCCCTATTTAATTACGAGCGTTATTATGTTAATGGAACCGAGTATTATGGGTAAGACCTTTGGCAGTCTAGCTAGATATGTTGTCACTTAGCTAGTGGTATGGGTAGTTATAGATGGGTACTTGCGTTAGGAGTGCACAGTTAGACGAGAAGTGAGAATATAATGTGAGTGCACGTCCTAACATGTACTTTGCATTTAATGTTTTAAATGTTTTTAAAGCACTTGCAGGTTTTTAAAATATAACTCCACATTCGGGCTCTGACCCGTTTGCTTTTCAAATCTTTTTCTTGTAAAACCATTTTAGGTGCCCAGCCACAAGGACACCAAGCATAGGATACTCATTCAGGTGACGAGCTGTAGCTGCTTGTGGAAGCTACAGGGATTTGCATGTAGACGCTTCTATCTTTTGGATTCCAGAGTCACTATCTATCTGTTGTAGGGCATGTTGCCCATTTCTTTAGAGACATCCTTTATATTTCAGCTTTCAGACTTTAGCATGTATTGTTTCAGTTTATTTATTTCAGTTATGGGATTGTAGTGAGGAGTTTTTCCTCCAGACTTTATTTACTCTTTTGTGATGGTTATTCGTTTTAATTCAGTATGGTGAATGGTGCTATTTATTTCTTCATTACACATGTTGCATGTTAATCGGGCTTTAATTAAAATTTGGCACTTACTTTTTTAAATACTAGGTGGTTAGTAATAAAAAAAATGTTTTCGACAGTGATGCTATTAACTGAGCCAACTTGGCATTTTGAATTAATTTAATAAAGGAGTAGCTACCCGGTATTTAATTAGTCGGGGTGTCACAGGAGACAAATTAAAACTCAACAAAATTTAATAATACAAAAGAGAATGCATAAACTCTTTAAATATAGCCCACAACTAGAGTCCTAATCTAATAAAAGAAATTGGATAATTGAAGAAGTCAACAAAGATAAAGTCTACTCAATATCAAGATTTTAAATCTATCCTAGATCCCCTCGCTATCTATCTGGCCCTAGGGAAGGCTACTAGAAGAGCAAAACAAAGAACTGAAAAAATAAATGTAAAAAAGCCTCAACTAAGTTCCCCCCCCCCCCCCCCCCCCCACACACACACACACAACCAACAACAACAACAAAAAAATTCTCATCATGTCAATAAGGGTGTACAGCATCTCTTGGCCGCGATGACGGTGTTAGGCTTCCTCACTTTCTGAAGAGCTTTTATCGTTCTTGAACTAATATACATGCAACCTTTTACTTGCGCTATAATTGATTTTTTCCCTTTTCTTCTTCCTCCCGCTTTCCCCCTCTTGTAACAAACACGATGGACCAGAAAATAGCATTAGGTTATTAAATTTTAAAGATGATTTATTATGTCTAGCCCTATTTCCTGTCTTTCTCATTTATTTTCTTCCTTTTTTTCCCCTTTCCATATTTTTCTTTTATGTATTTGTATGTTGCTCCGTTTAAGCAACTGTCTTGTTTTGGGGGTACCTTATCACTTCCAACTTTGGTTCTCCACATCAATGGAAAGGATTAAAGAGGAATGGCTGGTAACCTAGTTTTAGTAGAAGAGCATGGCATGCAAATAATCTTTGTTCCTTGCTTGATTCCTGCGTAAATTCATGATGTTGGCCACGTGAAATATTTCCACAGTCCCATGTTCATTTAATGCTTCGTCCATGTGCAGATATGGAGCAGTTATAATGGATGATCAGAATGATGATGGGAGTCTAGGATACACTGTTCTACACAACAGCTCGTGTCAGCATGCTGCTCCAACGTTTATCAATTTAATGAACTCAGCAATCCTTAGACTTGCTACTCTTAACAAGAATATGACGATTCAAACCCGTAATCATCCACTGCCCATGACGGAAAGCCAGCAATTGCAACATCATGTATGTTTCTCTGTTCATGTGTACTATGATATTTTCCTTGCAATGGAAAATAAATTCGTCTAAACGTAATAATGTTTGACTGTCTAAATGAGGTTCCGTGAGGGTGTAATACTGTTTGTTTTTGTTCTGGTCTCCCTTTATTACTGTTTCCTTTGTCCTTATCCTTTCATGCCTGAGAACATCATGTTTCTGATTGACTCAGCCAATTTAATCCACCAACCACCTTTTGCGTCTTCTGACTTTGCTGGAATTGCAGTAGTTTCCTTCCACCTGTACTGTGGACTTTTACAAACTGCACAAGCACTTCCCTTTCATTCCTAATCTTCTCCAACCAGTAAACTGCTTCTTCCGATTTATGTTTTCTGATAAAAAAATCCATCGTCCTTTCCTTTGTCCCTTCATTTGCTCGTCACTTTCAAAAATATGTTTTTTGTTCCATTCTTATACTTTCCTTTAGTTCCTGTATTGCCTCTTTCGATGGTACGTTTCCCCATAAAATTCTTATGTGGTCTCAATGCAGCCAAAAGTGATAAAATGCGATTCTTCTCTGTTTCATATGTTCAGTTAATATTGTTTTAGGAAGACTAATCATTAGATCACTATGTACTCTACCTGTACAGTATTATGTTTAATATTTTTGTGTTATGAACAAGGAGTTTACATTTCTTCAAAACCTACGAGAGTCCTGGCTGTTTTCATTTTGGGTTGTCAAGTGAATTTGTAGGATCTGGACGCATTCTCCGCCGCTGTTATTGTCAGTATTGCCTTCTCCTTCATTCCTGCCTCATTTGCCGTTGCTATTGTAAAGGTACCTTTCTCAATATTTATCAGAAAAATATGATATTAGAATGCTGCTGCATGAATTTATTATAGCACTGTATTTGTTAGTTGATTAATTTCAGACATAAAGATGCATGTAGAGCTTAAAAGAGACTACGATAAGGTAAACCCAAGGGGGTAGCCTAGTGGCATGAGCTCTTAGCTCACAACCTAGAGGTCAAGAGTTCAAAACATCTTGGGGTCACTTCCAATAGTGTGTCTTGGTGCGTGTGGATGGAGGTTCTAAACATACCCTTGGAGGCCTGGATGAACACCCCAAGACAAAAAAAGCCTATGATCAGGTGAATTGAAGTTTCCGAGGCAAACCTATGGAAAGAAATTATGGAGAGGTCAAGAAAGTGGACTAAAGGGTGCTTTCTTTGATACTCATACTTTGTTTTTGTGGATGGAGAGCCTAAGGAATAGTTTCAAGAAAATAGGTGGGTCTTGTTTAGGGCTGTGGCGTTGAGTAGGTAGTTTCTGATGAGGGGGTTATTATTTCCTTTTTGCAATTTGCAGATGATACAATATTCTTCCGGAGGTTTAGCACTGAGAGGTTTAAGATCATCATATTCCTAAGGTTTTTGAGTTAGCATCTGTTACTCACAGTCTTATCCTATTAGGCCGCGACCTGACGTCTCACCACACACGTACTTAACTAAATTTAAACAAAATTATGGCAAGCTTAATCTAGCCACAGTTTCTTACAGGCCTCGGCCACAATTCATTGTCAACACATAATTTATTCACCACATATATGAGAAGATAATTAATCATCTACTAATAATAACATGAACATGGCTCATAAATGAATAACTTGCCTCACGGATAATATGATATTAAATTCAATTGTTTGATTATATCATAACTCTAAACAAAGTCCGCGGTCTAAAACATATTGGCTAAAGATCATATGCATATGAAGACAACTAACAAAATGCCTAAGTTAAATTCTACGCCCTCAGCCACTAAGCCTCTAAACAGAGGAATCAAGGAATATAAAAGGGACGAGCTCTCAAAGGGCTCAGCAAGGCATAAACTACATCTCCTCATCCATAACCTGTCAAGTTAGTATTTACGAGTGTCCAATAATCTCAGAGAATAACTGAATCATATAATGACCGATTGCATTAGGCTAGGGAAATAAACTAAAATAGGAGGATGTAATTTCCCAAACCCCACAACCCAACTGTAAATTGGATGAAACCTCATCCAAGGGGTATATATTCCATCCACCTAGAAGGTGGATCTCAATTAATACCCCGGCCTTTGACAAGGCTTTTCAATCTCAGTCACCAAATCTAAACTGTCGTCCGTGGCTTTACTTTAGCTTTCTGCATGGTGCTTGGAATTAGTGCAAGGTTTCAAGATTTAGAGAGATTAGTCGCTTAAATGGCATTCAGTATCGGCCTTTGGTAATTTAAGGATTCCTTGAGGTGTTATATTAGGGGTGTTTTTTTTTTGGGACCGAGGTGCACTTTTCTCCTTTGATTGAAGGTGTGGGTTATTTTGGACTCATAGTGCATTTTTTCTCCTTTAGTAGAAGGACTATTCGTATAGAGTAATGTTTTTGAGTATTACTTTATATTAAGTTACCTTGTTTAGGATAGATAAAAGTATTGAGAAGGTGACACATGCCATTTTTTGGTTTGGGACAAGGTTAGTGGCTAGAGATCACTTCATCAAAGAGGAGTTTTACGAAACCTAGGATTATGTGTAAATTAGGGGGGACTAGGGTTGGTAATTTGGTGTCGAAGAATATAATATTGGTGGAAAATATGTTGATAAAAGTTTCTCTTTGAGTGATATTCCCTCTGCCCCAAGGTGATTAGGAGCAAATATAGTCTTGTCACAGTGGGTGGGATGCCGACTTTAATACTCAAGTCAATGATCGAAATCTTGGAAGTTTATTTGATGAGAATTAAGGAATGCTACGAGTTTAATTGTAATATGTTTGAAATGTACTTTTTTAGTTTGTTTGGCTTATATTTTATTTCATTATGTTTATTTTTATTTTCGGTAGGGAGTATTATTCCCATCGGAGATTCTTAAAATGCCTCTCTAGCTTTTTTTACTTTTTAGGTTTATCTTGGCTAGTAGGATAATTTAGCCTATAAGTAAGAGCATTTGCTAACCATTGTATTCACTTGACATGATGAGATATTAGAGAGGGAAAGTTATTCTTTATCTGTGCTTGCTCTTGCGTGCCAATTGTCGTGTTACGTCAAATTGGTAAATGAGCCATAAGCGCTCCCTAGTTGTCGTAAAACAAATCGTGAGAACTTCAAATGGCATTCAAGAATCAAACCAAGTTGGAATGGAACTCCGGATGACCGCGTTGGAGGAGGCAATTTCCTCCCTCATTTCTTAGCTACACGCCAATGGCAGCTGCCGTTGCGGCCTAGGCTCACCTTCTTTGCTCGAGTTTCAAACCCTAATCACCATCAACTGCCAACCATTGTGACCCCAACTCTACTCCCATCGCCCTAGACCTAAGGTCTCCTCACACCCAACCATTTTGCACCCTAACCGCCTACCACCACCAAAACAAAAACACACCCTGCTTAGTACTAGGGCTAAACGAGAGGAGGGAAGAGATGCGAAAAAAATCGGACAAGGGAGGGTTTGAAACAGCCAAATCCTCCTCCCCGACATATCTCCAAGGTTCTCGACGACGCAATGGATTATGTTTAGGGATTTCTGCCCTATAGGTTTCATCCTAGGGTTTTGCGTCTCATGGGTGGGTTTCGAACCCGGAGGTATCCATCTATGTCAAAATTGAAGAGAGACAAAAGGAATAGTAGGGGTCACCTGGTCACCATTATCAATAATGAGCCAGGAGTTGACTACCTCTCCAGCGACTGATGAATTGGCTTGCCATTTGTAACGCAACCGACAGACTCATTACCGAGCAAGGATGGAGTCGCCGGAGAAGCTTTCAGGCCCCTGGTCGACATCTGGGCCAGTAGGCAGCTGAGTTATTTTTGCTGGGGTTTAATGCATCATATCCTTAGGGTGATAGTTGTGCCAGTGGGCCTGTGTAGGAACATAGCCTACCTGGGTTATTTTCTTAAGGTTTTTGGTGACCCATATGCTAGTGGGATAGACCCACAAGTTTTTTTCCTGTTTCTAGTCGAGAGGCCTTGGTGTGAGTTAAAAGGGTAAAGGGGCAAGCTCAGTGCATGTGGCTCCCACCAATGCTGGCTACGGGGCGGGGGTGGGGGGGTTAGATGGGGCATACCCTTTTGAGTTAAAAGGGTATTGAAACAAATTTGATGATTTGAGCCCAATATAACATTTGAGGCGGAAGGGAGGAAAAAATGGCGCTAAGATATTATCGATGTGGCCCATTTTTGAGCAAATTTTGCCTTTACAAAAATTTTTTTTGGTGGCAAACTTAATTTTATGGGGCCCATTTTTTTTCTATTGGGCTAATAATATTCCCAGGTTTCCCACTCATCTCCAACTTTCAAAGCTTGAGGACGCGATTTTTCCAAGAAGGGGAGAGTAATGAGAATTAAGGAGTGCTTTGGGTTCAATTGTAATATGTACGAAATATACCCTTTTAGTTTGTTCATCTTTTAGTTTATTTCCTTTATTCTATTAGTATGTTAGGTAGGAGTAATATTCCCTTGGGATATTCTTTTTTAACTTTTAGGGTTATCTTGGCTAACACGATAACTTAGCCCATAAGGCCATTGACCAACCATTGTATTACTTGATATTTGGAGATATTAGAGGGAGAGTTTGTGCTTTGGTTGTCACCTTACATGATGCATCGTTTTCATGTTTCTTTCATTTGGAATATGGATCTTTTAATTGAAATCGTCTGTATCTGAATTTGGCAGGCAAGGATTTTGAAGAGCTTTTGAGTTTGCTATATGTTTTTATTAATTATTCGCCATCTTTCCCCTCCTTCCAAAATTTGGGCCCAAGATTCATTGGTTGCATAATAGTGGTTACCCTAAAAGAAAAGGCTTTTGCATGGTTTCTGGTCCTTAACCGAGTCCCCTGATAAGAGTGATGTGCATAGTGCAGACAAGTGGACGAGGCTCATGTTTTTATTTCTATAATTTTGCACTGCCCAATAGGTTGGAATTTGGATGCTTGTCATTGGGAATTATAGGAGGTTTGGGTTTGGCCTCCTTATGCGGGGTTTATTCATGCTGAGATTTCCAGGATTTGAAAGTAGTAGGTTTGGGAAGTCTTTAAAGATATGTGCTGTGTCCACTATAGTTTATGAGATTTGGACATATAAGAATGCAAGGATGTTAAGCATAGATCTATTCCCTTTCATTTATTGAGTATAGTGTGGATTTTAGGAGGCTCGGGTTTGCCCACCTTATATCTGCTGTGTTCTCTCTCTCTCTCTCTCTCTCTCTCTCTCTCATCTATATATATATAATATTATTTTTGTGATGTATTGGCTTACCAATAATGGTGCCTCACTTGGTATTTATTATTACCTAATAGAAGTGTCTAGAAGTACAAGTTAAAAAAAAAGACAAGTAATAGAAAGTGTCAAAATAACTAAAGCCCAAAACAGGTGGGCCTAATAATAACATAAGTAGTACTAATCTGATATCCAACACTCCCCCTCAAGCTGGAGCAAAAATATCCACCAAGCCCAGCTTGCCAATAGATGAGTGAAGCAAAGAGGGTCCAACCGCCTTAGTGAGACAATCTGCAGCCTGAGCTGATGAAGGGACGAATGAGGGACGAATGATGCCTGTAGAAACTTTCTCCCGAAGAAAGTGACTATCCACCTCAATGTGCTTGGTTATCTCATGAAGAACCGAATTAGATGACAACATAACAACTGATTTGTTATCACACAACAAATCAGAAGGATCGTCCTCAGTAAAGCCTAGCTCACCCAAAATCGATCGAAGCCACAAGAGCTCACATGTACCATGGGCCATAGCACGGTACTTTGCTTCTGCTGAAGAATGAGAAACAACCGCTTGCTTCTTACTTTTCCATGATATGAGATGAGAACCATAGAAAGTCCAGAAGCCAGCAGTAGAACGCCTATCAGTCCTGCATCCTGCATAATCAGCATCAGTGAAGCAAGAGAGACCCCTTTGGTCTCCTGAAGCATAGAAGAGACCAAGACCCTGTGAAGACTTGGGATACCTCAAGATATGATGAACAACATCAAGATGGGCGGTGCAAGGAGCATGCATGAACTGACTAACAATACTCACAGCAAAAGCCAAATCAGGAAGGGTGTTGGTAAGGTAGATGAGACGACCGACCAAATGCTGATACTTAGACGGCTCAGAAAGTAAATCCCCAGACTCGGCCGTCAATTTCACATTCGGATCCATAGGAGTAGAAGCTGGACGACAACCAATCATCCCTATAACCTGTAACAGATCAAGAGCATACTTCCTTTGTGATAAGGAAATCCCACGACAAGATCTTGCCACCTTAATCCCCCAAAAATACCTAAGAGGACCCAAGTCCTTAGAATCAAAAACTGCTCCAATGTCCTTTACCTGGGCAATCCCCTCTAGATCATCACTGGTAATAATGATATCGTCAATATAGACCAAAAGGATAATGCACTGGTGGTCGGGCTGACGTCGAATAAAGCAAGTATGATCGGACTGGCATCTGGAGAATCCCATAAAAGTAATCACCCCACTGAATCAGCTAAACCATGCTCGGGGAGACTGCTTCAACCCGTATAAAGATTTGCGAAGACGACAAACCTTACCCATATACTCCCCCTCAACCCGAAAATCGGGGGGAGGAGCCATATAGATAGTCTCAGTAAGATCTCCATGAAGAAAGGCATTCTTAGTATCCAATTGATGCAACGGTCAAGAGATAAGGAGACGAACATAAGTCATCCTAGCAACCGGGGCAAAGGTAGCACTGAAGTCTTTATCCGGAATCTGAGTAAAGACACGTGCCACAAGACGAGCCTTATATCGCTCAACGGAGCCATCAGCCAAATATTTAACACTAAGCACCCATTTGCAACCAACAAGTTTCTCCCCCGGAGGAAGAGACACTAACTCCCAAGTACCATTGTTTTCCAAGGCATCCATCTCAGTTTTCATGGCAGCTACCCATTTCGGATTCTGGAGAGCCTCATGCAAAGGCCGAGGAATAAAAATAGAGTCAAAACAACCCAAAAAGGCACGATAGGACTTTGAAAGACCTGCATAGGAAAGATGCTTGATAATAGAATGGTTAGTGCTACAAGAGTTAGCATAACGAGCAGGAAGGCGGCGATCATGAGTGGGATAACGGGACTGAAAACCAGCAAGAGGTGGGGGAGGGGGGGGGGGGGACTGAAAACAGAAATAGGTGGAGTGGGGAGTGGGGAAGAAGGAGTAGAAACAGTACCTCAGTCCGTAGGAGGAGGAGGCAGGGGCGGTCGAGGGCGACGAGCATAGACCTGCAATGGGGGTTCCTCAGGAAGAGAGGGAGGAACATCTAATAAAGGGATAGGATGGGCCATCGGAGAAACTTCCTTACGAGGAGGAGGGGGTGGGGGTGGCGGAGTAGCAGACCTACCATAAAAGGGAGTATCCTCATGGAAGGTAACATCACGAGAGTGATACATACGCCGAGAGAGAGAGGATCATAACATTTATAAGCTTTAGACATGGTAGGATAGCCCACAAAAATACATTTAATGGCCTTATCATCAAGTTTGTGACGTGAGGGGCACCGATCCTGAACATAACACCCCCCCCCCCCCAAAATCCGGGGTAATATAGGAAAAGGGGGGCAGTAGGAAAGATAGAGTGAATAAGTGTTTTGCCATTTAAAACTTTGCTTGGAGTGCGGTTAATAATAAATGTGGCAGTGAGAAGAACAAGGTGCTAATAAGATTTAGGAACATGCATACCTCGTAAAAGGCACCGAACCATTCCCATTAAGTGACGGTTCTTACGTTCCGCCACCCCGTTTTGCTCCGGAGTGTAGGGGCAAGTAAGTTGGTGTAAAATGCCCTTTTGGTTAAGTTGTGAACGAAAAGCATTAGAAATATACTCCCCCCATTATCAGACTGAATGTTACGAACAGTGGTGTTAAATTGTGTTTTAATCATTTGGAGGAATTGACCAAATAAAGGTAACACCTCAGATTTATGTTTGAGTAAATATACCCACGTACATCTAGAGAAATCATCAATAAAAGTGACATAGTACTTATGACTCGATAGAGCAGTGATAGGTGAGGGTCCCCAAACATCAGAGTGAATAAGATCAAACATACTAGGTGCACGACTCATATGAGAAATATAACTAGTACAAATATGTTTAGATAACTCACAGGTCTCACATGTAAACCTCTTGTCTTTTCAAGTTTTAGACAAAGAGGGAAAAAGTAAACATAAGTATTGAAAATTGACATGTCCTAAACGGGCATGCCACAGATGTAAAGTTTGTAAGGAAAAATCAAAAGCAATGGGCTCAGTGGAAGCAAAGACACGAAGTCCAGAAACAAAAGTAGTAGGGGTAGGAGGATCCCCGAAGTGGTATAGGCCATCGCGCTCATATCCCCTGCCAAAAATCCTCTGCGAACTCAGGTCCTGCAAATAGCAATGCGAGGATAAGAATATGACAGCACAATTGAGATCTTTACAGAGTTGACGAACAAAGATGAGATTAAAAGAGAGGTCGGGAACATCCAATACAGAAGATAAAGTGAGAGGGTGAGAGACGGATGTTTCTCTTGTTACAAATACGAGCAAGTGAACCATCCGCAAGACACACACTACGACACACAGGGGTAGTGGGGGAAGTAAAAAAAGATAGCTCGCCAGTCATATGATCAGACGCTCCAGAATCCAAAACCCAAGTAGGCTTAACAACCTTAACATGAAAAGCAGATGAGGTACCTGAAGCAATAGTGGCAGTGGGAGTAGAGTGCCCAAGAGAGCTCAACTCTGCCTGGAGAAGATCAATCTGATCCTGAAGATGACTGTCATCCTTGGGAGCACTAGGAGAAGAAGAAGCGGAAGCCTCAGCAATGGCAGGAGCCCTGGGAGGGCCATCGTGTTTGGCCTTAGCAAACTTCTGCCTCAACTCGGGATGAAGTTTGAAGCATCGGTCTTTGGAATGGCTAACAACTCCACAATGATGACATCTCGGTCGTCTGTCACGAGTGCGGGAACAAGTATGAGCCGCAAACTCCATCTGATCATTAGGAGGAGGCTGGACCCGAGCAGCAACCTGAGAGGTCTGAGATAACTGGAGACGACGCTCCTCTCCATCCACAATAGCAAAGGCCTCTCGAAGGGGAGGCATAGGAGATGTGTTTATGATCTGAGTACAGAGAGCATCATACTCAGATCGTAAACCCATAAGCAATTGATAAGTGTGTTGACAATCCAGACACTGACTCAGGATAGAAACGACCTACGACCTCAGGTGCAAAGGCAGAGAGAGTCTCAAACTGGGCTAGCTCCTCCCAACGGCATAATAAATATCCAAAGTAGTGAGAAATAGAGAGGTTGAGCGATTCCTGTGAGGCATGAGCGATTTTCCGATAAAGCTGGAATACTCGGGCATCATTACGAGCGTGAGCATACATCTGATTAAGAGCCTTCCATAAGCCTGAAACAAACTCATAGAACATGAACATAGTATAAATGCGCTCCTCCATGGAATTGAACATCCACCCTAAAATCGTGCAACGGTCCATCTCCCATTGATTAAAAATGGTAACATCCTTAGCATCCGGTTGGGTTTCAGTGCCCAACAACCAACTAGTCTTTCCTTTCGACCCAATAAATAGACGAAGAGATCTAGACCACGAATTAAAATTTGTTCCATTCAATAATACACTAGTCACCCGATGAGTAGGTGTATGTTGGGTAAAAATGACATCTTTCGGACCATTCAACTCTGCCATAACTTCAAAATATCCAAATATACCCCCAACAAATACACAAGAAAGGCCAAAAAATTGGCAATGGGGTAATCCAAAAAATTCAGCAGCAAAGATGGGAATAAAACCCGCACAAATAAGGCCAAAAAATTGGCAATGAGTGAATCAATCTAACTCAGCAACATAAAAAGGTATAAACCCTCAAGAATCATCAAATAAAGGCAAATTAATAGCCTACTTCATGGGAATAAAACCCAACAGCAAGAGGAAATAAAACCCCCAAATTAACAAGAGGGTATAAACCCTAGATCAAGGTTAACTTACCCAATCAAACCAACAAAAATGAGTTGCCCCAAGTAGAGAAAGAAACCCACTAGTGTGTAGAGAATAAAACCCACGAATCCAATCAACACCTACAGCCTTAGGTCTGCCATATCTGGTAGAAGGGGTGCCGGCCAGTTGAGAACTCCGGCCAGATGAGAACTTCGGCCAGAAGGAGGGTGCCGGCCAAACCTAGTGAGGTTGGCGGCTTTGGGCTAGGGCTTGGGGCTGCTTGGGGCTAGGGTTTGTTTGGTAGGGATGAGGTTAGGGTTTGATTTAGCTCTGATACCAAGATAATTTTTGTGATGTATTGGCTTACCAATAATGGTGCCACACTTGTTATTTATTATTACCTAATAGAAGTGTCTAGAAGTACAAGGTAAAAAATAAAAGACAAGTCATAGAAATAGTCAAAATAACTAAAGCCCAAAACAGGTGGGCCTAATAATAAAATAAGTAGTACTAATCTGATATCCAACAATATATGTATATATATATGATCAAGTGAGGTCCCAGTTTGAGGACCCTGAATGAGGTGCATTTTTTTAAAATAGTAAAAAAAATATTTTTGGGCTGTTTTTTTTTTGTGGTTTTTAAACCTTTCAATAGGACCATAAAAAAATAATCAGCTCAAATTGATTTTTTTTGCTATTTTAAAAAAATTGGTCAAACTGTGTTAGTTTTAAGTTGTTTTTAAGCTGATAAAAACGGACAAAGTTTGACCGATTTTTTTAAAATAGTAAAAAAAATTATTTTGGCCTGATTATTTTTTTATGGTCCTACTGAAATGTTTAAAAACCATAGAAAAAAAATCAGCTCCAAAATAATTTTTTTACTCTTTTAAAAAAATGGACCTCATTCAGGATCCTCAAACTGGGAGACCTCACTTGATCCGCTCTCTCTCTCTCTCTCTATATATATATATATATATATATATATATATATAGGATCTAGTAAGGTGATCAACCATAAGGACCGCCTGTAAGGACCAATTTTTTATTTTTAGTAAAAAAAATATTCTAACAGAATTCGGCGGATATGATCTACATAGTGCGAAGATCATCTATAATTTTTGTTGGACAAAATATTCGCTTCAGAATCGGGTGAAATGCAAATTTGAAAAACATGTGCATTTTGAGGCGTTAAAGCTTTTGATGATCATTTCACCTACTTCTTAATAGAATTTTAGACCAAAAAATTTGTAGAGGATCATCACACTATGTAGATCCACCGAGTTGGGTTAAAATGTTATTTTTTGTACTATTTTAAAAAATTGGTCCTTATGGGCAGTTCTTACAAATAGGTTCGCATTGGAGCCTGACCATACATATACATACATATATATATATATATATATATATATATATATATAGAGAGAGAGAGAGAGAGAGAGAGAGAGGCTATCAATCATACCAAGTACACATTCTTGCTTGCGCAAACCTATTTTTTTAAAATATTAAAAAAATATTTTTGAGTTGAATTTTTTTAGGGGCATATACCAAATAGTCCCTTGAACATTTTTTAATACACGTTTAGTCCAAACCTTTTTATTTTGTTTCAAAAAGGCCCTTACCTCATAAAAACACTCAGAATAAGGAGCTCCGGTGAGAGTTGCCGGAGCTCCGGCAGTGGAGGGTGGGGTTGGGGGGGAGGTGGGCGTGCCCGCTAGCGCGGACCTTTAAAAATAATAGAATATTGGTTAAATGGGTGTTTGATGGACTTTTTGGAACAAAATACAAAGGCTTGGACTAAATGTGTATTAAAAAATGCTTAAGGGACTTTTGGGTAATTGATCCATTTTTTTATGTGATATTTAAACATTTTAAGGACCCATATAAAGAAAATCAGCTCAAAATAACTTTTTAGGCTATTTTAAAAAAATCGGTCAAACTTTAGAGTGAAAGTTTGACCGATTTTTTTAAAATAGCAAAAAGTTATTTTGAGTTGATTTTTTTATTTTTATTTTGTTTCCTTGAAATGTTTAAATACCACAAGAAAAAACTCAACTAAATAATAATTTGTTTACTATGTTAAAAAACTGGTATGTAAACTTGGTATGTACCATAGCCTGTCCCTATATATATATATATATATATATATATAGTGTACAACCTGCACGATGTGCGGGAGTTTTGTGATTTTCATTGACAAATATGTATTTGATTAGTTTTGACAAAATAATAAGAATTTTAAAGTAAATGTGTTTTATAAAAAGTAAAATAATTTTTTTAGTGCCAATTATAATTTCTATAAAACAAAACAATGATATTTTAGTCATAAGAACATTCTTTATATTATATAATTACCTTTGCTTTCATTGCAAACAATAGTATAAATGTTACGTTATTAATAACCTGTTACGTGTCATGCTATCCTTATATTTATGTGTGTGTGTGTTAGTTTAATTTTTTTATTCGAATAATTAATAAAATAATTGTTTTATGAAATAATAATCAATAAAAAAAAGTTTCAATTACTTAACTTAGAACAAAGGATAAAACATTAATAAGTTTTAAAATTATTAAGCTAGTCAATATTAAAGTGTCAAATAAACATTGAGGATAAAACATTAATAAGTTTTAAAATTATTAAGCTAGTCAATATTGAAGTGTCAAATAAACATTGGCATAAGGATTAGTCTATATCGTTTCAATTTCATAAATAAATCACATTAACACTTGGTCACTATGCATTAGTATTATTATAGAGGTATATAATCTCGCTATTCTGGGTCATTTTTATCTATTCCTTATCAACTATTGTATAAAGTTAAGCTTCTATGTGATGATCCCTATTTTGAAGACCCATCAAACTTAAGAAGTTTTTAATACAACCATTTCATTTAAAAGAGTCCCTCATTAAATAGTTATCAATTCCAACCCATTGTTTTTTTTGTATACATATAGCGTGTGCCTTAATCACTAGTATATATAATGCGATTCATTATTTGTTTTAAAATATTCAAATACATCTTTGCAAAAAGAATTACATAATTGCACATGAAAATTAATTATTGTACATATAGATTTAAAAAATAACTTTGATTTAAAACATTCATAATATGGAATGGATAGAAATATGGATTGACATTTTACTTCATTGGTATTTAACTCTTCAAATTATAACAGTGAGAGGTTCTCACAACTTTCTATAGTCGATATTAACACCAAAGCAACGTCTAAGTTCATCCCACATTAGTTATTTAAAATTGGAAGAAATTAAATCTTATTAACCCAAACGCATGAACATCAACAAAAAAATAAACTTTTATTGATATGTAGAGGGATATATTTTTTATACATCTAAAAAAACATTTGTTTCATTCCACCCAAAATCCCAGACCAATAGAACTCTACATCCATGCTCTATCAATAATATAATACCAGCACCTAACAACTAACACTTAGTTTAATGATTCAGATATTAACACTTGTAGCTAGCCCTTCTCAAAGGTACCTAGAGGGATCCCCATAAGCTTTGCAGCTGCAGAAGATAGCGCCATTCTAGATTGGCCTCAAACATTAATTGAAAGAAGATGGCAGAGGAAAGGCCATGTGAGAGAGAGAGAGAGAGAGGACTTAAGTCATTAATTGAGGGCCATCGTGAAGCATTGGAGAACCCAATACAGTGAAACAATCGAAATTGTTGTAAAGAGAAGAAAAATAAAGAAATAGAGGGTACATAAAATTTTAGAGAGGAGCATGAAAGTATAACTCTTCTATTTTTTTGACACTTGGTGGAGTCTCCTTGCAAAGGGCCTCATTATTATATTATTATATAGATTTGTGTGTGTGTGTGTGTTTATATAGGCGTGCATTATGCAGATGAAGTGAATAAACTGAATTGAGAAGAATTTTGGGATTGCCAAAAACGATGGATGATGAAATCTGTAGCTTAAATTTCAATTCAATTTCAGAGCTTCTATTTTTGCAATGATTTGACTTGGGTTGGAGGTGGTGATTCAGCTGCAATGCATTCAATTTGGGTTTGGGTTTGGGTTTCAGTAACTAGAGTTTTCCAATTCATGGATTCTCATTTGTTGGAGGCAGTTGAATAGGGGCAGCGGTGATGATGGTGGTGGCTGTGGCTTGTGGGTGAGTTAAAGAAGAAAACATTTACTGAATGTTTATAATAAATTAAAATTTATGGTTAATTGATAAAAAAGTCAGTATTGATTAAAAATAATTGTTTTTACCACTTGACACTAAGTGATTGGATAATTGAGAAACTTCTTTTAAAAACGTTGGATGCCACATAAGATGTGACGGTATTTGTTAGTTGATTACAAAAGAGTTGGGTCCAGAGTTGACACTCCCCAATTAATTTTGTACTTCAGAGTCTGAATTGAGTTAATTTGAAAATTCATAGCATTAGGATTGACATATGGGCGGGTCATTATGGGTTTGGCCTTCCACGGTTGGAACCTAAATCCACACATTATGTTTGAAGGTCAATATTAGGGTGAGGTTCGAGGAGTGACTACGAGTAAAGTTTGTGGGGTGGGCACAAAGATTGTGTTAAATCCGGGAGTGGTGTAGTTAGTTTGATTGAGAGGAGGAAATAAGCTATGAAGCACGAACACGGGTGTCGTGTCCCACACGACACGGAGACGCCGACACGACAAATTTAAAAAAAACTGGACACGACACACCGGGGACACGGATACACATAAATATTTTTTTAATAATATTCCCTGAATACTTCGTTCTATGTGCACTAAAAAAAGTAGCAGTCAAACTAATTATCTAAAATAACATAGTCAAATATGTTATAAAAACATTTAAACTATAAGTCAAAAGTTATATATATTTACATAAAGTCTTTAATCACAACTAACTCCATTGCTAGCAAAGTAGCAAGTAACAATCAATATACACAGAGAATCCATTCTAAACAAAAATATTAATAATTTCAATGGGCTAAGTAAGTGCTTTAATGCTCCTCATTTATCACCATCTCCTGCTAGACCAAAAAACTTCATCATCACTCACATAACTATTCTAAAAGTGTTTGCGGAGTGTCACAGAGGTGTCCCACTTTTTTTAAATGCCAAATCAGTTCGACACGCCACGTGGCGTGTCGGAGGATTGTCGTACGAGTGTCGTGTCCGTCACGAGTGCGTCACCTCCGACGAAGTGTTTGTGCTTCAGAGAAAATAAAACTCCGTACAGGTTGATGGTTGAGAGTTTCAGTGGTCACCAGGGAAACGGGGGTCATTTGTGGAAGTAATCCTAAGAAAGGCGAGGAAGGATCGCATCCCTGATATGCATTAAACTAGAGTAGAAACTGGTTCATTTCCAGCATTTTCATCATGGTAGTGCTGGGATGAGTTGTGACTTCCGTAGTGGTAATTATGGTAGGGTCTCCTCCCCAAGTGGATGAACAATAGTGCCGCGTTTCTTTGTCACCGCTCACCTATCTAAGGGAGGTAGGAAAGGGAAGAAGGGGAGGGGGTAATAGGGTCCTTCCATTTTGCTAGAATTCCTTCCAAGCGAAATCGTAAATGTAGGAGGTGAATGGGCCAGTGACCAGTTGCGGAGTAGCACAAGTTCTTTGGAAGGGTTAGAGGGTAACCTGCTCAACCAACCGAAGAAGTATACAACTATGGAAAGCAATAAAACAAGAAATCAATCCCTATTTTTTCTATCTGCTACCTCACTAATTTGAAGGGGCCCTTAAACCCTGTTTCAAAATTTGGAAACAACTTTCTATTGGACATTTTCTCCAGAAAATGTTCACTTAAAAGAGAGGAGCACAATCTTTTTTGAATTAGGACTTTGACGATACAAGTCTATTCCTTGAATAAGTGTGATCAGCTAAAACATCAACAATTTGGTGCAAACTATTGTAAACAGTTGTGTGCTAAGTTACGAATGGTTCTAACAGCTTGAAAAATGGCCTCTACAATAGGCTGCAATGGTGATCTATTAGCAACTCTTACTTTACCTTCATTGGATACAAAATTGGTAAATTAATAATGTGAAACAACAGTAATGACTCAAAACTACAATTATAGTTGGAGCATCAATGCAAAAGTGTTGACAATGGGTGGGGAAGTCACAGAACTTTACTGAGGTGCAGCCTCAGAATTACCCATATGGGATTTTATATTCTCAACACGCTGCCTCGTGTGTAGTATAACTAAGCTAAACACGTGTATGAATTATATTGGCAGTGATTTATATTGTCAACAACTACCACATACACACTCTTCCTAACCCAGAGTGCTTTTTTACTTAGCTGGCTGACAGCACAATTTCTCCATTCTCTGGTGGAGTGTTTCTTCCTGAATGTGACAGTCGTTATCATTAAATCATAAAGAAAATGCCATTTCAAATTCTGTACGTTGATGTTCTGTTACATAAATTGTATCGTATTTTATATTTTGAGATTTTATGAGGTAATTCTCTATCTTTTATTATATATACTGTTGTATATATATAATAGTTATATAGTGTGATATTTCTAAAAGGATGTAATCATATATTTGTTTGATGCAGGAGCGTGAAGTAAAAGCTAAGCATCAACAACTAATTAGTGGTGTATGTTTGTTTTCCATAGAAAACTTAGTTTCTTTATTTGTTCCACCCACCTTTCTATGAGAAATACATATTCCAAATGTTGATTACTTACTCAGGTATCTATACTTTCGTACTGGGCATCAACATACATATGGGACTTCATCAGCTTCTTATTTCCATCATCTTTTGCGCTAGTTCTTTTTTACATATTTGGTAAGTCATGCTTCCATGTCCAACTATGTTATTTGAGGATTCAGTAATATCTGTCATTCACATTGACTCATGGAAGTTTATTAGTTTTCAGTACTAAAACCTCGATTACCTGTTTATTGATTTTGGAATATATCTAATATTTTGGTTTATTATGATCCTTCTGACCTTTATAATTTTTGAATTTATATTAGCATATCATGATATGACATTACAAGTGGCTGATTAGTAAAATATCTCCCTTATTAGTAAGGTTTTAATCAATTCTTCTTCATAAAGTTAATTCATGTGTCTATGCATGTGATTGTTTGTAGATCTTCCTTTTCCTGCAATACTGCTTTCATCTTTGGGTGCAACCTTTCTTTGCTTCTTTCGTTGACTCGACTCCTTGTTGGTATAACCCTTAATGTTTTAGTAGAACTAGATTTTTTAAAATATTATAATTTTTATGTCGTTGATTCTAAACATCTACCTAGTATACTGGGATGATTTGTATGTCCTTTTTAACTGGTGGTTCTTATTGGAAGTTGCAATAGATATCGAATTTCTATAATATTTACACTCAATGACGTTATGTTACTTTGCATATCGAGATTGAGTATTGTCTCACTTGGGCCAAAAATAATAGAAAACTATACAATGACTAAGAATGTTAATCAAATCACAAAGTAAGGAAGAGGTCCACTGAGTAACAGTCAAAGTGGTTCCTAAGGGCTTTTTTTCTTGCTGAGTTTTGAGAGAAAACCTCCTTAGCATATTTATTAAAAATATAAAAAAAATTTAGAAAATATTATTTGATGAAATCAATCCTTTTATTTACTGAAAAGAGCATTTAGCTAAAATTTAAAATTTCCATTTGGGTTGTATTCTATGACTGGGTACTAACTTATGTAATGTCGTTGATATTGACAAGTATGGAGTGACGTAGTCTGAGATAATTTTTCTATATACACCGTTTTTTCGACGCATGTGCTAAGGACTAATAATTGATCATAGAAATGGACTTTGGGATGGGTAATGGCATAGGCACTGCTAATTTCCTATGCCTGGACTTTGGATAATGCAGTAGTTTCAGTTTATTTATTAAAGATACGGTTAACTTAACATCGACATGGAATCGGGTATTGTTGTAGAAATTAGTATCGCTGTAGATATGAGTTTCACTTGCTTCGGGCATACAATATGAGAAGTGTGCTATTTCATGCGGCAAATATTCAATTTATTTTCTTTTGTTCTCCCATCTTGCTTTTTATAAATGAATTAACAACAGAAATTTTAGCCTCCAATCACCACCGCCTTTCGCCTTCCCACACTTCACACTCTAACACCTAGGCCATTTTGATCCCTATGCCTTTCAGTATGTCCCAACGCCCTCCTCTTGCCCTCTCCACACCTCACTCTTTCAAACCCCTTTCAACATGTCCCAATGCCTTAACAGTTTTTAAAAATTGGTTAACATACATGCGTCAATGGTACAAAAGAAAAATAACAAATCAAGAATAGACTCTCTCTATAATAATTCAATGATCTTTCCCAAGAAGGAAGGCTGCAGTTTATTGTGATAGCAGAGGGAAATATCCCCAGTACATTCTAACTAATTGGAGAATGTTCTAGGCCGTTGCGATCCCACAAATGTCACTATGAGAATGACATGAGCCAACAGTGGAAGAATCTGGAATTTCCACTAACTATAGAATTGTAACTACTATTATAGGAGGGAAACTATGACAATTTGGATAGGTAATTATAAGTAGCCCCTGTTTTTTACTTCATAGGTGGTCACATCAAACAAGTATGAAAATATAGGCTTTTTTAATTTCGCATTATATATAAGGGGAAAGTTTAAGAATATCATAAAATTAATTTACTCACCATTAGTATAAAAAATGTTGCTCAACGTATTTGATCTGATCATACCAAGTTAACAAACTTTCGTCACATTTTCGTTATCTGAATATTTGACTTGCATTGGCCAATTCATGCATACCAGAACTTGACCTAAAGCTCGTCGAGATCTTAGATATATAATACAATAAGAGCTGAATCTTAAATAAGGGGGAGTTGATATGAACTGCCAGACAAAAGCATTCTCTAAAATATTCGTGAAGTAAATTATTTTTCATTCTAGTGATGATACACCCGTTTAGTGATGATATACTCACCTCTTTCTTCATTGTTTTGTCAGGTTGAATGCTTTTTATTATTCTATTTTCCCAGCATAGTATGTAGAATCCCAAGTAGGGTTGCATCATAGTTAAGATTACGAAATACCCACAAGAGAAAAAAATCCTTTAATGAGATCACTATAGACCCTCAATATACTCTTTAACCCTCAATAATAATAGGTGTTGTAAATATGTTCTAACAACAATAAACTTTATTTGGATCTGTAGGTTTGGAGCAATTTATTGGAAGTGATTCTGTCTTGCCCACAGTCCTCATGCTTTTGGGATATGGACTAGCTATTGCTTCATCAACATATTGCCTCACTTTTTTCTTTTCTGAACACAGCATGGCACAGGTACAGAGACTCTATCTATACATCATCACTGTGAAGCATTGAGCTGACACTTCCCTGTCAGTGCTGATGTTATTATTTATTTATGGATTTTATTCCACCTGCAGAATGTGGTTCTCTTGGTCCACTTTTTCACTGGGCTTGTTCTTATGGTTATATCATTCATTATGGGGCTTATACAAACAACTGCGCATGCAAATTCTTTTCTCAAGGTTTGAATACCTATGGCATTTCGAAGTTTACATCTCTCAAGCTATTAAACATTATTACTTTAATGCCAATAGTTCTATCCTCAGAAATTATTAACTAGGATGACTACTTAAGTATAGCTTGTGTTGAATGTCAAATAGGATTGGTTCATCTTTTAAAGCTTATGCCCGTAAACTTTTTCCTAAGCCAAACCATCACGTCTGTCTTCAAAAGGAAAATTTCCTTTGTCAACCATCCACGTTAGGCCTACAAAACTTCTCACTAAATTCGTTGCTTGGAGAGTAATTAAATGTTCCTTTATCTTTTATTTCAAATGCATCCCCTGAAGTTTGTTGATCACAAAATCCAAAATGGAGTTGCAGGATTTATCCATTTTTTTGTATAAGCCATGAATTGCTTTAATTTCAAATTTCTATTTCTAATATGATGTACACTCGCAGTTCATTGGCAATGATTTTTTATGAAACAATGTATTATGTTCCGCACAAATAATTAAAGGTCCTTTCGTTTCTAAATCTAAAGCTTATAAGGTTGAAGGATGGTAAATTCTTCTATCCGAAGACGAGTGCACGAGCAGAAATAATCTCAAATTCTTGACCTGTTACTCTATTATGGTTCAGGAGAAGAACATTTAGGATATCCTGCAACACCAAAAAGGGTAAACATGACCCAAAAGACAAGTGATTATCACTCTCTTTGGCCAAAAATCAATCTACCTATCTGCTTATCTAAAAACCCTAATGATCTTTGTATTGAAATTGGAAACATCATCCCATATTTGTCTCAAACAATGACCATATCCTGAAGAATCTGAAAATTGAAATCTCGCACCCTACAACTACAACAGTGGAAGACAAACTTCCTTCAGACTTGATAATAGTGATCTTTAAATGATAATTTTAATCGAATGGTCAAACAGTTTGATATATGGAATTTCTGCAAATATTAGATGGGTATAAAAACTGTTATCTATCTAAAGGAGGTTGATGGATTCTCATCTAAGTGGTCTTGGATAGCTTGCCTATCTACTCTCTTTCCATCTTTTTTAGATTTTCGGGTAATGTGGCCAAGCCTTGAGAAGACCAAATGAGCATTTTATGGGATGTAGTCGAGGAAGACAAGAAGAATTATCTTGTCAAATAGGAAGTTGTTACAAGGTCAAGGGGGGAAGAAATGGGGAGGGCTGGGGCTTTAGCTAAATACAAAGCTCTTTAGGCAAATGGTTGTGGAGATTCTTCACTTGAAAAAGATTCTCAATGGTACTCCATCATTAAGAGCATTTATATGATTTCATGGGTAAAAGAATGGGATGACAACTCAAAGTTATTCCATAGGTGGTTAGTGGAAAACAATCCATCAACATGATCCCGAAATTAGAAAACGATGGTCTTTTTTGTGGAGGAGGAGGATTTGGAGAGGGAAATTACAAATTACTTCTTCAAAAACCAAGAGGGCTCAAGTATGAGTTTGAAGGGGTTGGATTAAAATCCAATAGATGGGGAGTGGGTCAATGGCTAGAGAGAATATTTGACAAGGAGGAAATCAAACAAGCTATTTGGGATTGCGGGAGAGAGAAGTCTATTATTCTTGAAAGAGAATTAGGAGATGTTAAGGGAGCAAATAATGACGAGGTTTTAGGAATATTTTTTGAGCGGGGTAATAGTAGCTTGAATGAAATGTTTCTTAATCCCAAAGAAGAAAGTGGCCAGGAAGATTAGAGACAAGAGACCTGTAGTTTGGGCCTCGAGCAACTAGCATCTAACAATGATTGGGCTTATTTTTAGTTCAGGTTTATAGTTAGGAAGGCTGCTTTGGGGACGAGCAAGAGGAGTTCGAGGGTTTTGTTATAGAACTGAACCCTCAAACACTGCATGATCACAACATAGAGAAATTACCTCAATACACTGAACACCTAACTCCTTGAGGAGGAGCCTCAGCTCCCTCGAGGATATTGCATCCTCAAGCACACACACAAGTCATGAGACGCCTGACAGGCCTAGTGAACATCAACAAAGTTTGCCTTGTACAACAAACTGAGAATCATCCTTGTGATTCGCATGCACACTTCAAAGTACATGGTATATAATGCGCGTTATAAGTCAACGAGGGAAAGTCAGAGAACATGCCTTTCCAATTATTTTTATAACATGCTTTTGACAACACTACCAGTTGTAGTGCCACAATGGGTAACAATAGGAGACAAGATATTCTTCATGCATATAATAGTACATTCTGTTTAATGCTTGTAGTACTCGCGTTCACAAGAAACAAACACAGCCCAACTCATTGAGGATGCCTATAAATAATAGAAATTACTCAATATTATGTAGGCATAAGAAGAATATGGTTGAGAGTTGCAACTCCGCAGAATTCACTACCAAGATAGTGCCTAGCTCATAATCATTCACCACTCATTGGTCTAATTTGCATTCACTCACATAAGTCCATTGGTGTTTTCACTGTGCTTCTCTCTCATCATTGAAGTTCTTACTTCTTCACCCTCCTAGCTACAATTCTCAGATTCTTCGAGTGATGTTATTACAAGGCAAAAGTTGTTTCTTGTATTTGTTGGGTTTGTTCTCATTTATTGCCGAAACTTACTGTAACTAGCTTGTACTAGCAAGGAGAAGTTATAAAGACTTTCTAGTTTATTTCAGTAGTACCTTTTTCTCCGCTTTTCCATTTATCACGGTTCACGCCTCCAAGTTCTCGTAATATTATCTG
This sequence comes from Sambucus nigra, assembly GCA_949130495.1. Taxonomy (NCBI): domain Eukaryota; kingdom Viridiplantae; phylum Streptophyta; class Magnoliopsida; order Dipsacales; family Adoxaceae; genus Sambucus; species Sambucus nigra. Next base: position 345,911 of record CASBWL010000457.1, read on the forward strand.
CTTTGTTTAGACACATATTGGGTGACAGAAATTCTCCTGTTTTTATAAGAAGAAACGTGAAGAAATATTCAGATTCTCATTGATTTTTCGAGTGTCTTCGGAAAGGAGTGTGCAAGAAGTTCATTCTTTTTTTTTTTTGAAATTTTCTTGGAACAGTTGTTTTTGGGGTTGAACTGTGTCTTTTAGGGTTATAGATTAATCTTGATATAGCTTTTGGTAGCTTTTTAGTATAGTTATAGGGAGCTTATCATGGGGCTAAGCCCTCCTTTCAGTGTATAGGGTTGTTTTGTACTCCCTTGAGCAGACCTGCTATCCTTTCTTGTACTAGTGTTTATTTTAGTGAACTTTTGTTTTCAAGCAAAAAAAATTAATATATTAGCTTGACTACCAAATATTAGAACCCTATAAATATCATTGTATTATGCAATTATAAGGAACTTTTACTTTTGAAGATGACAAAAATGATTTGAGAACAAAACGCTAGTTCCTAAAATGTTGTGACTTGTAAGTAATTTCCACTGCGCTTACAACAAATTAAATTGGTATAATAGACCTATTCGCTCCTGAGGTCACCGATGTTGTTATAGGAGTTGTAGTAATGCTCGGAGGAACTGGAGAACTATTCCTCTAAACCATGATCCCTGGGCCCGCGGTCAAGCGACATGGCCTTGATGAGAATCAGGGTCATTATCGTCTTTTATCATTTTTTAGTCATTTTTAGTATTTCTTTTATTTTTAGCATTCATTGTTTAATGTTGTCAGTAGTAAATATATTTTCACATATATATTAATCTTTTTCTCATTAATTAATATTTATTAAGTCCTCGTTATTCCTCATTTTATTTAAAATTAATATTTATTAATTTTTAGTATTTCTTTTATTTTTAGCATTCATTGTATTTTTAGCATTCATTGTTTAATGTTGTCAGTAGTAAATATATTTTCACATATATATTAATCTTTTTCTCATTAATTAATATTTATTAAGTCCTCGTTATTCCTCATTTTATTTAAAATTACGTGCACACGTGTAATTTAAATGCTAAAAATATAAATACTCAAAATTACGGGGTGTAAGTACTTCCCCCCCGCAAAGGAATTTCGTTCTCGAAATTCGGACATACCTGGCATAAAGAGCTCGGGATATTTCTCTCGCATATCATCCTCCCGCTTCCACGTCGACTCGTCAACATTATGATGCTCCCACTGAACACGAACCAAGGGCACCACCTTAGACCGCAGTTTACACTCGCTACGATCCAAAATAGCAACCGGTCTCTCCTAGGGGTGGCAATTCGTGTTTTGGGTCGTGTTTTCGCCTAACACGACACGATACAACACGATACGACAATGAAACATTAAACACGAACACGACAAGAAGTCGTGTTTTTTTTAAGCACCACGAACATGAACCACATAAAAACACGACACGATTTTTTTAAATTACCACGATTTACACGAAATCAATTTTTTGTTCAAATAACACGATTAACACAAAACCAATTTGAACAATTTTTTTGTTCAAATTACATATATAACGCAACAAATTATTGTTATCATCCAATAATGTGTTATTAACGCAACAGATTTTTGTTATCATCCAATTATTGTTATCATCCAATTCGTTCCTACTCGTTCACAAGAATCTGTTATCATCCAAACCAACATAAAAGATTCTTGTGAAATCGATGCAGCATACCTGTTAAAGCCAAAACAGTGTTTAAATCCACAGCTAATATGTTATCATCCGTTAAAGCCAAATCAATGCAACATAATCTGTTATCATCCAAGCCACAGCTAATGCAACATAACAGTGTTTAATCCACAGCTAATGCAACATAACAGATTCATTACGGGACCTGTTAAAGCCAAAAAACAGCCACACCCACACATACAATAGTGTTTAAGCTGGACAAAAACAGTGTTTAAGCTGGACAAAAAAACAGCATACATGGTGTTTAAACTGGACAAAAAAAATAGCCGCTTCTTATGCTCCCAAAACAGCCACAGCCCTTTGCAATCAATCCAACGAATCAGCCCTGCATTAAATTAGAAGTAACTTTCAAAACAATTTAAAATTTCTGAAACATGTGATAATATCAATATTATTTACCTGGACTATGGTTTCACCCTTGGTCTCCAATTGAATTATATCTTCGGTTAATTCAAATAAACTTAACTCATCATCACCTGCAAAGATAAGTAGGTAAAATCCAATTAAAGAAATTTAACAATTAATTATGTAAAGATATAAATTATTACTCAGTCAACTCGATTATACCTTTTACTCCAAATAACTAATCTCTTGTGCAAATCAAAGCCTCTACCGTCTCAGCTTTTAAAGCACTTCGATATCGATGAAGAACACGGCCTCCATTGCTAAATGCGGATTCCGATGCTACGGTTGAGATTGGAATGCTCAAAATGTCACGGGCCATGCAAGCAAGTTCTGGAAAGCGTGGAAAGCGATATTGATGCGCTTTCCAAAAACTAAGAACATCCAACTCTTCCTCCAAATCACTTCTCGGCTCATCCAAATACATTTCAAGTTGCGTCTTTTGCGCACAAGCATATTCTAGACTCTCATATGCAGAAAATTCCTATATTTAAACAACAATAGCCAATTAAGTAAAGAATAATAGCCAATTAGGTAAAATTTAAAGAGAAGAATATATGAATTAAAAAACTCTTTAACAAGATTACCTTAAACATGCTTTTTGTGCTTCTACTAAGTATTGTTTCTTTCCTCCTCTCCAATGTGAGATTAGCACTAACACTCTCCTCAAAAGAGGTGGATGTAGAAGGTGATTTTGACACATACTCACCAAAAAGAGCAACCATCTTTTCACAAACAAGAGCACTTTGATATGAATCGGTGCCATAAAGTTTCTTACATGCAAACTCGACATATTGTAACTTATAACGAGGATCTAAAATTTCCCCCATTGCCAAAATCAAACTATAATCACATTAATATTTTGAAAACTTGGCATACATTTTACAAACATCTCCCTCATAAATTCATCTGGGCTTTTCATTTCTTCTTTTAACGTTAATTCAACCATGGAAATAGAAGGAAAATACAAGTTTGAAGTGGGGTATTTGTTTCACGAAAAAATACAACAACATAAAAAACTTCCAAAAACCTAAATATTTTTTCAATTTTACCCCACTCTTCTTGATTTGGACAATGTGTGAAATTAGACTCGCTCAATGGTAAACGAAAAAATATTGTTTTCACACACTCACGAACATTTCCCACCCCCTCATCTATTGTTTTCAACCCATCTTTCACAATTAAATTCAAAACATGTGCACAACATCGGACATAAAAAAACTCACCGTTACTCAAAAGTGCACTCTCATTATTTAGTCGACTTTTTAACAACTCTACAAATGTATCATTACTTGATGCATTATTCAATGTCATAGTAAATAATTTCTTTCCAATCCCCCATTCTGCCAACAAAGAAGATATTTTTTCAGTCAAGCAAATGTCGTTATGTCGAGGTGGCATAAATTGAAAATTTAGAATTCTTTTCTCCAATTTCCACACTTTATCAATAAAATGTGAAGTAACACAAACAAAACCATCGGTGTTTATGGAGGACCACAAATCAGATGTCGAGGAAATTTTGCCGGGAGCAACTTCAAGCATGTGCTTGATATTAATATTTTCCTTTTTATGCATTTTTAACACATCGTCTTTAACGGTATTCCTTGAGATGGTGATGACATCTTCATACAAGTATCGAAAAATCGCTCTAATGCCTTCATATTCAACAAATTGAAAGGGCAAGTCATGTAAAATGATGGCCTCACTAACTAGTTCACGGAATTTTTCAGCCTTAAATTTTGTGCTACGCATTGCCAAAGACCCTTGTTTAGGATTCATAACTAATTGCCCTATATCACCCCTATCCCTCTTTAGGCACTTTTTCAAATGATTTCTCAAACTTCCGGTTCCGGTTTTAGTTTCACATATATAGTCTTCCACATTTTTTGCATTTAGCCCTTTCTCTACCGTCATCTCCAATTGGAAGTATATCAAAGTATAACCATACCCGAGACGAGCGTTCTCTTTTACGATTAACTTTATGATCGTCTCCCATTGATTCAACTTTAATTGGAACATCGACAGTATGAACATCATCATCTTCTCAAGAACCGTCCTCTCCAATCCCCTCCTCTTCTATCTAAAACAACAAAAATGAAAAGATAGTAACTAATCACAACAGAAAAAATGAAAAGATCATTCTTATAAATCAATCGCAGCAGTAAGCCCAGATGGAAACAATCACGACAGCAAAACAATCTCAAATGGTTTCTTTGAGGTATCACGACAGCGAAAATGAAATAAATCAAAATCACGGTTGTGACACCCGCCTAATAAAATACCGGGCGATCACTCCTATATCAAATTAAAACAGGAGTCTCGTATGGATCATTCTTAGCATCACTGTCGAAAATCCATTTTAATTACTAATAACCTATTAGGCTGGCGTCAAAATTTTTACTTAACTACTCTTTTTAAACAACTACAATTAAAACATCCACACAGTTTGCGTAAATGAAACTGAAATAAAATAAAATAACCGAACACTCGGTCAAAATATACAACCATATCGCATACCGCACTAAAAGGCGGTAAAGAATAAATAAATGTAATTGGCCCGAATGTTTATACAGTACCTCCTATCTAGAGTACAATGATAGAAGCGTCTATCGAGAACCTGCACGCATCCACAGCTGCTGCAGCTGACGTCTGACTCGAAAGAAGTGCCATGCAGGCGTCCCTGTGTCTGGACACCTATATAGTATATATATATAGCAAGAAAGGAAAGGTACATAAACGGGTCAGAGCCCGAGTTTGAAAATATTTTGCAAGTGCATAAATGCTTTATTTTTAGAAAAAGGTTTTATCTCATATTTAAATTGGTATCGCTCTCCCATGAGATACCCCTCACCTCTCTTCTAATAGTGCACACCTAGCGCATCTATCTAGAACATTCTAGTTAAGCTATCCCACCTAACTAAACTAATTCACCCATCTACTAAAAACGTATACCACCCAAGTACTAAGGGCTAAACTTCTCTCCATTCTCAACAGTGCGCTAAGTTCGTGCGTGGGGTGTCTCGCGAAGCGAAATCCAAACAAGGACCCCCCCCATACACTACTACTTGGCAGGGTTAATGGTAGAGATCCGTTAAGCCTGTAGTACAAAACTAATGTATTAATATACATATCATATTCATTTTTTTATATACATCTTTACAATATACCTCCGGATAATATCTCCCGGACTGAGGTTTACCAATTCAATTTACAAAGTATTTATCAATACTTTTCATTTTTCTCTCAAAACTTTCCATTTCCTTTCTTATATCCGGGAAAAGTATATAAAAGCCAATTCATTATCATGAATTGCTTCAGCATATCATATAACTTTTTAAAAGCCAGTTTTATTATCATAAGAATGCTTTTCTGTTCCATAATATCCCATTCCCTTTTTATATCCAGGAAATGTATATAAAAGCCATTTTTATTATCATAAAAATGCTTTTTCCGTAACACATGCTTCCATTTCCCTTCTTCCATCCGGGAAATGTATCCGAAGCCAAATCGTTTATCCCATTTCCCTTCTTCCATCCAGGAAATGTATTTAAAGCCAATTTATTATCATGAATTGCTTTAACATATCTAAGACCGTCCGTCCGGGTTTCCCCACTGGACGCGCCCCTAAATGGCTATCATCTTCCAGGGCCTATCAAACAAGACAACCTGGGAACCTACCGAAACGTCGGGAAGCGGCCATATGCCTGCGGGATAGTTATGACCACACCCAAAATCACCTAACCAGCACAGTAAACATAAATAATCGCCCATATGGCCTATATGACTATATCCACCCTGCATTCATTAGCCAGGGGGCTTCACCATTCGCACGCAACTTCCCTTATGATAGCGATTTAGAGAGGTGTGTATCCATAAATTATTATTTATGAAAATCATTTATCTTTCCATTTTGAAAACATTTATCTTTACATTTTCAAAAGTCATCTACATCATATCATATATATACTTTAATCACATAGTGTGTGTATATATATATATATATATATATATATATATATATATATATATATATTCATCCTCGAATATATATATATGGCCATAATTGCCAATTACATCTAGCGATGACCATTAATCCCAAAGATATAAATCCCTAGAAATCACTTCCTAGGTTTCACCAAGATGTATTCAACTCACATACATTCAAACACATACATACTTATGCTCAATGATAGCCGAACTCTCTCTTTCAAATTTTGTTCGTCCCGAACGTTAACTATGTTCGTTCCCCGGATTAGACCTACACCAATCCAAGGCCTTCTCTTTCATCTAAAGGTTTACTAACCCTCAAAACCATCATTTAGGAGTCTCGATATCATAACTAGGGTCCCCCATATAAATCCCCAAATTGTAATTTAACTCCCCATACTCTTAAGAGGAGAAAACTGGCAAATCTGACCAAAGCGAATCGATTCGCCCCAATTGCGAATCGATTCGGGTAGGCGAATCGATTCGGCCCCCAATCCGAATCGATTCGGAAAGTGTTCTGCAAGCAGGTCCTTAATGGCGAATCGATTCGGTCTAAATCCGAATCGATTCGGTCCACTGCAGAAACACAGACCCCCTTAGGCGAATCGATTCGGCCTGGACCCGAATAGATTCGGCCTGTTCGAGGGGCACTATTTGGGCAATTTTTCAATCTCCAAAATACCCAAAACTCAATCCAAATTCATTTTCATGGTTTCTAATCTACACCAAAAATCATCCCAAACATCTACACAATTAATTCTAGCCTTTATTTTTCCAATTTCCGATTTGATGATTTCAACCCCGGAAACACTATCTTATAAAAATCATATCAAATCGTAGAAAAATCAGAAAAATACGCGGTCAGCGCCCACGCGACCGTATCGAAAAGATCTACAACTTTCGTGTTTTGGCCAAGAGCAAAATCAATTCTCTTCCTGGCCGAAATAGCCCCACAAGCTACGGGTTTACTATTCATCGTCTTCCCCCAAATCCCAAACTCTATTTTTCTCCATTTTTGTTGTTTCTAACCTTATCCAACAACTCAATAAACATCTAATCTATGTTTTACAACTAACACATCGATTATTTTGGGGTATTAAACCATTTACCTTAGATTTAAACCCTAAAACCATAAAAACCTAGTTTTGGCATTTCTCCCATTTCAATTCAATCTTACACTCCATTAACATGGTTTTAACACTAGAAATCATTAAGAGTTTACATTACATCAATATGTAAACTCATATCCAATTTTCCCAAATTTATTTTAAGGTTTCTAACCCAAAAATCATATTTTTACCAACTATGATATGAGATAATTGCACAAAATGAAATAAAGCAAGTAAACACTTGCCTCGTGGATAAAATCCGACGATCCTGAGTCGAGTCTGGCGGAGTTTGGCCGGAGTTTCCCCTTTTCTCCTCTTTTCTCTCCTCCTCTCTCTCTTCTCTCTTTTCTTTCTCTTTTCTTCCCCCTCTCCCTCCTTATATAGAAAGAAAAAGGGTTTTAACCCTTAAAACCCCAAAACGACTCGTTTACTCAATTACGAGCCCTTTTTAACTCTAAAATTCTCCGAAACTCAATTTCGACAATCGGACACTCTTTTCCGACTATCTCGGACATTCCGAGACTCACGGCGCAGTCGAAATTCCCATCCGAGGTACTTGACCGCAAATCACTGTTTCAACGCAAAATAAATAAATGCAGTATTCCCATTAAAATATTTTCTTCTGTCGCTTTACCCAACGGCGACATATTATTAAAATACTCCAATTCATTTACTTAATCCCAAAATAAACATATTATCCATCAATAATCATCTAATCCTCGAAAATCCCAAAAATCACTATTCACGATAATTTCTCCAAATTCCAATTTATACTCAATTATGGGATTTAATTGTCTCCAAAAGGACGGGTTGTTACAACGGCAGCAAAAATGAAATAAAGAACGAATATAGACCAAAATAATTATAAATCAAAATTTTCAAACTAACCTCATCATTTTCATCAAGATCTGGTTCAATCTCAAATGGTTTCTTTTGAGGTATCAAAAATAACTTTTAATTTCTTCTTTGCATGCATTTTAGAGTGGGAAGATGATGGTGTGGTGGTTTTTTGTAGGGAAAAACCGTCCGGGGGTTGAGAGATGAGGTGCGGTGGGGCGGTGGGAAGATGATGGTGTGGTTGGGCGGCTGTTGAGAATGGGAGATGAGGAGAGGGTGAGTGAGTTAGAGAGAGAGACGTTAGGGTGAGGAAGAGGGAAATGTGTGTGGCCGTGAGTTTTTGTTAGGGTGAATTAGATATTAGGGTTTTAAGAGTTAAAATGTGATAGGTTCAGCTTTTGACAAGTGTAGGGCTAGGATCCATTTAATTTTTAAATGGGTTTAATTAGGTTTAATTGGGTCGTGTCAATTGGGTCAATTTCGTGTTAATCTCTTTGACACGATACGACACGACTTCGTGATAAAAAATATGAACACGAACACGACAAGTCGTGTTTTTCGGGCCAATTTCATGTCGTGTTGTCGCGCCGTGTTAAAGTTTGCCACCCTAAGTCTCTCCTCATATGAGATGTCGAGCTGCAAATCAATCTCCTTCAATGGAATATGTCAATATGCCATCTCACTCCTCCGATATTTCTTCAATGACAACACATGAAATACGTTGTGAATCCGCTGTAGCTGCTCTGGCAGTGCGAGCCTATATGCAACTGGCCCTATCCTATCGATGATCGGGAAATGCCCCACATACCTCGGCGCTAGATGATATTCATTCATGATGACGTGCGGTCACGTTTACAGCTTATGTATGCCTCCTATAAGGAACAAGCGGATTCTCATTGCCGATCCTTTGTTTTTCAGTCTAGGGATCTTGTTATGGTATATCTTCGGCGCGAGCGGCGGGTGGGAAAAGCCACCAAGTTACAGATACACCGCTTCGGTCCTTTTCCTCTTCTCCGTGTTTGTGGTGATAATGCGTATGAGCTAGCCCTGCTCGTGGGTTATAGGACACATCTCACATTTAATATGGCGGATTTGACTCCGTTTCGGGGTTCACATGTTCTCCCAATTTCCCTCCCTGTGGATCCCACACAGCCTGTACGCACCCAAGTTGACAGTGTTGAGGGCATTTTGGATTTTGCGATGATGACGATGCTTGCGGGCCTCCTTGTTCGTTATCTGATTCATTGGTTGGGACGCTAGAGTGATGATTCATAGATTACTGAGGTCACATTGCAACATGTTGCCAGAGACTTCTACGATCATGACCATTCCTAGGAGGATATGTCGATGCTTCGTTATGGGGGAGAGTGACGTAGGAGCGTAGTCATTTAGTTTTTATTTTTCTGTCATTATTTTGCTCATTTAATTATGTAGGGTATTTTAGTCTTTTCTGGGTCCTTATGCTTATAAAAGGACCCCTAGTTGCCTAGTCTTCATTAGTATTGTTATGTTTTAGGTAGAGCTTAGAGAGCGAATTAATAGAGATTTGCTATTTCATTGTTTTATTTAAGTGGGTGTGTAATTAATTTGTACGTCATCCATTGCGTTCACATCAATTTATATCTGTTTAATCACACAAATTGACTGTCTTGGAACCAGTTTGAGAGTGCAGCTACAGCGGAAATATTGCGACTACTCAAATAAAAAACCAATTTTAATTAAACCCAAATTTTAGTTAAACCCTAAGACATGCATCTAGATGATTTATCACATAAAATATAGCATGCAGGATAAAAATAAACAATTTCAGGAAAAATCCCCCAAAGGGGCAAAACCTTTTATTTCACTATAATTTGTAAGAGAACGGCTTACAATCGGATTACAATGAAATACAGTTTGACTAAGAATTACCCTCAGGTATCGGATTCTGTAGTCAGCGGCTGGAAATATCCCTTTCCAGGAGGGCAGCAATGAATCCACACGCAGCGAACCCACATGAACCTCAGTCCAATCAACAAAGGAAGAACCGCAGCACTCCTCAATGACACGCAGCCATGAAACTTTGTAGAGACTCCCTCAGCAATGACACGCAGTCCTCTGTTGAAAAGATCTCTCCACAAAGATGATCAACAACAAAGTTTGTGTTCTAGGGTTCCAAAAGATTCACAAAAGTAATTGGGATTTTTGGTGTGAATCAAAAAGAGTCTTGGGACTCAAAAAGGTGAAGACTTAGAGTATTTAGGACTCTGAAAATCGTCTTGAAAAAGTCTTAAAAAATAACTCCCCGAAGTTGGCTTTAAATAGGAAAACTTTGAGCCTAAAAAATCTGCAGCGAATCTGGCCGAATTTATCCCAGTCGGACCGGTCCGGTTCTGAGGCGGATCGGTCCGTTTTTCCCAGAAAAATAAAATCCTTTTAAAAGCCTCATTTTGCTTGAAAAAACTTACTTCTTATTTATATAAAAAACATTTTATAAAAATTTCCCAATACTAAATATGAACTTTAAGGAACGTAAAAACAAAATTTTACCAAGTTCATTCTTGCAGAGGCTATGATGATGAAGATGCTTTGATATTCGGATCCGTTGATGTAGATGCGATCTTGAGTTTCTTCAACGGTGTAACGGCGTACGACATATAAATTGATAATGGACAAAAATGTCCTTACACAGTTCCTTAATAATTCTCTCTTTAAATCCTTTGATGCGCCTTTTGGAGAATTAGATGGCGGTTTAGAAGTTCTTGAGCACCATTTCAGGTGCACTGATATTTCTTTGATCATCAGATTATGTAACAATAGTGGTAGCAGTAAAGTATAAATGTTTTTTAAGTAATAGGAAGCCACTTCTTCACTTTATTTTAATGTGTATATATATCTTTGATTACATGTTGGTGGAAGATATTTCATCCATGTTGACATGTGAGAATTTGTTACAGAATTTCTTCAGATTATCGCCAGGGTTTTGTTTGGCTGATGGACTAGCTTCACTCGCTCTTTTACGCCAAGGGATGAAAAATGGGTTGAGTGATGAAGTCTTCAGCTGGAATGTTACTGGTGCTTCTATATGTTATTTGGCTGTCGAGGTACTTTTTCTGAACTCATGACTGCATAGAATTCATCTGCTATTATGCACAGTTACAGTTTTGTCACTTGTCTACAAATACTCTCTTTAGTGGTAATAGAAGTGAGTAGTATTCGTATCTCTCTCTTGTACATATTATAAAGTTTGAGTGTAGTTTAGTTTCCTTCTAATCTATGTTTAGACGCTAGTTATCGTTTTTATATTGCTCTCATGTAATTCTTATATTAGTAGAACGTAGTATCCTGCACAATTACAACGACCTCTCTCTCTCTCTCTCTCTCTCTCTCTCTCTCTCTATATATATATATATATATATATATCCCTGTTAGACATTGAACTTTCGGAATCGAATCATCATTCTTCTTGTTTGGCATTCGTGCTACTATCTTTTGATGCTGTAAGATGATACCTGATAGAATGATGCATAGTTACAATGAAAACATACAAATGAGCATCTACAAATTTCCACAGTTCTCATTTAAGGTAATCATCAAATTTTTAGTCTTCAAATAATTCAAGCATATTCATCGTCTTTTTAATAAATAAAATACATTATGAAAATATTTAGGAAACTACCCTTACAACTTTATGAAAGAAGAATTTTATTGAGGAATATTAGAGAAATTACTGATATAGGACAACAGGAAGTCTTTCAAAAGACTAGGGTAGAGAAAGAAAAGAAACAGTTTGTCAAGAGAAAAGAAAATCTGTGGAAGTACCTGAGACCTCATAGAGGTTCTTGCATCAACTTTTCGTGTGGGGGAAGACCTTGCCTCTTTCTAGTTGTTTCCTTTCCACTTTTCTTTCTTGAGAACTGCTATCTTGTACTTCGCATCGATCTCACATCAATCAGTGTAATGACCCTGGGATATTGGAAAAGTATTAGTTTAATAACTAATAGTTATTAGTTTAAGTAGTTAGATTAGTTAGATTTGACATGATGTCATGAGGGAAGCATGTGAGAGAATATAGTAGAATGTTCTAGAAGTGGGTTCACCTCTTGTATAAATACACAACTCTTGTATTACAAAAGAAATCAATGAAATGTATTAATGAGCTAATGCTTTAGGCTCTATTCTTAATTGAGTAGAGAGAGGTCCTTCTTTGTGTATCAAAGTTGGAATTAGGCTAGTTCATCCTGTTGTAAGGTGGATTAGAATTTATCCTTTCAATTCCTTGTTGTTTTTCTGTATTTCAGGATTAATTCACTGTTGTGTTCCATTAAAATAAGTGGGAACATGACTATTCGTATCCAAAAATGGAAGAGACAAAGATTGAGGGAAAAAAGAATCCCCATAAGTCTAGTCTCGTCCATGAATATCAAACATCCTCCTACATAAATTAAAATCAACAATTAGTCACAAATACGTAAATATTTAGATATTTTAAATAATTAAAAATAAAAATAAAATTAGTACGTTAGCAATATGCCAAGTCCGCCGCACTTCAGAATAACTAATCGTACAATGTAATGCATATTAAATAATGGTTTGAACGTATCTGATTGGTACATATTGTTAATCTTATTTTTTTAAAATTTTATGTATTTTTTTCGGAATTTTTCGCGCTCTCTAAATTGCGTATCTTTGCGTATCACTCGATACCGCGACCGAGTTAAAAATCGAGTGTCCGATACCGGGACCAATACCGAGACTTTGAACCATGGTTCCACACCTACATCTCTAAAACTCGGTGGTGACTAAAATGAAAGACTCCATACTCGAGTGGGAAATTAAACCGGGTAAACTAATGTATTCCAACGTCACTAATGTATTCCACACGTCACTAATGTATTCCAACCAGTGTTTAAAAAGGCGCAAGAGGCGTACGCCTCGAGGCGAGGCGCTGAAAAAACGCCTCGAGGCTTAAGCCTCAGGGCTGAATTTGAGGCTTACGCCTCAATGCGCCTCGATGCGCCTCACGCCTCGCCTCACGCCTTTTTCCTGAGGCGCGAAAAAAAAAAAAAAAAAAAAAAAAAAAAAAAAAATCTTTCATTACAAAGTCTGTTTTTTTATAGGTTAAAATTCTTCATTTTTCTAAAATTGCACCTAACTTAAAAAAATGTTGTTTTAATCTACTAACTCTTATTCTTTTTTTATTTTAGTTTAGTTTTAAAGTTGCACTTAATTTTGTTTTTCTTTACTAATTTGTTTGAAATAAGTGTATAAATTTGTTTGAGACTATATTTTGTTACAAATATATAGTTTGTTTGAAATAAATGTACAAAATTAACTTCAATATGACTTTTTTTTAAAAGGTTTCTATTTTTTGGTTTTCAACTTATATTAATATGTTTTAACTTAGGTTAATATGTTTTATTATTTTTTTAATAAAGTTGCTATTTTTTTAATCTTAGCTTGAAAATCAATGTTTTTTTAATAAATTTGATTGTTAAGTTCCATTGATTAATTTATTGTCATATTATAAAAGAACCAATATGTGAATGAAGCTAAAAAAATGATTTTGCCAATACGATTTTGCATTGATTAATTTATTGTCATATTTAAAATAACCAATATGTTCAAATTGATTTTCTTTTTCTAAAAAGTTATATTGGGGGGAACAAAAAAATGTCAAACTATGTGAGAAAGCCCTCAAGGATGATTTTTTTGTAGTTTTATTTTATATTTCTTTGTTATTTTATTTTTATGGTTTTATTAGTATTTTTTTAATATTATTTTGCTCTTTTTTTTTTTCTTTTCGGTGAGGCTTACGCCTCAAGCGCCTCGAGGCTTACGCCTCGCCTCGCCGCGACTAAAACGCCTCGCCTCGCCTTTCGCCTTTTTAAACATTGATTCCAACGTCTTTTATACTTTATATTTAAGTTCTCAAATTCCCTTAAATTACTTCTAAATGTTATACTACTTTTAAAAGGGAGGGGGTGAGGCATAGATTCTCCACAAAAATCAAAAGGAAGAATTTTATTCCACTCACATCACTTAAAGAAGTACACTTTAGGCATATTTTTCGATGCCCTTAAATTAGGATTGTACTCATTTAGAATATTACAAGTATTATGCTGTCAGAATAATAATTTGTTAATATGGGCTCCTTATAATCGAACTTTGGGAAACTTAAAATATGAAAGTTGTTCAGAATGTGATTTCCTACAAAAACACGCGAAACGTCTCAATTTACGCCTTCTACTGGGGTTAAAAGTTCACTTTTTTTATAATGTTACTACAGGTCGACAAATATACTTAGTCCGGTGTTTCTCATTTTCAGGTCGTAAATGATCTTTTGGGGATTTCTTTAAAACGAGAGACTTTTAGGAAATTACATTTTACATAATACTATGAAGTTTCATAATTTTCTGATTATAGTTCGTATTTCTAAAAAATCCGAGAGTATCCTAGATTGTCAACATAATTCATAAACCCAAAATGAAGAAGTTAATTTACTAGAATCCCAATTCCCCAAAGTATGAATTCTAAATAAAATTTAACATAGTAAGCGATGAATTTAATCTACTATCATGATTTTCAACACATATAATTCATTCAATGTTAGATTTGACATTTAAATCGTACCAAGAATGTACAATTCATAATCCAATTGAACAATACCAAATTATGATAAATTAATCAAGTGTATAATTTCATAAATAGATTCATTAATTTATTCACCCAAAATCAGAATTTATAAAGGTGTGATCAAAACAAGATAAACCTTAATTTTTTCTACATAAATTTCAGAATTTATAAAAAACTCTTTTGGTAGAAAATACTATTTAACTCATGAGAGGAGAGAGTATAATTATCTTATCTCGATGTTGAAAACCTCCAAAAAGAATAAGCAAATATCGTACCTCTCAATTCATGAAAATAATCCCCCGAATGTGTAGAAGAATTCCCTCTTCAAAAGGAGTTGAATTGGCCCTCCAAGAATCATTTAGAATTGATCCGAAGTTGTCCTAAATATCTTTTCAGAAAAATACAATTTTGGTTAGGATAAACAGTATAATTTTTTTTAGATGTAATGGCGTAATTTGGGTGGAAAATGGATTAAGTTTTTGGGTTGAGTTGTGTATTGAAATGGAAATGGTAGTAGAGAATGAAGAGAATTGTTGGTTTATAAGAATGAGCATCCTATGCTCATCATTTTATTTTAATTTTTAAATTGTAATTACTATTTAGGATTCTATGTGAATAGTAAATACTATTTGAGTAAAAAATACTATTTAGCTAACTATGAAAATAGTAAATACTATCGAATAGTAAGCATCCAATATTGACCAGTAAATACTATTCACATTTTTAAAAATTATTTCAAATTCAATTCCCATTGAAATAATCAATTAAATCAATAAAACTTTAATCAATTAAAAAAAATTCCCTAAATTTAATATTTAACTAATAATAAATACCCCATAAATTATGGGGTATAACACCTTACTGTGTATTAGAGACGAAAACTAAATGGACAGCACAATTTTTCGACACCTCTTCTTATATCGGTGAGAACGACGCATTCCATCATTTCCTTGCTTCAATTTCATTGGTGGAGTGTGAGGGCATGAAGATATTGCATAATGGAGTTTTATTGGAATACTTGAGAACTGTGGAGCATGAGCAGGAGACCTCAATTTTTTTTGAGAGTGTGCTTCATTCTTTTTGTGATGTAGTGCTTTTGGGAAATGTGACTGGACCAGTGAGGGTTCCCATTCTTATTGTGTGGTGTGCATTGGTTGGTGTGATGCGAAGTGGATATATTGATTTTTGGAATGACATGGTCAGGTTTGATCAGGGGTAAGCAAGTTGGTATTTGAGATTCCATCCTTGAGGACAAGGACATCTTGAAGGGGAATGGAATGTAATGACCCTGGGATATTAGAAAAGTATTAGTTTAATAACTATTAGTTATTAGTTTAAGTAGTTAGATTTGTTAGAGAATGAAATAAATTAGTTAGATTTGACATGATGTCATGAGGGAAGCATGTGAGAGAATATAGTAGAATGTTCTAGAAGTGGGTTCACCTCTTGTATAAATACACAACTCTTTTATTACAAAAGAAATCAATGAAATGTATTAATGAGAAAATGCTTTAGGCTCTCTATTCTTAATTGAGTAGAGAGAGGTCCTTCTTTGTGTATCAAAGTTGGAATTAGGCTAGTTCATCTTGTTCCAAGGTGGATAATAATTTATCCTTTCAATTCCTTGTTATTTTTCTATATTTCAGTATTAATTCTTTGTTGTGTTCCATTAAAATAATTGGGGACATGACAATCAGTTTCATAATGATTCAGTGATATTGCGCGTTTTGCCTGAACCAAGGAAATATATGATCCAAAATGGATCTTGTTCTATCTTTGATCAGAGATTACTCTATGAAAAATACGAAATCGAAGTTTGAAGAAGGGGAAGGAGGAAGAACCCTCAGACTCGCAACAGATTGAAGAGGATCTATTTAATCACATACTTTCGACATCATTGAACTCATTATTTATATTCTTTAACAATTTCCTTGGATGCCTAAGCAAACATTGCAAATCTTTCTTTCGTGGCAAACCCACACGCTTTATTGCACTACACATCTTTTAAGTCAGATGTGGTAGATCTAGTCTAATGAAGCTGTCTTTGGGTTCTAATCTTCAATTAAGTGTATAAATTCATATATTTTGTAATGCATTCAACTTACGAAAGAGGGGATAATATCTGGAAGAAGGGTAGCTTAAACACCTAGAACTCCAAAACGAAGGGGATAGATAGGGAAATGCTGTAGCAAGCTTAAATATACTGAAAATATCAAAAGGCGGCGTGGATGTTGCTTGAAATAATCCTTTTATCAGGCACAAGGGTTGTCATAACAAAAATTTAATCCTCGATCTACATAAAAATCCAATGGGTTGCTTTTCTTTGAGGCAGAATAAAAAATATTGAAATGACAAATAAACCTTAAATCGATTCATGATAACTTAGAATTCACATAACTTACAAAATCGGAGCAGAGTGACAAAACACCCTTAGTAGAGCATAAACTACTTCCTGCAAAGTTAAACAATGAATGGAAAATAAAGAGATATTCTTGACTTAAAATAAATTAAATTCAACACACATGCTTCAGGAATAAAGAGAGGAAATAATAATGGAAGAATAAAAAGACTGAATGTCTTCTTCATTGTGATATAGCAAGAGAGTTACGGAGTTTGGCCAATGGGATTTTCTAGGTTTTGCTCTGTAAAGTGTTGGAGCCCGTTCATTGTTGGTATCTTTCAAGCTCAAGTCAACCAACCCTTTTGGTCACCCTAAGCTTGACAAGTGCTTCGCTGTAGCAAAACAGTCCATGGTTCAGTTGAATGCCAAAGCTGTGTTGTGTTGATGAAATTAATGAGTGTGTTGATGGTCTTCCTCCTACTTCTGGTGATGACTATCATAAATGGTTGTATTGAGTTGTGTGCGATTTTGTTTATAATCCACACCCTCATAATCTGTTTAAAAACTGAGTCTACTCGCATCGTCCAGGGCAAGCCGTGAATGATGATCATCGACCGAGGTATTCACAACAATATGGTGTCGAGTAAGATAGTTTGAGAATTTGTGATTACAATCTCAGCTCAACTTTCTCCCTACTCCATTACATGATACAATATGAACGCTGTCAACAGATCCCGGTCAATGCACATTTTCTTCTCAATTGGAAACTAAAGGGTCTAGTTTTATCTGATGTTGTAATGTCAATGGGTGTCATGTTCTCCTTCACAGCCCTTGGCAATTTGATGTTGATGCTCTGTATTGATGCAAGGTGAACACATAAACCTTTGTTAAGAACGGTTTGAAGATTTTTCATAAACGTTCCTATGCCAAACCACGTGCTATCCTCCTTAAACCAATAGTAGAAATTGTTTGATCTCCACAACATCGAAGCTGCATAGGATTCTAGAGAGTTAATTAACCTTCTATTCCTGATTCTATTATTGTGCTTCCCAGTGGCGGAGCGAGGATTTTAGATCAGGACGGGCTAAGAACTAACTTAAATATTATTTGAATGAAGCAAATGCAAAAACCAAAACTTTTAGACAATAGCATACCAAAATTCTAGATTCAAAATAGGCAAAAGAGCATTTTTCGCTATATTTAGTCACATGTGACACAAAAAATACATCATATGAGCTAATGAAGTTGAACCCTACGATCCTTTCGTGAATCAAAATCATCTATTAGCAAATCCAAATCAATGCCTTCAGCAAGCTCTCTTTCTATTGTGAGTATCATGCAATTCTAGGTAATCATCACTCATCTTGTTACGGAGAGTTGTTTTTACAAGTTTCATAGTTGAAAAGGCACGTCCTGTTGATGGATACGGGAAGAGTCAATACAAGACGAATCAATCTATCAACCAATGAATATATATCCCTTTTCCTTGTTTCAGCTGATGTTCTACACACAATTCACAATTCAGAGATTTTGGACAAATTTTGAAAATTAGGATGATTTGGAATATCAAGCTCATAGTGTTGCAACTGACGCCTCAATGTGGATACATCATCTTTGGAAAAATCACGAGGATAAAATTTTTCTGCAAGCTTACATATATCATTAATGTTAAATGACTTACAAGCATCACGAGGATCCCAAGCAGAGCTGAGAGTAAGAATTTCCATTGCCCCCTCGGAAAATCTACAATTTAACTCCATTATTTGAAAGTCGATCGCAGCATTGAAAGTATCGACTTGGTAAAAATGATAAATTGTTATATTATCGCGTTGCTGATAAGAGCGCCGAGTGCCCACTTTATAAGAAGCGTCCATATTTGGGATAGAAAATATACATAGATATAGAGTTTTGTATCTTTTTATATCTCTCGAGAATCCCATTTTCACTTAGAAGTCCTGTTGGATCGGATTCTAACAAATCTTTCAAGAATTTATAAGAAAAATTTTCTTTATTAAATTAGAAGACAAGAACAAAAGACGTAGAAAATAATAATAAGAAAGGCTATTATCTCAATGCCATGTCTGTCGCAAAATGACTGCACTTTATCAACGAAGGAATTCCAACCAGTTTCTCTTTAACTTTTGAAGAAGTTTTTTTGTTGATGAAACAAGTTGCATAACATTCACAATGTCTTGAGACTTTTGCTGAAGTGCTTGACAAAGTATATCAGTGATCCCCATAATCTCATTCAATAAATGTAAAATAAATAAAAATTCAAATGAGGTCATTGCATCATAAGCACCTTTAGCCTCAGAATGTGTAGGATGATTAGCACCATTTAACCAAATATTTTCAACAATTTCACAAGATGGGCCAAACAAATCAATCAAACTACGAACAAAACTTAATTGAGGACTCAATTGAGAGCTCCAACAAGTGGCTCCCGCATGATGTAATGTCTTCCTTTAATTAACACCTCTTCCTGTTGAAGTTCACCAAGTGCTACCTTATATGCAATTTCAGCAACTTGTCTCGATTGTAATTCACTTTGACGTTTTGGAGAAGGCCAACAATATTCACAACAATATTCAACTTTGAGAAGAACAACCACATATCTTGCACATCTGTCGATGCCGAATGCCAGTTGTAACTGGTGGACAAAGCAATGCACATAATAAGCACGTAGACACTCCTTAAGAAATAGTGCTTGCAATCCATTTCAAGCTCCCCACATATTACTAGCTCCATCATACCCTTGACCCCGCATTTTATCAATATGAAGATCATAACAAGAAAGTACCCCAACAATTTCTTTTTTGAGTGTCAAAGCAGTGGTGTCTTCTACACTCACAATACCAAAAAATCGTTTACGTGCCACCCCTCCCTCATCAACAAATCTTATGACAATGGCCATTTGCTCTTTAATAGAGACATCTTCTTGTGCTTCATCAACCAAAATACAATAATTCCCATCACCAATTTCTTTACGGATCTTACTTCACATTATCACCAAGAATATTCAAGATTTCTTTTTGAATCATTGGAGAGGTATCCTTCGCATTCCTGGAGCGTTTTTTAAGACAACCTCAACAACTTTCTCATCATGATTCGCTGTGTATTTTATCAATTCAACGAAATTTCCAGCATTTAGTGCGTTGGGAGTTTCATCATGACCTCTAAATGCACATGCTTGAAATGCAAGCCAACGTGCACATTCAATTGATGTCTTAAGACGCAATCGATTCTTTTCAACTTCTTTGGATTGCGAATTCAAAACCCTCCGAATGTGTTGAAAAGGTTTCATTAAATCTTCAGCTGCCTAGACATCACTCGTATGGACTGAAGGGGTACAACCCATGCGTTTCAGAAAAGAATATTTGGGGCCACCAACCCTTTTCCAGCTTTGAAACCTTTCAACGGTAAATACCGACCGAGTGGATGGATTACTTTCAAACAAGAAACAATAAAAACAATATGCTCTATTTTTTGCAATAGAGTACACAAGCCAAGGTATTTTTGAAACCAACTACTTTGAAGACGAATTTGTTTTCCGTCTTGGTTGGGTAGATATTCTTTAAGTATGGGTTGATAAGGTCCCATTTTTAGATATTTCTTTCGAATCTCATGCCGGTCATCAATGGGTTGTTGCCATATTTGTAGACGCAATCCAGGATCTCGAGTGAAAGTGTTGTCTTCTTCAGCAGGTTCAACCCTTTGAATTTTAGGAGGTGGCTCGAGGGAGATTGAACGAGTATCATCCGTCAATATAGAAGCATGTGAATCATTTTTTGGTTTAAAAAATGATAACAATGTTTTTCTTGACATTAGACTCTAAAGTAATGTCAAAAATAATATAAATTAGTTAATAATAAAAAAATAATCATCAAAGAACCCTAATTATTTTTATTTAGGGTAAAAATAATAGTGGATATTAAATGTTAATAAAAAAAAATCAGTAGTGCACTGTGACACCCCGCCTAATTAAATACCGGGCGATCACTCATTTATTAAATTAAAATCAAGGTGAACAGTTGGTTCATTTTTAGCATCACTGTCGTAAAAATAACTTTTCCAATTTAAACACCCTAATTAATTAAGCTAAGTGTCAAAACCATTTTTAGACATTACTCTCCAAATTTTATTTTATAAACCAAGATTTAAATATTTACAACAATTCAATATTAAAGAATCACACTACAATTATCCTGGAACATATATTCCAAATAATTTAAACATTCAACAACTAAATCCCAACATTTAAAACTTAAAGTAAAATATCCAGGCAATAATAAATCCCAAAGTGACAATACTA
Source organism: Sambucus nigra (assembly GCA_949130495.1). Lineage (NCBI taxonomy): Eukaryota > Viridiplantae > Streptophyta > Magnoliopsida > Dipsacales > Adoxaceae > Sambucus > Sambucus nigra. Next base: position 367,228 of record CASBWL010000457.1, read on the forward strand.
GAATTAAATGAATCACAATGTCCAATAAAACAACTGGATAATGGAAACGGGCGACACATGCCCAACTGAATAAATAAGCTAAGAGTGGAATCAAATAAATGAAGTCGTCTAAGCAAGAGGCCTGCAAGTCCCACCAAAGCTGCAGCGCGTTCCTTCCAAAGGATCCTGCGCAAGACGCCCCTGTGACTGGGCACCTGTAATATATACATATATATACAAGAGAGAAAGGAAAATAGAAATGGGTCAGAGCCCGATAGTGTATATGATTTAAAATTTGTTTAGCAAGTATTTAAAATGTTTACAGGCCAATGCAACAACATATTAGTGCGGCACTCTCTTGAGAAATTCTCACCTCTCTTCTAATGTGCACGCGTATCGCACTAACCTTCCCAACGGGTTATCTTATCTTATATCGCACTAATCTTCTCAATGGTTTAACTCATCTTAGGTTACTCGTAAGATTTAAAATTGAACAACATAATTGTTTAAAAGGAAAATTTTATTTAGTAACAAAGCTCTCATTTTAACTTTATTTATTAATAAAGTTTTCCAGTGTCATATTATACTTTTTTTTTTCAAAACAAGTATTTCCAATTGGAGTCATCATACATGTCTTACTTACCATAACACAGTAGGCAGTTCCAAATTTCAGAATTTCATATATATATTAAATACTCGTATAATATATATATTCTAACAACACCCCACATAAAAACTATGGTGCGGGCATATTTTGCTATCCAATCCCCGTATCACTCGTACTAAGGGAAATACAAGTTCGGAATCACTCTCGAACTGTATTAACACATACACAAACAATATTGAGGCGAAGCATAGATTCCAAATCTCTAAGAGATCAGTACATACCCTCCCGTCTCTTAGGACCGTCTGACCATCAATCAGATAGCCTGTACCAAGGATATCTATCTTTAAGGGTACGAGTCAATATCCCCCATAAAGGTCCCATCGAGATAAGACCGTCCCAGCGCGGTAACCTCAGGAATAGCAAGTAGCGCGGGCATGATTTTCACACATAGATAGTATATGTATAAACACAGTCATATAACTATACTACTATTACCATATCAAATTAGGTACATCTCTAATCCCATAATTACGACATTGATCCTTATTTTCCCATTATTAGTTATCACGTATAATGGTCGTCTCTAACTTTAATTTGAGGGATTATTCCAACTTACTACGTAACACTCATGGACTCTATCCTCCCAAGTATAAAATTCAGTAGGTATTAATCTATTGTCCATCGTAACCATTTTACGTATCTCTTCCTTTAATACAAAATTCCATCGTCCCTTAGATATAAACACTCCAAAAATATAAATTTCGCCTTACATTAAAGGTCTCTTAATCATTAATAAATCCTACTGGTCATCTTTATCTCCCAAAATATTTTAATAAGGATGTCTAAGAAGTATTCTTCATTTAGAATTAATTCAACCATTTTAAAAGGGGAATTTAAGTCTGCCAGAAGGGGTCGATCGATCGAGGGCAGGGGCTCGATCGATCGAACCTTCGATCGATCGAAGCTCTTGGCTCGATCGATCGATCAAGCAGGTATGGCAAATTCTGCAGTTACTAGTTACGGGTTCTCTCACATAACCCCATCCAAATCCAAACTTTTCATTCCCAATCGCCCAGAAATTTGTACTACTAATAGTATAAACCCATTCCATACATCTTTTACGTAAAGCATGCAAATTTCCATTAATAACCATGGATTAACAGGCCAAAATTCATGTAAATCTCAAGAACCCTAGAAATCTCTTTAACATGGTTCTAATCAGTCTTTTCTAGAATTTTCTTCTTCTAAAACATCAAAATTTCGTGGTTTAATCCTCTACATGTGAAGGGGTTTCCAGATTTACATTCAAATCATCACTACATGTGATTTCCTATCTCAAATTTGGGTTTTCTTCCATAAAACTCATCCTAATCATCCCTAGACTAACATGAGTGATGCATTAACGAAAATAAGCAAGATAAACACTTGCCTGGGATTTTCGGCGTTCTGATTTGCGGACGATTTTGGTGTGGTTGCGTTCCCCGTCGCGCGATCTACGCGTTGGTGGTGGTGGCGGTGCAAACGGATGGATATTTGGGCCTTGGATTGCTTTGGAAGCTCTCTCCTTCCCTCTCCTATGGCCGTCACTTGTCTTTGGTTGTTTTAACCTAGAAGGCAACCTTAGACATCTGATATATCCCTTCAAATTTCGTGGGTTTAATTACCCAAAAATGTAAAATGTCCAAAATGCCCTCCCGGGGTGCTAAATAGGCCTAAAAATGCCCCGAGACCCAAACTAAACCCCCGGGTATACTTTTCTGACTATCTCGACCCTTCCGGACACTTTGGCGCACTCAAAACGACCATACGAGCAACTTATAATTTATTCACTTTTATTCGTCAATATTTAGTCCGGACGCGACACGGGCGCGTCCCGACTCAAATTTCCAAAATTGTCATTTTATTCACTCTTGACATTTAATAGAACCAACATTATATTACTTTACTCATTAGTAATATTCAACAACAAGTTTCCCATAATTACTAACTCACATCACGTTAATAATTATAAAGTGATTAATTTCCGGATTTATTATAAATAATTAATTCACATTAAATTTAATAAATCCCCAAATTAATATAGCATAAAAATACGGGGTATTACATGCACATACACATTCATTGTTATCATTTGAATTAAGAAGGCCAAATAAAATTTCATACGCAATCAAAAAATTAGATTTATAAAACAATCTAAAAAATAGTGCAACCAACCACAAATAATAAAATCTTAAAACAAATAAATCATTATTACCAACATCATCAATTAATTTATTAGAGTAGAGATTTAGAGGAAGAAAGAGGGATACATACTTGTTATTGTTTGTTTCTTGAACTGAACAGTGAATGAGATGAGAAGGGGCGGGCTGCCAGGGTCGGCGGTGGACCGGTGGTGGCAGGGGCTGCCTGGGTTGGCCGGCCGGTTGTTGAGGAGAGAAGGGAAAGAGAGATATGAAGAGAAGATATGGATGGGTAATGGTTTTTTAGGTTTCGATTAAAAAAAGAGGCGGATGATGTTTGTTTTGTAACTTTTGGTATTTAGATTTGTCCCCTAATACTTTAAACTAAGAAATAGGGTGGGCTGAACTTCAAATATAAAAAATTAACCTCTTTTTTTTTTTAAACCAGGGCAGGCTGGTCCCCCCCCCCCCCCCCCCCCCACGTACCTGCCTCCGCCCATGGTGCTTCCTCCCAAAGCCAGGTCATGTACTGATTTAAAGTCGTTAGCCGAATTTTCTGTCATTTGTCAAAAATCAACGGCCTTTCAATTTAAGATTTATGAAAGAAGATGCGTTTGCTGCGATTTTCTTGCTATCATTGATGTTAATTTTGTGGCTTTTGAATGACTGTCTTCCAAAACCCCAAGGGGATGGACTTGCAGCACGGTCGCTTATTCACAACTTGTTGGTGCTTGAATTTGACTACTCTTGGGGCTACCACACATAATGCGCGTCCTGTTTCTCGTGGGTAGGATGGTCTAAATGTACCGTTAAGAATTAGTCATGTGTTGTAAGAAGACTAATTTTCCAAATTAAGTGGTGTAATGAAATGTGCAAGTTGTGAGCCTAAAAGTTTTCACTGCATGAGTTCTCAAATCATCTTCAAAAAGTATTTGAAATTGCTAAAACTAAGAATTCATTATGATAGAAAATTTAACATAGTTTACTTGTGACAGGGAATCGTTTATTTTCTCATAACGATTGGGCTCGAGTTCTTGCCTCCTCACAAATTAAATCTATTCACAGCTAGGGAGTGTTGGACAACTCTAAAAAGACATTGCCATGCACATTCCAGTAGTTATTCAGAACCCCTTCTAGATTCTTCCTCGGGAGATGTCAGTTCTGACCTTGATGAAGATATAGATGTTCGAACAGAAAGAAATAAGGTGCTATCAGGTTCAATTGATAATGCGATAATTTACCTGCGTAATCTTCGGAAGGTATTTCTATTTCCATCTTTCGTTATGAAATCCTTTTCATATTTAGCTAACCTAATGGCAATACTTTATAATCTGTTCTTATCCTAAGGCTGTATGTTGCAAAAAAATTCAGGTGTATCCTGGAGGGAAGCATTATGGTACAAAGGTAGCAGTTGATTCATTGACTTTCTCAGTTCAAGAAGGAGAATGCTTTGGCTTCCTAGGAACGAATGGAGCAGGGAAGACTTCAACTCTGTCAATGCTATCAGGTATTTTTTAACTCTGAATCCTGAAATTAATACCATATCTAGGCATGATTCAAAGTGTAGGACGAAAACGAACCAATACAGCTTAATTCATGAATATCGGTATGCATCAATCCAAAATCATTACCTGTATGTTGGTGCCTAAATATTAGTGAAATCAACCCAACTTGGTTTTACTTGACTTTGATGCCGAAACAGAAAACATCACTGATTCGCGAAACCAACTTGGCAAGGCTTATTATTTTTTAATGTTTTTATCCTCTAAATGTATTTTGTCTCTTCCAAGAGAGAAATTGACACTAATTTTTAATCGTCTATAGAAATACCAATTAACATCAAGAGAGTTAGTTGAATGCTATTAAATTGGATTTTACTCAGATTATGAAGTGTAACGTTGTAACAAAATCCAGTTGCTTTGATGCACTGGACGCTTTTTATGCTATTTTCTTAAATCGCATCTGTGCTTGGTTCCAAACTGATTTTGGTTTAAGCCTTATCTTTAAAAACTAATGTTCATGAGATTTTGAAAGATGGGTGACTGGAAGGGATTGGAAATTCCTCCACCAATGGAGGTTTGTAAAAACTGTTATTCGAAGCTAGTTGGACATAATAAATAGACGCAAAAATCTTGACTGGATACTGTTATGTGTAATGATGAGTAGGAGCGATTAAAATCAACTACACAACAACACCACCATTTAATAACGAACTTTCTCTCTCTAATTATCATTCATCTTTAAAGTAATAGTAGTGACCACAATGGTTGGCCAATGGCTTTATTTATAGCCTAAAGGTATTTTGCTAGCCAAGATAACCCTAGAAAGGTAAAATGACTAAAGATGACACATTAGAATATTCCAACGGAATATTATTCTCAACCCAATATACTATACCTAAAAGAGAGAAATTCTCGAACAAGACACGGAAATAAAAATTAGTGAAAGCACAATTAAGTCCCTGGACCTTTTGTACACATCACTCTCCCCCACATGAGAAAGCTCGTTCCGAGAGTGGGAGGATTGCATAAATGAAATATGACCATCACCAGTGGACTCTAGGAAGCCGTCCTTGAAAACGACTGATGTATCGACTAGCAAAAAGGCAATAGAGAGTAGTCATAAACCCAACAACCAATGAGCAAGAAATCAACCCTGCACTTTGCCACAATGAAAATCAACACACCAACGTTTCGGAAAGGGCCAAAGATGCCAAACAAGGTCGAGATATGCATAATTAACAACTTCAATTAGGAAAGGCGAAGTATCACACCTGAATAGGACTCCAACTCATCACACATTTAGTCACATACCCATGATCAGTCATACCCCCAATTGTAGCTCATCCAAGATCCTTAAAAGTGGGAAGAAATCAACAATGTAATATGCCTCTAACTCACGAAAATGTGTGTGAGTCATCCACCCCATCTTATAAAAGATGTCGATGACACGAAATCCAATCTCTTCTTCCTTGGAGGAGAGAAAGAAGTGCCCGAGACCAAAAACCTCCCAATCTCAACTAATCCTATTGTTCTAAAAAATGGAAAAGAAATCACAAGGAAATAATTCAAAATGTATACCATTTTTTTCTTATTGCCCAACTCTCCGTCGGTTATAACATGGCAGGTCAAGTGGTCGTCCTATAGAATTTTCCCTTTAACTTCTAAGGTATACGTCGATCACATAATACGTTGGTAGTACTTCTTAACTGATTGCTTTAATCCCATGGGTAACATCACTAATATCTCCATATCTCTATGGATAAGTGAGCTTAAATAACGAAAATGATCACTTTTAGGCATCTCTTGACCCTCAAGTTTCACCACATTTTCATTTTTCCTTACTATTACAAAAATTGCACTCCATATACTGCAGTTTAGTCTTTGCTTATTTTAAACCATCTTGCTTCTAACGTTCCTCTCCACACTTCTAACCTAGCATTAATCCATGCCTGAGTTTCATCCACTAAAATAATATCATCTGCAAATAACATACAACACGAGACTTCATCTTATATTTTTGTAGTCAGTTCATCCATAAAAAAAAGTAAAAAAATAAGGATTTTGTGCCGAACTTTGGTACAAACCCACAGTTTTGATAAATTCACTACTTTCTCTCGTTGTTTTAACTATAGTCATAGCCCATCATACATATCATTAATCACATCAATAAATCTACTAGTCACTCTTTTTTTAATGTAAGCTCACTATCTTATATCTTTAGGTAAAATATTATACACCTTCTCCAATTCCATAAAAATCATATGAAAATCTTGCTTTTTCTCTTTGTACCCTTGTATGCATCTCCTCTTCCATTGTTGACCTCCTAGGCATAAATCCAAATTTATTTGTCTCCAGTCTCAACATATGTTCAATCACTCTCTTAAAATTTTATCGTATGACTCACTAACTTAATACCGTGATAATTTGAATAATTTTGTGTCTCCTTTATTTTTGTAAATAGGTACTAAAACACTATTTCTTTATTCGTCCTCCTTTTTTAGTCCTTATAATATTATTTCACAACTTTGTTAGCCAAGACACTCCTTCCTCCCCTAAACATTTTCAAACCTCAATAATAATACCATTGGGTCCTAAGGTCTGTAACACCCCCTATTTTCCACGCCCAGTTGAACGCTATGCAATTTATATCATTCTCAGCATTAACGATAAATAAAAATGACAGTAAATAAACACCATCCACGATATAAGTAAAACTATAAAGAACAACAAAATAACTTAACTGAATAAAAATAAATCCCCAATAAAACTGAATCCACTAATACGAGTTTTCAAAATTTAAAAGTATCCAACTGAAATGTAAACGAAACTCCTGAGTACAAAAGCTACTAGAAGAACAATTAAAATGAAATTAAATCCTACACCGAGGATGATGAACTGAATTTTCAATAATCTGCAACTCAGGCTGGTCAATCCAACTCTAACTGCTCCTGCTCGTGTATAACAATAATAATACCTCGGGAAAAGGTTTTCTAGATATGGGTCAGCGCCCTAAAATTGCAAGAAATATTATGTAGCTTGACAGTATTAAATGTGACCCATTTACACCCTATGCCGTCACCCGCCGACACTCATGCAAAATATACCTCACCTCTCATCTAAACTAAAACAGTTCTAACGAACCGTACCCAATCCATATTGTCATACATTGAGGCGACTAATCCACATAAGTAAGTAGTAAACCAAAAGTCCTAGCGCCCAACGATCTCTTAACTCTCGACACTTACTAAGTTTCGTGCGTGGGACGTCTCGCAAGAGAAATCCAAACAATGACCCCCCCCCCCCCCTACACGACTAACTAGCGTAGTAAGTTATTAAGATCCGTTGGCCCAAGACCTACATATAACACAATAATATCGCCACAAACCAAATATCCATCACGAGATAAGTCCCAAAGATCCCATACCCAAGCTCGTAGATTTCTTACCGAACTAGACTACATGCGTGGGATGTCTCGCAAGGGAAATCTAAATAAGAAACCCTCCCGATACACTTATGTCTAAACGGACTGTTCATTCAAGACAATCGTAAAAGACTCCTAAAGAAAATACCCAAATCCAATATATGTATATACCATTTACTATACATATACTATGTCGGCCCAGAGAAATCAACAATCCCGGACCTACCCACAACAATGAGTATTAACCCAACTCACAACGTCTATCAAACTCATGGATAGAGAAAAATATAAACATCTAACGACCGAGAGATATCCCGACTCAGACCCCACATTTAATCCATACAAAGAGTATCATTGCCCCAATCACAAAGGATGTACCAAAATTATATATTGCAAATCATCGTTACTCATTATGACCAACCCATCCCCGGTGTATTTTAACATTTCCATTAGTTACTTACACGTCCACATATTTGGTTCTACATATATCAATGTATTTCCGATAAGTCTCATAGCTATAGTCGAATCCCAAGTATACCAATGCGCGTATACAATAACTCTAACCGCCAAAGTACACAATATCCAATGTTAAATTACCCATAATCCCAACACATAGGTATTTAACACTCATACATTATCCTCACAACCTGACTAAATATCCACATATATTCGTACGCTCAAATATGTATAACCATGACTCATGCCATAGCCTAATAATATCCTCCCACACGTACTTATATATATATATATATATATATATATATATATATATATATATATAGGGAGAGGTTCTCTAGTGGACCAAAAGAATGGACTTTTTAATGGACCTTAACAAAAAACACATAATAACACATTAATTTTAATTCCTATAGTGTAATTGGTCCGCGCCAGCGGCACTCGAGACACCACTATCCCCCCCCCCCCCCCCCACCATCACCATAGCAGCCCTTATGGCAGCATGGCTGCCATGGGGGTGGAGGTGGGGGGGCTATTAGGGGGTTGGGGGGGGGGGGGGTTGGGGGTCGATCGACACGCGTGTTTGGTGCCGCTGGCGCGGACCAATTACACTAGAGGAATTAAAATTAATGTGTTATTATGTGTTTTTTGTTAAGGTCCATTAAAAAGTCCATTCTTTTGGTCCACTAGAGAACCTCTCCCTATATATATATATATATATATATATATATATATATATATATATATATATATATATGTACACACACACACACACGAATCCACCATGGGTTGTGTCAGTGGTAAGGGGCGGCTCGTTTAGGCTAAAAGTCTCGATTTCGAAACCCTCCACAGATACCACTATTTAAGCGGGGCTCGTGTGGGAGGTGGACCTGCGCAATCTCCCCCCTGTTTAGCTCTCATGGGGGAGTTTAAAGGGCTCGTTCGTGTGGAGGTTCAGGGTTATAAAAAAATAATATTATCCGATTTATATATCAGTTATTGGTTATTATTTAAATTATTATAAAAATTATTATTAGAGATAATTATTATGTATTAGTTATCTACTTTTTAATTAGGAGACTTGCTCCCCAAGTTTAGGATTGTCTATAAATAAGGCCCTTGGCCCTCTTTTGTAAATCGGAATTATTATTAATGAAATTTATGAAATTTGAGAGATGATTTGAGAGGATATAATTTGTCTATTATTATTATTATTATTATTATTATTATTATTATTATTATTATTATTATTATTATTATTATTTGTGTATATGTTAATGTGTGTATCAATTTTGCTGCATTTCACATCAAAGTGGTATTAGAGTTGTGTTCTCCTGATTTTTCACACAAGTGTGTGTCAAATCATGTGTGTATTGAGGTCACAAGCTATGACATGAGCTTGGGGCAACCTATCGTACGACGTGTACTCGGTGATGATCACTGCTCCAAAACTAGCCACCACAGTCCAGCCACCACTAACGGTGGATGAATTTGATTTTATGGCTCAGTTATAAAAATTGGATGAAGAAATAGAGGTTTTGAAGGCAGAGTGGCGGCGAGAATCCATTCAGTGAGTTCAATGATTCAAAAAGTCGGGATTTTGGCCACCACCCAAGACTGAAGATTCCGTCCAATCGCCATATCATCCATTAACTAGCAAAAGAATTCCTTGTTCACCCTTACAGGAGTTAATTTGGAGACCACCGGTCAAGTCTCCGATCTCCGAACCCTTGCCGACCAAATCCAAGGTTGAAGTTCTCTGTTAGAGCGTTGAGCAACCCCGGGCCGTATATTCCTTTCACTGAGCTCGGACAAGGGATATTTTTGGCCAGATCGGCCTTGTCTCCACTAACCCAGAGAAGCTATGGTGTGAGGAAGGCCATCCATCAACGTCCAAGTTCTTCCTGACCAAATCCGTCCTTTTCCGACCCATATCTGACTTGATCCGGCATGGGTCTGATTTTCGGCCTGCTTTGTCGTAAAAAGAACTCAATTCTAGCCCTGTTCGGAGGTCAGTGACTCCTTGCCAACGTCCGTCGAGAACAAGCCGACCTCCATTGAAGATGTTCCGACCACACGCAGTGGTTGTCCAACCTCCGATAGCTCCTTTGGTGGGTGAGTTTGGAAGTGGGGCTGCTAGGGCTTGTAAAGAGAAGGGGGAAGCTAGGGCTTACTTTAATGAGTTGAGGCTTTTAAGTGAAAGGTTGGGCTATAAGGCTTTTGAAGAATATGGGCTATCCAAGTGGTCTTTATTTGACTTTAGCCACTTTTTAAAAGACAAATCATTTCGGTTGGAGATTAATAGTCCAAAATTTGAATTTTTTGGTGCGAAAAAATTTGAGTAGCCCCAATTTTTAAAATGTTGCAAAATATTTTATTTGAGCCCTAAAAGTTTAAAAAAAAAAATTCACCCTAATAAAATGTGAAAAAGGTCCAAAATATTCAAAGTATTTGTGGATGTGCCACGGGCTTTTACAAATCTCCCCTACGGTGTGTGGTTTAGCTTTTCGAAGAAGGGGAGGCCACTACTTGTCTGGCATCTTCAAAGCTTAAGGCTATAATGCTCGGGACGAGCTTTTCGAAGAAGGGGAGAATGACGTGAATTGGAAATAAATAATATATTAGTATTAATAATATTATCCGATTTATATATTAGTTTTTAGTTAAATTATTATCAGTATTATTATCAAAGATAGTTATTAGGTATTAGTTATTAATTTTAATTAGGTTATTTAGTTCCCTTTTAATTAGGAGACTTGTTCCCCAAGTTTTGGATTATTTATAAATGAGACCCTTGGCCTCTCTTGTAAATCAGAATTATTATTAATGAAATTTATGAGATTTGAGTGATATGATTTGAGAGAAAATATGGTTTGACTATTACTATTATTCGTGTGTGTGTTCATGTGTGTATCAATTCCGCTGCGTTTTACATCAGTATCTATAATCGAGACTAAACCCCATAGTCTAATAATTATACCCCAAAATTTAGATATATAAATGTAATCCAAAGCGTATAGTACCACACCTCAATACAACTAACCGTACTCGAACTACCTCACTTCGGCTGTGTGGTCCCGCGGAGTAATCAAACCCACCATGTATATTACCTAAGTATACATAACATAATTCGCACATAGGATATAACATAACACTAATAGACCCATGCCCGTCCAAATCTCCATACTGGATTATACTTGATCATTATAGGTTTATTAGCTCTACGCGCTAAATAAATCACATCATTGAGTTCCCTTAATCACTATGTTATAAAAATAAATAAACTTCTATAATTATATATAATCAAAACCCTTTGGAAATATCTTACGTCAAAGCCATAAGTTTCGAGTCAAAACTTTGAGTCCCAACTAAAGTGCTCCACAAACCGACAAAACTGGCTCAAACTGCCATTCCCAATTGATCCTCTATTCCCGATCGATACTCGCAATCAATCCCCCTATTCCACAGACCCAAAACGAGATAGTTTTGTTGTAACGCACCGGCAACCCCTTATTTTAGTTTTTATTCGTATCAGATGGTAATAAAAGGTTTTCCTACCCTATAATTAATCCCAAAACACCCCAACTATGAGTTCTAAATATTCCTAAACATGTTTCTAACATTATATAATCATTACCTAGATCAAAACATGAAAATTGAGGTAGAAATCATCGATTTGACATGCTTTTATTAAGGGTTCATCTTAATTTAATCATCAAAGACTATTTTAAATACATGATTCATCAATTTAAATCATATTTATAACAGATCTAAACTAGTTCTAAGCATATAATCACCATATTGACTAAGGTACAACCCCTTACGTGTTAAGATTAAAGTTTTCAACATATAACCATCATAATAACCAAGGTACCACCCCTATTCAAGTTTTCAACATATGTCTAATAATTGATTCATACTCACCAATGAAATTATAAATAGATTACATTGATACGATAAGCAAGATAGTATTTCTTGCCTTAAACGAAGCTTGATCTTTGATTAGTTACTTTTGTGTATTCTTCCTCTTCTCCCAAAGTTTGCTGCTCTTGCTAGGTTTTAATCTTATGATTTATTATGATGTTTAATGATGTTTATAAACCCTAAATCCACAGGTTTATTATGGGTCCACTTTTGGATCCCCAAATAAGGTCAAACCCCTGACTGGATACTCTAAAAACTTGGCTAAAGGTATACGTACCCTCAGGACCCAATTTGAAACATTAAAAACATCATTCTGGGTTCTGTACACTCCTAGATCTCCGTCCAAACGTACCAACCCGAAATATCAAATTAATTATAATCGAGTTAATTTAATTTACGAGCATCCACAAATTATTTAAAATTATCAATTTAAATTCCAGTTAATAGTCCAAACCCATTAAACCCAATTAATTACCCGTTAATACACCCGAGTAATATTAATTAATAATTAAATAATCATTTAATTAATTCTAAAAAATAAAGGTTATTACAAAGCCCTCCCTTTTTTCATCTTTTGAAAGTAATCTTAACCTCTGTTGTTCAAATTATGCGGAAAAATGTATTTTCTCGAATTTCCCTAATTTCCTCCATGTCCAATCTACTCCCATTATCTATATTAATATGCTCTTAAAATAATTTCGCTGTCTTTCTTTAATTTCTTCATCCTTGAATAAGTCACTCTTAATACACTTAACATTGTTAAAATCTTCTGTTTTTCTAGCCCTATGTTTAGCAAGTTTATACATACTTTTTCCCCTTTATTTCTTTCGTAGTTTTGTATAAACATCATCATATGCCTTAAACTTAGCATATAAAATAATTGATTTTGGTCAAATATTTTTTTAGTTATGTGGTCATAAGGTCGTTTTAATATGTAGTGTGCTTTTGGCTATTACAGTAGTTGTGCAATATCTATATTTAATTACAAGAGATTAAAAACAAGTGTGTTTATTAACAAATACTGTATGAACCAAATTTATTTTACACGTGAATGTTAGAAACCAAAAAAATCAACCAACTTTGTCAAGTATATTTGTGCCCTTCAAAACAATAATTATATTGTAAACTGAAACCTGTACTTGTGAAGCTACTTTAGCTCGGCTCGTATTCGTTTGCTTAAAAGCTCGTTGAAGCTCGGTTCGTAAGGCAAATGAGCCAAGCATGAACACATTTGTAAGCTTGTTAAACTTTTCAAAACATGTTTGAACAAACTTAGGCTTGGTTCAGCTTGGCTCGTTTACACCCTTATTCATAAATAAATGGATTGAATATAAAGTGAGTGATAGAAATGTTGTTGTAGATGGAACTCTTTTGCATTAACCTTTCATTATATAACTGCTTTTAAACTCGTTAAATTTCGTTTTATATTTTTAACATCTGGATAAATAATCATCTACAATCGTAAGTTGATATATGCATTTTGTTGAATTTATTATTTTCTTTTGTGTAAAAAAACAATGGATGGAACTATAGTTGATTTTATACTTTACTTTTAGTATCAAAACTACTATGTAGTAATAATAATAATAATAATAATAATAATAATAATAATAATAATAATAATAATAATAATAATAATAATAATAATAATAATAATAATAATAATACTTAAACATAATGTTGCACGTGCAACGTTAGTGAAGAAAATAAGGACTCATATGATATGAACTGCATAGGGATCACATATTCTTTTTCTGGCAACTGTTCTTTCCTCATGCTTTCATTATCTGGTTTCTTTAGGCTACCGTGTTTAAGGGTCTATGGAGTCTTTGATCTGTACTCTTGTTCACCTTATATGATTTCTGAACATTAGATATCTTCACAAGTCCCTCAGACAAGTAAACTTTTTAACAATCACCCTAGTATTAATTTCAGCACAACATTTCTAACGTCTCGTGTTGTATTACTCAGAATATTAATTTCAACGCCCTAGTATACTTCCCTTTCTAGCCAACATGTTCTTAAATGTTGAAATTGGTAAAGTTACAATCATTTATTTCTTCCCTCATTTGATCGAATTTTTAAATGCAGGAGAAGAAAGTCCAACTGATGGAACTGCATATATTTTTGGTAAAGATATATGCTTGAATCCCAAAGCAGCTCGTCGGCATGTATGTATCATTTTTTTTTTGTTTCTATTCTGTATGACGATTTCAGGTTACTTGTGGAAATATTGTATAGACCTTAAGTAGGAGCCACCTTAACCATGAGAAATGGAAGTTGCTCCATCTAACTTTTGAAAAAAAATGTTTGTTATTAAATAGGTTAAAAACGGGTCAGGTGTAATAATATATAACCTTACTGTGTAAATGGTACTGAGATAACCTGGTCTATTATGTTGTTTACACTTCAGATTGGCTATTGCCCACAATTTGATGCTCTATTAGAGTTTCTAACTGTCCAAGAACATCTTGAGCTCTATGCAAGAATTAAAGGAGTCCCAGATTACAAGCTGGATGATGTATGTTTTACTCGAACACTTCTCTTTACTATTTTTCATACTCTCTCTCTCTCTCTCTCTCTATATATATATATATATATATCAAGGTTCTAAAAAACGTGGGGCGTGACCGAGGCATAGAGGCCAAGCCTTAAGCCTTAAGCCTTAGAAGCCTAGGCGGGTCTTGGCGTAAAAAGGCGTGAAAAGGCGTTTAGGCCTTTTTAAATATATTTTAATATTTTTTAATTATAACAAGGCTAATAAAAATATTGAAAATGGTACATACCCAATAAAAATAATACTGAAATGGTACATACCTGAAAAATATGTCCATATATTTGTAATTAGGACGCCTTTTCTATATGCATGCTCCATAAGTCCTCATCATATTATCACCCAATTCCATGCAATCAAAATTCAAAGTAGTCAATAAAATAATTTATATAAATAATATTAATCAATATGAATAAAATCAAAATAGCCCCTTATAAAATAGAAAATGATACATACCTTGAAATTGAATACCAATATATGCATTGGGATCCCTTTTCCATGTGCATGCTCCGTAAGTCTACATCACCCTAATAAACTTACACTACAATAAATCATGTAGTAACCTAACCATAAATAACAATATGACCAAAATTCAAATTAAAATACTAAAACGATCCATGAGTTAGTACAACCCAAGTTTCAACCAAACAACATATCTCTCAAACGAGGTCATAAATATTACAATCTTTTAAACTTAAACAAACATGTTTAATCATCTAATTCCTTGTCGGACTCCAATTCAAAATCATCTTCTTCATCCATTCCATCTTCTGTGCAATCCGATATAAAATCATCTTCATCGGGTTCCCTTATTTCACTTTCATCATGGGCATTTTTACTGTTTCTTCTAGGTTGAAAAATCTCATTTGTCGCTTCTCCAGTCGCGTCCCATGTAAGTCCGGAACCCGCCTCCACCCCATCCACACTCTCATCATCATCATCACAACCATCAACAATTCATGATTGTGCATTAGTAGCATCACTTGCTAGCAATTTATCCTTCTTTTTCTTATCCTTCTTGTTCTTCAACCTTGCATTGAATTGCACAAATACTAGATTATTCATTCTCGTGGTATCTAATCTATTCCTCTTCTTGGTGTGTATCTACATTAAGAAAACAAAATATCAGGATATTAGTATACTTGAAATTACAAGACTAATAACAAAAAGCAACTAAACAAGATATTTATGTAACTTACCCCTTCAAAGACACTCCAATTTCGTTCACACCTCGATGAACTAGAAGTCAAACCAAGTATCCTTTTGGCCATTCTCTTCAAATTTGGAGTTCCACTTCCATAAAAGTCCCACCAACCAACTAGTCAATGTGAAATAAATAGAATAAGTGGGTGAGAATAATGTAAAGAGTGTGACTAATGTAAATGTACAAAAATGAAAAAGAGGAATAGTAACATACCAGGGTTATAATTATCATCATTGTTCTCACATCCACTAATCGCTTGCTTTTACCCTCCTTTTGGAAATACTTATGCAACTCAATATTTAGCACATGATTTTGGATTGCAACATCATCAGGAAAGAACTTCTCAACACAAGCAATTAAATTATCTTTAATCATTGGATCATCTTTGATACTCAAGTTTTTGTAATAATAAAACGAGTTCAACAAATAACCCGTTGTGTGAAGTGGACTATTAATGCGACCCTTGCCTTTGGTATCAATAATGTCCAAGATCGGTTTATAATCACGCTCTTTCTTCAACGCATTTCTGATTTCCTCCATAGCCTTTACTACCTCCCCAAACACAAACCCCATTGCAAGCTTAACATCACCATCAACAAGTCTAAGCACCTTTACTAATGGAGTGAACACTCTCAATCACAACTCAATCAAATTCCAAAACTCATTTGGAACAACAATAGCAAAAGCCTCATTCCCCTTTTTGCTCTTAGACCATATAGTCTCATCCCACTCATTGCTAGTCATCATATTTCTCAACTCCTGTTTTTTGTCAAGCAAACTTTGTAAAGTCAAGAAAGAAGTAACAAACCTTGTGACTCCCGGTCTAACTATCTCCTTCGTAAATTTTCTCATCAATGACAAAGTTTTGTGATGTGCATAGATGAAAATTGTGAATGACTTTGCCTTTTTTATGACATTTTTAGAGGTGGGAAGCTTAGAAATCCCCTCAAGCATGAGGTTAAGAGTGTGGGTAGCACATGAGGTCCAAAAGATGTTTCGCCTTTCTAAAGACAATAAATTCGCCGACTCCATATTGTTAGTTGCATTATCGGTCACCACCTGAATCACATTTTCTGGCCCAACATCTTTAATACACCCATTCACATACTCAAATATGTAAGTACCGGTGTGAGCATCACCCGACGCTTCCTTTGAAGAAAGAAAGGTGGTACCTAACTTACAATTCACGCACAAATTTATTATACTTCTCCTTTTTCTATCACTCCAAGCATCGGTCATGATTGAACACCCATTTGCTTTCCACTCCACCTCTTGCTTTTTAAGTTCTTATTTGGTGGACTCCATCTCCCCCTTTAAAAGAGGCTCCCTCAGTTGGTACTGTGAAGGGGGTTGGTAACCCTGGCCATATAACCCAACCACATCAACAAAATTCTTGAAGCTATCATTGTTAATTGCATTAAAAGGTACCCCCGCTTCATATATCCACTTCGCCAAATATTGATGAACCGCTAATGCCCTTTTCTTGTCAACAACATCGTTAATATTTTGTTGCTTCTTTTCCATGCAAGCAGATAAATATGAGTCATCCAACCTAATTTCCCTCGTAAATTGATCAATGGGACCACGAAAAGCCCTTTTACGACTCCCACCTTTAAGACTTTCAATTTCTTCTTCATCCTCCTCCTCGTTCGTTAAACTTACCTCACTCCTCCTACTTTTATCACTCACCAATTTTTGGACTTTCTTGTGTTTCGCCTCTTCAAGCGCCTCAATACATTTGGCCTTTTGCTCTTCATTAGCTTTACTACATGGTGCAACACCCAACCCTTTGTTGATTCCAAATACATGAATTTTATGTCTATAGATTCCTGCTTTAGTAATTTTTCCACACAATGTGCACTTGATATCATTATTGTCTTTTGGATTCGCACGAACCGCGGTTTCCCATCCAACTTCACTAAGATCTTTCTTTGAATGACGCCTTATTGGATGCCATCGACGAAGATTCATTTGGATCCATTAACCTATATTGAAAACAGAAACAGACTACAAAAACAGAAAAAGATAATGTACAAAGTTTGTACATTAACAATTAATGTACAAAGTTTGTACAGAAACAGATTGCAAAAAAAACAAATTAACTGATTGCAAAGTTGATAAGTTGCTATTTATAAACCAAAAAACAGATAACAATTGACAATTAATGTACAAAGTTTGTACAAAGTTTATAAGTTGCTATTTATAAACAAATTAACAATTAACAAAACCAAATTAAAAAAAAATAGAATACAGATTGCAAAGTTTGTACAGATAGCAAAAACAGATTGCAAAGTCTAAGACTTCATCTATTACAATAAATTCTACACTATTTTAACAAAAACAAATTATCATTTATGGTACAAAATATAACCATAAATTTCGTAATTAAAAAAAAAAAAGGTTACAGACTATGACTATGAATTACAGAGGCTGTTGAAAATATCAGAAAATCTGGTTTATCTGATTATGTGGTTTTTCATCAGCATGATGTGGTGAACCCAGTTAGTATTGCTTCCTTGGCAGGTTTCGTTAAAACTTAAAACCCAATTTGGGAAGCTTGATATCTTAGTATGATTCACACTCCATTTCTTGATTTTCTTGCATATCATCTTGCATTAGTTATTATAAGACGTGGATTCAATAGTTTATATAAGGATGAATTCTACACGTACCCTAAAAAAATAACCACAAAATTGATCCCACTAAGTTATCCAAAATATATTGGTGGTTGTTCTAAATGGACTCCATCTTAGTATGACTAACTGAACCGAGTCTGTTTCAAGGGTATAAAATAGGATCAAATACAAAAAAGTACCTCAAAATGAACTCTTACCTGTTCTGTCAACAAGAGTAATCGTCCCTTTCCGTCAACAAGACTATGAATCAGTTACCAGTTGCGGAGTAATTTAGGGCTGAAGAAAAGGGGAGAACGGCAAACTGTGTCCGGCGATCGGGTGAAGAAAAGGGGATAACGGCGATCGGGTGAAGAAAAGGGGAAAACTCAAAACACAATTAGGTTTAGTCTTTGTAATTGAGCGTGGTTTTTTTTTTGGGGTTTAAAACATACCAAAACGATGTCGTTTTGGTTAACCCCATAAATTAAAAAAAAAACGCTGCTTAAGGCTAGTTTAAACGTAAAAAAAACGCTTTTTTTAACGCCTTTTTTCAAAAAAATGTTGACCAAAGTTGACCACGCCTTTGTCCATGCCTAGGGCCTAAACGAGGCGTATCTAAAAAGCCTCGCGCCTAGGCGTGTTTTTAAGAACACTGATAATGAATATGGTTTCATCAATTTCAATACATTTTGAGTCCTAGTTTGGTGACTAAATGCCTCAAATGTTTACACACTGGACAACCTCTAAACTTCTTCCATTTATACTTGAATTCCAACTATAATTACTCAGACAATTAATACTAGTAACTATCCTTTGCAGATTGTGATGGAAAAATTACTGGAGTTTGACTTGCTCAAGCATGCTAATAAACCATCGTTTACCCTAAGTGGGGGAAACAAGCGCAAATTATCTGTTGCAGTTGCAATGATTGGAGACCCTCCTATCGTCATTCTTGATGAGCCATCCACAGGTAACTTATTATTTGTTTTTCAGTAATTAAATTAATAAAAAAAAACTAAATCTTTGTTTTTCTGCAACATCTATTGTAATTCCTCCTAAAAAAATTCAAGAACAGCACTACTACAATTTACGTCAGCCAACCATAATTGTCACACACACACTTGAGATTTATTTATAGTACTTTATCATTCGCATTATTTCTAGTTCACAATTTTAGGGGGTGATATTAGAAATCTTGACACTATTTAGAATAGCGGTTATGAATCCTCTACTTAAGTGCAAAGTGTAGGAGTTATATTCAGCATCAAGTAGACCATAAATTCCTTGAGATCACAATATCTATTGTAAAGGCATGGTCCCACGTGTTATTGTTGTTAGTTAACATATTGTCTACCTGTACTCATATGTATCATTGCTTCCAAGAGCTCAATGTATTTCTTAAATGATAAATTTTTAGGGTTTTTTACATATGAACTTTTTATTATTTATGAGGTCACATGCTATGCTTGTGACTGTTAGTTGTGACACCCCGACTAATTAAATACCGGGTAGCTACTCCTTTATTAAATTAATACAAAATGCCAAGTTGGTTCAGTTCATAGCATCACTGTCGAAAACGTTTTATCAATTACTAGCCACCTAATATTTAAAAAGTGAGTTGTCAATTTAAATTAAATCCGATTTACATGCAATAATTAAATTATGAAATGCTAACATAACCACCACAACATAATGACAATGGAATAACCATAAAATAGTAATGAGTCTGGAGGGATACTCCTCACAACAATCCAAATACAAGAATAAACAATTACTAAGTCAGCATCACTAAATTAATTACAACCCAAAAATCTGATATAACTGGATAAATAAAGTGTCTAAAAGAAATGGGGCGACATGCCCAACAGATGAAGAAAATCTAGTAACATAGAGTCAAGATCGAAAGTGGAGGCGTCTACTATCAAAATCCTGTAACTTCCACGGCAGTTACAGTCCGTCACCTGAATAGAACTCCTATGCATGGTGTCCTTGTGGTTGGGCACCTAAAAGGTTTTTACAAAAATATATTTGAAAGCAAAGGGGTCAGAGCCCGATTGTGGAAAACAGTTTAAAATATAGCAAGTGTTTTAATGACATAAAACAATGAATGCAAAATACATGTTAGGACGTGCTCTCACATGAAATACTCACCTCTCGACTATCTGTGCACTCCTAACGTATCCGTAATCGAATCTAGTTATGCCCGTATCTAACTGGTTCAATATAAAGTCTAACGTTACTATACGATTCACGATTTAATTCCCGACATCTTATTTTAAACATAGTGTTTTGCCCTTCTATACAGTTTCCCATTTTAGTACTACTAATCACTAGAGATCTTCCATTTTATCTTTTACAAAACGTTGATATTATAGATACCCACATTTATACATTACAGTTCATTTCAATTTACAGTATATTATTCTCATCATAAATATACAATACTAGCACCCCGAGACTAAGCTGCGGTGCACACATACTCTGCTATCCAATCCCGGTACATCACGTACATAAGGACCACGCATTCCGAATCTCTCAGGAATCGTTCTCAAATAACAACAATCACACAAAATGGAGGCGAACATAGTTCACATCACATGGGTCACGCACATACCTACGCTCCCATGATCAACAGACTTATTAACTTCTCAATAAGTCCTTCTTTGACCTATGTCCTCGAGGTACCAATCTAAATCCCCCCCGTAGGCACACCAAGATTAGATGGCCCTAATCGAACGCAGACCTCCCGTGATAGCAAGTATGGTAGGTATGTTTTACACATAAAACCACATATACTAAGCATTCACACATCTTAGATATCTCGAATTATTAGTATAGGTATGCTTCTCGTTCTTATACCGTCATTTAATGTTATACGTTTACAAGTCCCCGATTTGTATATTAACGTTGTCAACCCTTCTCACGTCGTAATTAGGTATTCGTTTCCTATTCCACAAATGTCATCCGGATTACTTTAAGGTTCTAAGTTCTACTCCTCAACGTACCCAATTCTCACAATTATACCCACTAGTCAATAAGGGAAGGTTAATTCTCAATTACTTAAGTCTACGGGATATTTGAAATAAAATCAGGCCAAAAAGGCCATTATGTCAACTCGTTATAAGTCTCGTTCGAACGAGGTCGTTCGAACGAGTGTCGTTCGAACGAAAGGCTTCGAACGAACTACCAACTCGTTAGAAGGGATACTGTCATCTCGTTAGAAGCTCGTTCGAACGAGGTCGTTTGAACGACCTGGGCAGGTCTTCTAACGAGATGGCAGACTGCGCCCAGAAATTCCCCCAATTTGTTTTTCTTCAGATTTCTCTCCTCTAAATCCCCACAAAGATCATCCCAATTAAGTTTTAACGTTTTTAAACTACTCTTAGTCCTCCTAAGTCACCCTCTAACATATATTTGGGGTCAATGCCTCCTAAATTAACATGTAATCATCATAATTCCCAAACATTATCCCAAACCCTATAAACATGAAGCCAGAATTTTAACGTCTGCAATTTATCCTTATAAATCCGTTTTTAAATCATCGAAGATACATTTTGGATATGGAATTCATTCATTACCATTCTACATGCAATCCCTATATAAGATTATGAGTTCTATCCCCAATTTCATGGGTTTTTCATCAAACTTTCAATACAAGGCATATATTTAATCCTAAGCATGGAGGAAACATTCGCTTGAAAATATGTAATTAAACCACTTGCCTTAGGTTTTCTGATTTGATGTTGAAGGATGAAGGCTGATTCTCCTCTTTCTCTCTACAGATCTCTCCCAAAGATGGTGATGGTGGCTAGGGGTTTCTTTTGGAACCTCTTAAGACTCTCCCTATAACTCCCGTGGTCCACTACTTGTTAAATGTTGATATTGGACTTAGTGGGCTTATTTCTAATATAAAATTAACCTCTAAAATTCGTGGGTTTTAATTCCCCTATTTTTAAAATTACCAAAATACCCTTTTAGGTTGCCGGTATGGCCCAAAAAAGTCCGGGACCCAAACTAAACCTCCGGCTAGTGTTTTCTGACTATTTCGACCTTTCCGGACACGTTGGCGCACTCAAAATGACCATTCGGTTGATAAAAATATAATTCACTTTATAATTCAAATAATTTCATTCCTGACGCGACTGACACGCGTGCTCCAATTAAATTTCCAAATTGTCGTATTTCTGTCTCGCGACAATTTTTAACATTTTCAATACATGAAATTTTCAATTTTAAGATCATAATCAAATACCAACTCACCTCTCGCTAGTATTTGTACCCGGATTAATTCCCAATTAATTCTCATTTAATTTAATTAATCCCTTAAATAAAAATCAATAAAATTACGGGGTATTACATTAGTCATATCTGGGACTAGGTCCTTAAGTCATTTTGTCTATAATAGTACTTACCAAAGTTTAATTTTGACATTTTGTGGGGTAGCTAAGTCATAGAAACATTTATTTTGGACATTTTGTTAAATACTAAAGTCATAAGAACCCTAAAATTTTAGGTATGGATCCTATTGCCAAGAGGTTCATGTGGGAAGTTATATCACGACTATCAACCAGAAGAGGAAAGACTGCTGTTATTCTAACTACCCACAGCATGAACGAAGCGCAAGCACTCTGCACCAGGATTGGAATAATGGTAATTACTCAAATCAATTACTTTGATCTTGCCAGTTTGAAATGTTGGAACTAAACTATAATGGAACCACTGTTCATTTTCTTATGCATTATATGTGAAGGTTGGAGGCCAGTTAAGATGCATTGGAAGTCCCCAACATTTGAAAACACGATTTGGAAATCACCTTGAGCTTGAGGTAATTAATTACTATGATTCTTAGTGATGCAGGTGCAATCACTGATTGACACGTCATCAAATTATTATATATTTCAAATCTCATTTTTGTTAAATAGATTGTTATTTTTATTTGGAGTACGATTAGTTGATTATTAATTACTAACCTGCTCAGTACACATGTACAGCCTCCTTGGGGCCAGCTTGTCCCCTTAATTTTGCAAGCTTTTTGTATCTGACGAATAATTTCCTACTACTTAGATGGTTAGTAGGATATATATATATATATATATATATATATATATATAGAGAGAGAGAGAGAGAGAGAGAGAGAGAGAGAGAGAGAGAGAGAGAGAGAGAGAGAGAGTTTGAGGAGGAACAGTAATTAGATTAGTGAAATGATTGATTTATTGTTTAAAGGGCTTTAATACTTGGTATTAGTCAACACTTGAATGCAGCATACTCAATCCTTCACTTCTTTTGAGAGAGTAATAGTATTTTATTGGTGTTTGTGATTGTTGATCGATTTTTCCAACAACATTGACATCCTTCAGTATATGCATTTTCAAATATATCACTCTCATTTTTCTGTTCGTAGGTTAAACCCAGAGAAGTTAGCTCGGTTGACATGGAAAAACTGTGCCGACAAATTCGCGAGAGGCTCTTTGACATTCCTTCTCATCCAAGGGGCATACTCAGTGACCTTGAAGTTTGTATTGGTGGTATTGACTCTGTAGAATCAGAAAATGCATCAGTAGCAGAGATTACCTTGTCAGAAGACATGATTGTCGTAATTGGGCGCTGGCTTGGCAATGAAGAAAGGATAAGGGCTCTTATATCTGCAACTTCTAGTTCCGACGGTGTTAATGGTGAACAATTGACGGAGCAGTTGGCTCGCGATGGTATGTCCATTCTTTGAACTTTTTCCCAAATTTCTTTAGATGTTTGGTATTTAATTATTATTATTATTATTATTATTATTATTATTATTATATACTAGGTTTCAACCCCGCGCGATGCACGGGCGTAATATAGTATTTTTACTCTATTTTGATAGATAAACGTGGAAAATGTTGAAAAACACAGAGAACCAGATGAAATCCACCCTTGCATAATTGTAACTTGATCCCTCTCTTCAAAACCCTCACGAACTCACCCCATATATTACCTCATATCTCATTTTCACCATGAATAAAACCTACCCTTACATCATTACAACCTCATCACCCTGACTTTCTGCAATAAGGAAATCGACTGAGCCAGACACAATAAATAAAAAGGGAAAATGAAAAAAAAAATCATATTGAAAATTGAAAACAATAACCTAAAATAAAAAAAAAACGAAATAAAACTACTTCATTTTGGTGGATAAAAAGATATCTTGTAAAAACACGACTAATAGACATGAAATTGATCTATCACCCACCAAAATCAAAATACATAGTAAATAAAAGACACAAATATCAGATTGAAAATACCCAAAAAAAAATATTAGATTGTTGATTCAAAATGAAAGCACAAAACAAAAATCAAAATCAAATAAAAAAATGAAAGTGGAGACCCAAAATGAAATTCTGAAAACAAAAATCAAGAAAGAAAACGCAAATTGAAAAATGGAGAACTAAACTAAATCATCAGTAAAAATGATATGAATTGAAAACAAAAATTTTCTAGGGAATGAAAGAAATAAAATTATGGGTAAAGTAAATCAACAAGCTGTTGAATAATAGCATTTTTATTTTCTGTGGATTCAAACGTTCAAAGGAGGACTTTCATACCTAATATAGACAAAAATCAAAATAGTAAAAATAAGAACTTGATGTTGAGAACTTCATAAGTTTGAAGCAAAAAAAGAAAATGTGACACCCCGCCCAATTAAATATCGGGTGATCAGTCCTTTATAAAATTTAAAACAGAATGTTCGGTTGGTTCATTCTTAGCACCACTGTCGAAAACGCAATAACTTACTTAATCACCTAATATAATTAAGCTAAGTGTCAAAACATTTTTTTTTTTATAAAACCATTTAATTACCAAACCAAGTAATTTAATATGAAACATCCACGCACAATTAATTAATACAAATACTGCATCAGAATCACATGCTGAAATAAATAAGACTGGATAAATATCCCAGTTCAAAACTCTAAACCCAAAACAACAGTAGCCAACAATCCAAATGAAAGTAAACGAGAAATAGAGTAAACATAATCTCTGAAACTGTCTAAGGAAGGGGCGACACATGCCCTAAAGAAATGTCATAATGAATAGGAATGAAATAGTCGAAGCGTCTAAACAAAGTCCTGTAGCTCCCACAACAGCTACAACATACCACACAATCCGAAACTCTAAGCCTGATGTCCCTGCGGCTGAGCACCTGATATAATACATATATATAGCAAGAGAGAGAGAAGATGCAAGAAACGGGTCAGAGCCCGATGTGTAAAAATATTTGTTTAAGCAAGTATTTAAAATTTGCAGTAAAGCAAGTATCAAGTACATGTTAGTTCGAACTCTCTCTTGAGATTCTCACCCCTCTTCTATTGTGCACGCCTAACACGCATCTAAATTTTCTCCTTAGCTATACCTCCCAATATAACTAGTCTGAATTCATCCTAATAGTATTTACCCTCACTATTAGTACGCCCGTATCGCCCATACAATACGTTAACCAATTAGCCTATATCGAAAAGCTAATTAATACATTTTCCGTTTCCATAATAAGTCAAATATTCGATTAGAATTTTCTTAACAAATTTGCATGCTCATATTCATTACTATACACACTGGATTGATTCACAATTCTCATACATATATACATATAGTCACGTTTACCCTATATATATATGTAACATGATGTTGCACCCCCGGGCTATATCCCATTAGTGCTCCTAATCAATTCTGTACCCCCGGGTTATCACCCTTTAGTACACTTATTTAAATAATCTTGTACCCCCGGGTTATCACCCATTAGTACACTTACAATACATTTTTGTACCCCCGGGTTATCACCCATTAGTACACTTAAAATAATAATATTCTAACACCCCCGGGTTATCACCTATTAGTGTCTTTAATAGTAATAATACATAATAGACGTACACACATCCTATTATAATAAATAGGTATTTCCCTTACCTACGTATGCTTCTCTTACGCATTTTGATTCCAACATTTCATAATAGTTATTGGGTTATCCTCCCTCTCGAAATCTCTACGGTATATTCTCCCCGTACTTAATTCATTAAAGTATTTAGCTTTTCATACTTCTTCAGAAGTTCTGTCTTAAGTTTATTATTAGAAATTATATTTCTCATTTCTAAACTAATACACTTAAAATTGGGTCCTAGGAGAATTTATCAAAACTTCACTCTGTCGCTCGAACGAGGTGGCAAGTCGTTTGAACGACTGCCACATGTCGCTCGAACGACTTCGCGCGAGAATTCGCTGTTCGTCCCCTACCCAGATTTTTCCAACGTTTTCCACCATTTTTAACCTCAAACCTTCTCAATCAACACCCCAAACTTCAAATAAATAGTTCTACATCGAACCCCATCAATAACACATGATTTCTAACATCCTAGAATCATCAATTTATTACGAATCGTTCATAAAACGTGAAATCCCCAATTTAATTTTATCAAAACCCTAGTTCTTCCAATACATGTTCAAGAAGCCATTATTTCCAGATTTGTTCTACGTATCAATTCCTTAAAACGTGATTTCCAGTCTTCATACATTAAGGGTTTCAATCTAATAAATCACAGAACTTATTTCTACATTCAAGTTCATCAATTTCACCATTTTGATAACCTATAACATAATCCTAACAACCCTACACTAACATGAATCAAATTAATACCGAAATATAGCAAGTTATAAACACTTGCCTTGAGTGAGTAGTCTGATTTCTGGATGTTGTTGGTATAGGTGTGTTCCCCTCGTCCCGATCTACACGGTGGTGGTGGTGGTTGTGCACGGTGATGTCGATTTAGCCCTCTTCTCTTGGCAAAAGTTTTCCCTCACACTTCCTATGGCCGTTCTTGCTTTCTCCAGCTTTCTAACCCTAATGCAAATGTTTTGGCTGATAAATTAAGTCCCAATTTTCGTCCATTAATTAGGCCTAAAAATCCAATTTACCATAATGCCCTTTTTGGGGTGCCGGTAAGCCTAAAATTACCCCGGGACCCAAACTAAACACCCGAGTATACTATTTCGACTATTTCCGGACTCAACGGTACACTCGAAATCATCATACGAGTTACTAAAAATAATTGATATATTTATTCCACCAATTTAGTCCCGACACGACTCACACGCGCGTCTGACTTAATTTACTAAACTGTCGTATTATTATCTCTCGACAATTTATCAAAGTGTATAGTTCCATATTACATATCGCACAGTAATATTAAACTAATAAGTATTAACCCTTAGCACGCTAGTTAATATTTATTTTTATTGGATCCGGATTAATTAACAATTTAATTCTTCACATTTAAATTTAATTAATCTCGTTGTAATAAATAATCCCTTAATTATTTAAATCATAAAAAATGTGGGGCATTACATACTTCCCCCCTAATAAAGGAATTTCGTCCCGAAATTCGAAAAAATAAGGCATACCTGGTATGAATAAATCTGGATATTTCTCACGCATATCCGCCTCACACTGCCAAGTAGACTCTTCCACATTGTGATGCTGCCACTGCACCTGAACAAGTGGAACTACCTTTGACCTTAGCCTCCTCTCACTATAATCTAGAATAGTTACCGATCTCTCCTCATATGAACTATCTGGCTGTAGTTCAATCTCCTCAATCGCAATGTGAGTGTGTGCCAACTCATCTCGAAGGTATCGCCTCAGTGACGAAATGTGGAACACATCATGGATACGATGCAAGTGCTCCGGTAACCCCAATCTGTATGCCACTGGTCCGACCCTTTCTATAATAGGAAATGGTCCCACATATCTCGGAGCCAACTTCCCTTTCTTCCCAAATCTCATTACTCCCTTCATCGGAGATACTCTCAACAAAACTTGGTCCCCCACTGCGAACTCTCGGAAGAACCTTTTTGCATCGGCGTAGCTTTTCTGCCTGTCTTGGGCTACCCGTATGCGATTTCGAATCATTTCGATCCTGCTCGACGTATCCTGAATTACTTCTGGCCCGAGTAGCTTGTTGTCTCCTACCTCTAGCCAACAAACTGGGGAACGACAAGGTCTACCATACAATGCTTTGAACGGGGCCATGTCAATCGTAAACTGATAGGAGTTGTTATAAGCAAACTATACCAGTGGAAGATACTGCTCCCAACCTCCCCCGAAATCAAGGATACACATGCGCAACATGTCCTCGAGCATCTGATTAGTGCGTTCAGTTTGCCCATCGGTCTGCGGGTGATACGCTGTACTCAACCGCAACTCGGTACCCATAGCTTCCTGGAAGCTTTCCCAAACACGAGATACAAATGTCTTGTCTCTATCTGACACGATGTTAAGAGGTACACCATGCAGTCTCACTATCTCTGCAATAAATAACTGAGCATACTGTCCCGCTGTGTAGTCTGTCCTGACGGGCAAGAAGTGGGCTACCTTCGTCAACCGATCTACAATAACCCATATAGAATCATGCTCCCTCTGCGAAGTGGGCAACCCGATGATAAAATCCATAGAAATGCCCTCCCATTTCCAGGTAGGAATCTCCAATGGCTGGAGTAAACCTGGTGGTCTCTGATGGTCCACTTTCACTAGCTGACAAGTGGTACACTTGGATACGAACTCTGCGATATCCTTTTTCATCCCGCTCCACCAATACTGCCGCCTCATATCCTGGTACATTTTGTCCCCACCGGGATGTACCGCAAATCGGGACCCATGCGACTCCGTCATTACTGCATATCGAAGGTCCTCCCCCTCTGGAACAACGAGCCTCCCATTGAAGCACAAACTACCCTCAGAACTTACTGAATAAGACTCGGCTCCCCCGGCCAAAAGCTGCCTAACCCGATCTTGACAGAACGAATCCGCTGCCTGTGCCTGTACTATTTGCGTAATGATCTGAGGTGTAACTGTCATCGCCGACATGAATGACCGGGCCACAGCATCCTGATGTCCCAACTCCTTTAGCTTTCCACACCTCGACCGTCTCATCGACCGGCCTGCGGCTCAATGCATCAGCAATCACATTAGCCTTTCCCGGGTGATAGTGTATTTCGAACTGGTAATCTTTTACAAACTCAAGCCACCAGCGTTGACACATATTCAACTCCTTCTGCATGAACAAGTACTGTAGTGACTTGTGGTCTGTAAATTAGCGAAAATTTTCCCCTAACAAGTAATGCCTCCAAATTCGAAGCGCAAACACAACTGCTGCCAGCTCTAAGTCGTGGGTGGGGTAATTCTTTTCATGAGGCTTAAGCTTTCGGGAAGCAAAAGCTATGGCCTTCTCCTCTTGCTGGAGTACTCCCCCAAGCCCCTGTAATAATGCGTCGGTATAAACCAGGTATTCCACTCCCGCTCTGGGAAGTGCTAGAACGGGTGCTGAAGTTAACTTGCCCTTTAGCTCATCAAATGCCAACTGGCATGCATCGTCCCAAACAAACGGTACGCCCTTACAAGTCAAATTTGTCATAGGACCCGCAATCTTCGAGAATCCCCTAATAAACCGTCTGTAGTATCCGGCAAATCCCAGAAAACTCCGCACCTCTGTCGGTGTCGTGGGCTGTCCCCACTCCCTCACTGCTAACACCTTACTAGGGTCTACAGATACTCCTTTTTCTGATACAATGTGTCCCAAAAACTGTACTTCCCGCTGCCAAAACTCACACTTCTCGTATTTGGCATACAATCATGCTCTTGTAAGGTCTGTAGAACCATACACAAATGCTCGGCATGTTCCTCTTCAGTGCGGGAATAAATCAAGATGTCATCTATGAAGACAATGACAAACTGATCTAGGAATTCTCTGAATACTCTGTTCATTAAGTCCATGAATACTGCTGGGGCATTGGTTAGCCCAAATGGCATAACCCTGAATTCGTACGATCCATACCTCATCAGAAAAGCAGTTTTGGCCACGTCCTGCTCCCTGATGCGTAGCTGATGGTACCCGGATCTCAAATCTATCTTCGAGAAGTGGGCCGCTCCTCTCAGCTGATCAAACAAGTCATCGATCCGAGGCAACGGATACTTATTCCGTATCGTGACTTTATTAAGCTCCCGATAATCAATATAAAGCCGTAGGGATCCATCCCTTTTCTTTACAAACAGAACTGGGGCACCCCAAGGCGAGGTACTCCTACGGATGAAGCCCTGTCCCAACAACTGTTCTATCTGATCCCGTAGCTCCCTCATCTCTGCCGGAGCCATACGGTAAGGTACACGTGCTATTGGACGAGTGCCTGGTGCTAAGTCTATCACAAACTCGATCTCCCTACTCGGAGGCAACCTCGGTGTATCCTGAAATACATCAGCAAACTCGCAGACGACCGGAATCGAATCGAGTGGAACCACGACTGCAGAGGTCTCATCCTCTATATAAAACAAGTGGGTGGACGACCCTCCCTTCGAGCGAGGCATCGCCACCAAGAACATCTCCTGGCCCGAAATGGCGAACACTATACTCCTACTGAAGCAATCAATCATGGCCCTATACTCGACTAACCAATCCATACCAATAATGGCGTCGTACTCGAACATATCTAATACTAGCATATCGGCTGGTAAGATTAAACTACCAATCTCTATGCCTACTCCCCGGCATATAAAGAAGATCAATGACCCATTACCAAGTGGTGAGTCTACACATCTCTGCCGTGCTTAACAACCCTGTGGCCTTTGCAAAGCTAGTGGCTATAAAAGAGTGTGATGCCCCCGTGTCAAATAAGATGCTACCCAAAGTGCCATGGATAAAAAACTTACCCTCCACTGCGGGCGGTGCCTGCGGAACTGCGGCCTGGTGGATGTTATAGACACGTCCATACTGCAACTGTCCCTGCTGCATCGGAACTGCGGGTAAAGCTGGAACTGGAGCCGGCGCTGGTAGGGTGGTGGGAAAAATGGGTCTCTGGGGCTCCTGGTGAGCACCCTGCTGTCGAGGCACTCTGTCCCTATCCGGGCACTCCTGTTTCTTATGGCCAGTCTTGCCACAAGTATAACATTTTCCAATGAAGTTTCCTCCTCTCTGCCCCTGGTATCCTCGGCCCGGTTGGCCGTTACCACCTCTACCTTGGCCCTGTTGTCCTCCCTGCTGTTGACCCTGCTGCTGATTTTGTGGATGGCCCTGTTGCTGGCCCTGTGGCTGGCCCTGTCTCTAACCCCCATGACCATGCCTGAACCCTCCAGAACGGAACCTCTTAGCAGACTCCCCCTGCTGGGGACCCTGCCTCTGACTCTGATTAACTGGTACTCCACTGGCATTACCTCCCCCTGTCTTTCCCAACTGATTGGGATCTCCCCCTCGCTTGCTTCCCTTAGCATGAAAGCGATTGTCCTGACAATGCAATAAGGCTGCATTCAGAACGTCGGTATATGAGTGTAGAGAAAGGTTACCCAATAAATGCTGTCGTATCTTCCAAGTCAAGCCATCCATGAACATCTGAATGCGCTTCTCCTCAGTTGACACCTCCTCCGGTACCATGTTTGTCAAACGTGTAAACTCTTCCTCGTATTCCGCAACGGTCTTCCCTTCCTGGGTGAGGTCTAAAAGTCTCCATCTCATCTCAGTCTTGACGGCGGAAGGAAAATACTTGCGGTCAAACCGCACCCAGAAATCATTGATAGTCATCACATTTCGCTCCTCGGTAGTAGTAGTGGATTCCCACCACTGTAAGTCTGCCCCTCTCAGCTTGAAGGTAGCCAAAACCTGCCTTTGAACCTCTGTGCACTCATACATGCGAAGATGCCGCTGTATGTCCTTCCACTGACTCGCGGTAACCACATCCGAACTGCCCAAGAACTCCGGGTGACAAGCCCTCTGAAAGGACTCTCTAACTCTCTCCCATGCAGTGGGAAATGGATGCACTGGAACTGGTGCCACTGCCTGAATCTGGGGTGGGGCCTGCTGCACCACCGCTAAGGCTGCATTTACCGCTTGTGCAACTATCGCTGCAACTTCTGTTGCATTCATTGTCCCTTGAGCCTGTATGGCCGGCTGTTCTGGATGGGCCTGTCGGTCTCTTGGTGCACGTTGAGGAGGCATCTGAGACGAGAAAGAATATTATTAATCCACAGTTATTTCAAAATCTCAAATAGCTGAAGACGTCACCGCAAAATATAAGATCACAACAGTCCTAAAAATAGGGCTCTATATCAAAGGACGCAAAGCTGAAAACAGAGTAAGCCGTACAGATCCTAATGGACACTAGAACCTGATGCTCTGATACCACCTGTGACACCCCGCCCAATTAAATATCCGGTGATCAGTCCTTCATAAAATTTAAATTCCGATTGAAAATTGGAACTATGTTTTAAATTCCGATTTTCCGATTTTTTCGATCCGATTTTCCGATTTTTTTTTGCCGATCCGATTTCCGAAATATTTTCCGATTAATATTTTGAATATTTTTTATATTTTTTTTACCTTAGATTTTCGTATCTAATAAATAGTGTGAGCAGTTAGGGACATTTTCTTATCTAATAATAGTGTGAGCAGCTACACTAATTTAGACTTAGTATTATTGAGCCTAAAATTAGTATTATTGAGCTTAAAGCCTTCGTTTACCCGAGATTAAATCTCAGCCCTCTGTTCACCCAATATATATATACTTATAATTATTGAGCAGCTAGGGTTACCAAACATATCTCACCTTACCTCTCACTATACTCTCGGCAATTCACCTCTCTCTATACTCTTGGCGATTCACCCCTCTCATCTCTATTCGAATAAAGGTAACAGATCCGTTTTTGTTATACCCATTTTTATTTCTTGATCTATTAACAGATCCGTTTATTTCCGAGATTAAATCTGTATTCGAACTAAGCTAAGTGAGATGTTTATTTCTTGGTCTGTTAACAGATCCATTTCTGTTAAACGATCACCTCTGTTTTGAGATCCGTTTCTATACCCGTTTGTATATCCGTTTTGAGATGTATATTTGTTTGTATATATATGAAGATGTTTTGAGTAAGATCTGTTCGTATATCTGTTTGTATATCTGTTTTGAAGATGTTTGTATATCTGTTTGTATATCTATTTTGAGTTATGAATAGGGCTGTTAATTTTTTTGAAATTTTGGAATTTCCAAAGTTTCTGAATTTTTAGTATATGTTTCGAATTTCCGAATTTTTCCGATTTTCCGATTTTTCCGAATTCGGAAACTTTTTTGATTTTCTGAAAAAATTGGATAGGAAATTGGAACAAATATTTTATTTCCGAAAAAATTGAAATTTTTTCCGAAAGGCATTTTCCGATCCGATCTGGCCGAAACACAGCCCTAATCACAACACACCGATGTACAAGGAAAGCCCACAATGGGAAAAATCTTGGACAATCCAGCCACGCAAATTCACTATGATATAGGATTTACACAAGGATGATAAATGACTTACTCAACTGACTCGAATCCTTTAAGCCTTGATGCTATCTTCGCTCCTTCAACCTTCTTCACAATGACACATGAGAATCCACCCTCGAACTACCACAACACATGCTCCACACACGTCTCGGTATCCACCGATCTTGGCTAGCAAACCGTCACCGCAATACGGAGTCCACCGCATCATAACGCAACATATATGGAGTCCACTGTATGAACGAATACTCAACAAATATGTAGAGTAAACAAACTTTAGTGCTCAAATATGAGATCTGAGACATACATATGTATGTGAAGCTTGGATCTCAAACCATTGGGTGTAAACTGGGTTTTGGAGGCTTTGTATTGCTCTTAAAAAACTGATTGTGAAAGCCTTTTAATTTAAAACTCTTGCCAGCCCTCCTATTTACAGGAAACACGAAAAACGTCGCGGTACAAAAATTGTGAAATCTCATTCGAACGAAATATATAGGGTCGTTTGAATGAAATTGGCATTCTCGTTTGAACGAAATAAATCTTGTTCGAACGAATCTGCTAAACTCGTTTGAATAGATATCGAACGAGCTTTGAATGAATCGATTTTGTAAAACAGAATAAATATCATCAACATAAACTAACAAAATAATGCATCTACTATCGTACTGAATACGAATAAGACGTATGATCGGAATGGCACCGAGTAAACCCTATGGATATAACCACCTCACTGAATCTGCTGAACCATGCCTATAGGGTGATTGCTTAATGCCATAAAGAGATTTACGGAGACGACACACTTTCTCAATATATTTTACCTCAGCCCGAAAACCCTGAGGAGGGTTCATATAGATGGTCTTGAGGAGATCCCCATGTAGAAAGACATTTTTGACGTCTAAATGATGTAGATGCCAAAAGTGAGAAGTCGCAAGAGAGATTAATTCGTACAGAAGTAAGCTTAGCCACCGCGGAAAATGTAGCATCAAAATCCTTCTTCGAAAATTGTATAAATCCCTTAACCACCAACCACGCCTTATAGCGATCAATAGAGCCATCAGCTGCCTATTTCAGAGTGAAGACCCATTTACATCTAACGGTCCCATGTACCATTCTAGTCCAAGGCATCCATTTCCACTTTCATTACCTCCACCATTTAGGATTTTGGAGAGCCTCAACCACTGTTCAAGAAATGGATGGAGTCAAGCTGATCCAGAAAAACTCGATATGGACTTGAAAGACTATCATAGGAAAGATGCTGGAAAATAAGATCATTAGAATTACCTACAAAACCATAACAGAAAGGGGGCGTCGAATACGAGAAGGATAACGAGATTGAAAATAAGAAGTAGAAGGTGGTAAAGTGGAAGGAGTATCCAAGTTCGGAGGAGTAGGAAGTAGAGATGGTCGAGGGCGACGGGAGTATAGCTGCAAAGGGGCTCAGAAGTTACGGGAGGAGGAACCTCATAAAATATAGGAATAGGTCGGGCGAGTGATGAAGCCTCACCCTCGAAAGATAGTGAGACAATAACATCCTCAAGAGGTGGGGAGACAGGAGCCTGCAAAGTACTCACCACCCTATAAAAGGGACGTTCTCATCAAAAGTAACACAAAGGGAGTGATACATGTATTTTGATACTGGATCATAACACCGATACCCCTTAAACATCGAGAGGATTACCCTTCAAAAATGCATCGAATACCTTTTATCACTAAGTTTGTTTCGAGAGGATCATGAATGAAACAATTACTTTGAAACGCACCTTTCCTCCCCCCCCCCAACCCAAACAAACAAAAAAATGACTTGGGATACGATTTATGATAAAGGGCGGTGAAAATGACAGCAAGGTGCCAATAGGATTTGTTCACCTTCATATCACTCAACAAGCATCGAACTACTCCCATTAGGTGGCAAGTTTTACCCTCTATTTTGTTCGGGGGTATATGGGCAAGTGAGTTTTGCAAGGTACCTTTTTGAATAAGTTGAGACTGAAACTCATTAGAAACATACTCCTCATTATCAAACATGATATTGTAAACCACCATTTTAAATTGGGTTTTAATCATTTGGAGAAATTGAACAAACAAGGGGAGGACTTCATATTTTCTTCTAAGGAGATACACCCAACTACATCAAGAATAATCATTAATAAAGGTCACATAATAGCGATGATAACAAAAAGGTAGTAATCGGGGATGGCCCTCATACATTAGGGTCAAATCAAATATACTAGGAGCATGACTCATATATGGTATATAACTAGTCCTAGTGTGCTTGGAGAGCTCACATACTTCACGTAATTTTTTTTTTGTCCTACCAATCGTTCGAAAGAGAAGGGAATAACAAATATAAAAGGTTGTACTCAGTGCACAAGGCTCCTGCTTAACTGCAGGGTTTGAGAGAGGCAGATGTCGGCTGTCCTTACCCCCATATATGGAGAGGCTGCTTCCATGTCTCGAACTAAGACCAATCGTAGCTTGGGCAAGGGCACTTGCCATTGAACCAAGGTACGACCTCTAAGGGAATAACAAACGTGAGTACTGAAAATTGACATGCCCCGGGAAGACATGACAAGAGTGCAAGGTCTAAAGGGAAACATTATAAAAAATAGATTCCGATAAGATGGAAACACCGAGACTAAAAGTGGGATGTTGAGGTGGTGGACGTTCTTCAAAATAGTACAACTCGTCGCGCTCATAGCCCCTGCTAGTAATCTTCCTCGAACTCAAGTCTTGTAAGAGACAATGGGTAGGAAATAAATATCATAGCACAATTGAGTCTTTTGGCAAGTTGTCTTAACAAATAAGAGATTAAAAGAAAAAATTTGGCAATGCAAAACTGGGGAAAGAATAATATCGGGATACAAACACACTTCCCCTTGCTATGGATACGTGTTGAGAGCCATCCGCACTACGAACGTACTGATAAATGAGAACAGTGGGTGAGAAAAGAAGAGATGACTCTCCCGTCATGTGATCAGTAGTGGCTCAGAATCCAAAATCCAAGTGGTTTTCACAGCCAGAACGTAAAAAATGAAGGGGGTATGTGAAGTAATGGTGCCATTTACAACCAACGGAGTAGTTACACGAGGACAAGTGATATCAACACCTTTGGCCATGCTAGATGAGCCGAATAGTGAGAAAATTTTTATTTCAACGCGGGACGGTGACGACAAACCATCTTTCCATTACCAAAACGGGATCCGAAAGCAAAATTGCACGCATTCATGAGGATATTTATGGCCCATTGAATCGGAATACGTTCTGCCAATGAAAAGACATATTTGTCAATACCTGAATCACCCATTATATCTCAAAAAGTACTTAAAAATTGACCAAACAACAATCGAAAATTCTTGAAGGGAAGAATCACCAAGAATTTGTTGTAGGCATTCATATTATTAAGCTACCACTCAAATGGCCGAAAACACGGCAAGTTATCTAAAAGAACGTTGTTGAACAACCCAAAAACAGCCCATCCCCACCCCCACCCCCTCACCCCTACCCAAAAAAAAAAACTTTTTACTTCATAAAGAACGCCAACAACTCTAAAAGGGTGAAGAATTAGGGTTTGACCCTAAAAACAAAGAGGAATAAAAGCTACAATAAAAAAAAATTTGGCCCAGACACATCCAATTAGAACCTGAATCGCAAATGAACAATGTCGTTAAACAGTGGAGATGAACAGTAGTCGACGAACAGTAATCAATGAACAATATTATTAGGGTTAGGGTTGAGGAGAAAGGATATGTAGGGAGATTTTATTTTGGCTCAAATACAAAAAAGATTTTTGTGATACGATGACTTACCCAATTGGGAGCGCAATAATTGTAATTATACTAAAAAAAACTACAATTCTACAAGTAACTAGTGACTACAAAACTAAGACTACAAAACTAATTCTCAAAACACGGAGGGCCCATACAAAAGGAAAAATTACTAAAATAACATGAAATCCAACAAGAAGAAATAGTGGAGGTCTTGTTTGGATTTATATTGACAACTGTTGGATCGCTTATTGGAACCTAATGCATGCTTAAAATTTAAATAGGATATTTACTATTATCAAAAGGACAAAAAAAAAATAAAAAACAATTAACCAAATCAATATCTCCTACATTAGCTTCCAGTCTTCTGTTTAAATCTTGTTATCTTTATAGAAGCACCTTTTTAGCACTTCTTAGTGATATATCTTCGTCATCATTGTCCTCTCAACAACTTACGTTCTCCTTTATAATTAACCAAATTCCTCTAAATAGCTTGCTAAGAATAAATCCTTGAATTACAGATCTCTTCTTTGTGGCATTCTTATAACAAATTATTAATTTCTCAAGGTTTTACATAAACTGTGGTTGGGGCATACATTTCTTTCATGTGTTGTTGACATATTGGCAAGAACTTATATGGTTGATAATATCAATGTTTTAAAAGACGTGACGCGGGATCAAGGCGTTTTGTGCTAGTGAGGCGAGACGTAAGCCCCAAGGCAGAATGAGGCGTAAGCCTCAATTTGAACAAAATCATCACTAAATATTATCGTAAAAAATGTGATAAAAATTACAAAATGATTAATCATGGCTTTTGTCACAAAAAAGTTTATAATCACGGTCCATAATCCATGTCACCAACATAATTGATAATGTATCATCACATGATCACTAATTAAAACCAACACTAAAAAAAGTCATCAAATCGTCCAAAAAGTGCATTATCAAATTATAGTATAACATACTATACCTATGAATTAAACATAATTATAACATATTATCTATGTGCAAAGTAAAAGTAGAAAAACAATTTCAATAATATATAAATTAAAAACAAAGTATATATAACATTATAATAGCATTATAATTATAGTATATAACTAAATTTGACAGCGGAACCGCCGCTGTCGACATTTGTCGCTTTCACAAGAGGACACGTGTACAATTATAATTACTCAAATTAAGTTAACCTCTTAAATCTTTTTGTATTCCACACGTAATCCAGCCACAAACAAGTCAGGGTTTAATCGTGGGAGACGAATAATGGGTAGTTAGGGAGACATATAGTTCAGGTGGGAGACGAAAGTTAGGGAGACGAATAGTTCAGGTGTTTCTTGGACATAAGCATTATAGTATAGAAACGAATAGTTCATATGAACCATAAACAAGAGAGAATGGTGGTCTTTGTGTTTGGTTTTAGTGAAGGTAAACCCTCTCTCTCTCATGCAATCAAAACCCAACTTTGGCCTCTCCTCCCTCTCTCGGATTTCTTCCTATTGGCCTCCTCCCCTCTCGGCTGCGACTCCACCTCTCGACTTCCTCCCCCATCACAGAAACCTGGTATTCATTTACAATTTTGTATTTATAGGATGATAATTTGTTTCTTCATTGTTTTATCATTTAATGGTTTAGAAACTGAAAAAACAGAGGGGGTGAGGGAATAACCGGGTTTGGGTTTGGGGAAATGGGTGAGAAGAGCTACAAAATGGGTATGGGTATTGTGTAGGGGATAAGAGAGGTGAGAGAAGGCGCTGCAACTTCTTAGATGAATTCACGTGAAGTGTAAGACGTGTCTCCGCAAGAAGATCTAGAAACCAAGTGCCAAAGTCAGTGTTTGATCTGTGTTGGAGAGAGAGAGAGAGTTCAGTTGTGCGTGATAGGAGAGGATAGCAGAGTGAGTAGAGAATTCAGTCTTAGGGATGTAAAAACCAACTTTTGTACCTACTCTCAGACAAAAATTAAGAGAGTTCAAACGTTAGCTTCATAACGAAAGAACAAAAGCTGATAGATCCTCTTACCAGTGCCTATTTGTCAACTCAAAGATCTTTAACAAAAATCACAGATTGGAAGATTGCGTGATATGTTCTGCTTACATAATTGATTTTGTCAATACAATTTTTTCATCAGTTTGCACTATTCTTTGTTTGTTGAAAGTGCATTTTTTGTATTTTCAAGAAAACAATATATAAATTATGGCACATGTTACTTAGTTGTGGAAATTAGCACCCATATCCTTACCTCTTTGAGTCTCAATACATGTTTTTTTTATCAATTTTTAAATATCATTTCAGGTCTATATGATATGTTTTATCTTATATTCTCTATGTATATCGAGTTTATCTTCTATGTTTTTAATGTTCCAAACAAGATAATATAATTGCTAATATGTGTTGCAAATTAGGAATAAACAAAACCTAACGATAAATTAGTGATGAAAATTTGATCTATGATTGTTGGTTGTTAAGTTCCACTATCTACGCCCGTGCATCGCAGGGTTGCATGCTAGTTAAATACAACAATACAAAATATTTTCCCTGTTACGAAACCCGTAAGCCCTAGCTTGTCTTCTTTGCTCCGAAATTCCTTTACGGCCGTCAGTTCTTCCATTCTGGGCTTCGGTTCTCCTCTTTCTTCTATTCTGGCCTTCGTTCTGGCCCCAGGTAAGAAATCCGGCCTTTGTTTCTACTGTGTTAACTTCTACGGCTTTATTTGGTTAAGAAACTTTGTTGTTTTAGTTTTTATTAAGTATTTGGCTAAAAAACTTACACGCCCTTTGTTTCTTCTGTTGTCTTTATTCAGTGTTTTTTTTTTTTTTTACCAAACAAAACCTTTTTTAGTTTTTTTAACCACACAAAACCCTTTGTTTCTTCTGTTGTCTACGTTTTTATTTTTTGTAAAAAATTTATTTTATTCAGTGTTTATTTAAAAAATTTGTTTTAAATTATAAATTCAATGCAACATGACTTCTTATTAAAAAGGTTTCTGTTTTTTTTTTAATTTTTTTTTTTATAAAACTTATGCTTCAAGAAAGGGTTGGTATTAAATATTTTTATTTTCTTTTTTTTACATTAAATAATTATTTTAAAGGGTTAGAGTAATTATATTTTATCTTAAAGGTTAATGTTTTTCATTTTTCTAAAATTGCACTTAACTTAAAAAAATGTTGTTTTAATCTACTAATTCTTTTTTTGTTTTAAAATTGCACTTAGCTTATACTATTTACTATTGTAACTTGAAATTATTTTTTAAAAAATAACCATATGTGAATGAAACTGATTTTGTCAATTTGATTTTGCATCGATTAATTTATTGTCATATTATAAAATAACTGATGTGAATTAAACTAAAAAAAATGAGTTGGTCCATTTGTTTTTGCACTAATTAATTTATTGTCATATTATAAAATTAACAATATGTAAAAAAGTCATCTCGGGGGAACAAAAAAATGTTTGACCATGTGAGAAGGTCCTCAAAGATGTTTTTTTTTTTGCAATTTTATTTTATATTTCTTTGTTATTTTATTTTTTATGGTTTTATTCGTATTTTTTTAATTTTATTTTTTTTGGGTGAGGCTTACGCCTCAATACGTCTCGAGGCTTACGCCTCTCCTCGCTGAAGCCAAAACTCCTCACCTCGCGCCTTTTTAAACATTGATAATAATAATAAATATTATAAGATAACATATTATAGCACAATAATGTTATAACTGATTATGAAGATAAAATTAACATAGTAAATCTGAGATTAAATTGAGGCTTAAGCCTAGACCACCTGAATGACTGCCTTGAGGCAAGCGTAAGGCATTTTTTCAGCGTCTTTAAAACATTGGATATTATGTACTTTTTACCAATTTGTCTCTGCATGTTAAGAATTACTAGATTTACTGTTGGTTGTGTTGTATAGGTTGTATTCCACTTCCAATATTTTCGGAGTGGTGGTTGGCCAAAGAAAAGTTCTTAGTAATTGATTCGTTTGTTCTAGCTTCATTTCCTGATGCAACGTGTGAAGGTTGCAATGGGTTGAGTGTTAAATATCAGGTATATTTCCTGTCGAGTTTGTTCATTTGTCTCATTTTATAGGTCCTGTAAGAGCACCCCAAAGTTATGCTGGGCACCCACATGTGCATTTCTTCAAAAGCGTAATTTACAAACATTTTTATACACGTGGGTGCCCCTCTTAATGCTTGGAGTGCCTTTAGCAAGTAGCTTTTAAATATCGTTCCCTATTGCAATTTCAATACAATAGTACTGTTATCTAAGTATACCCATAACACTCGTATTTGTTGATAAATTGATAGTGGTTTGGGGACCATTTTTATATTTCTTAAACCTTATTTTTCTTGAGGAAAAAAAACTTATGTATTGAAATCAACATATTTATTTTGTGGTTGGCAAAATCAATTTGATCATATTTAGCACCTCGGCCAACTATATACCACTTTGTATCTGATTTGTACTTGTTTCATTTTAATAGAAATATTTTCTTTGATGGTTCAACGGCTAGATATTGTTCCAAATTTTTCTATAAAAAATTTCCAGATATGATGAAAGGGAACATGGATGTAGCCAGTCTCTAAAATCTCCCTCGTAAAATTATGGGAGTACAATGGTACCTCATGAGTTTGATCTTAAAACATATTGATGTAAAATCATTTGAAAATCAAAATTCTTGCAGTTGCCATATCGAGAAGATGTCTCACTTGCGGATGTTTTTGGGCACATAGAACGAAACAGGTAAAACAATTCATTCTTCTTCAACATCCATGTATAATTCTAACTCACATCTAAAACGTATGTATATGCAGAAATATACTAGGCATTGCAGAATACAGCATTAGCCAATCAACACTCGAAACCATTTTCAA
The DNA here is from genome assembly GCA_949130495.1 of Sambucus nigra. Lineage (NCBI taxonomy): Eukaryota > Viridiplantae > Streptophyta > Magnoliopsida > Dipsacales > Adoxaceae > Sambucus > Sambucus nigra. The sequence continues at coordinate 409,616 of CASBWL010000457.1, forward strand.
CCATTTCGCGGCAAACTCATGAGGTACCATTGTACTCCCATAATTTTGACTTCCTCATTGTTTTGTTAAGAGAGTTCCAAGGATCAAGCGTCTTTCATCTTTCCTGTAGGTCTGCGTACATTTTGAAGCTTACAATAAAGGTGCGGATTGTATATATCAAAATGTGTAAGCATGTATTAAGAGGGCTACATTTTGTTACAAACTGTTTTTCATTTCTGTGTCTTTTTTCTTTTCTTTTCTTTTCTTTTCTTTTCTTGGGTAGAAAAATTGTAGGAGAAAGTTGGGAAAGTATCATTGAACTTGCTAGAAACTCCTCTTGTTGCATAGACTTCCCTGTGGGGACTTTTTAGCTTACACACAGTGAGTTGTTGCAAATTCATTATTAAGGGGAAGTGAAAATAGTTTGGGGGATTTCTTGTAAAAATTGCATCGTTCATGGTGTCTTTTTTGCAATTGACCAAAGTTGTAATACGACCATAGCATTGAAATTTCGCTTTCCATCATAAGCAAATAGTTTTTTTTCAATTTAACTGAGGTATGTGCCCTCTCATCGTGTTTCCTGTACTGGGTTCTGATGACACGGAGTGGATTGGTTCCACGGTTTTTGAATCAAAACTGGAACTGATATTGTCCAATAGGATCCAACCTGTCTGAAAGGGCTCTTGAGTTGGTTCAGATTAGTTCTCAATTCCAAATATGTATTTAAAATATAAATAAATATTTTTCCTTAAAATATCATTAAAAAGAACAGTTTAAGAGGACTTTATAAATGTAATCTAAATAACTAAAGTCATAAATAGTTTGAAATCTTTAAATTAATGAGAGAACATATAACATTTTTCATATATATACCTTGAAAAGTTGATTAGGATAGGGTCGTTTCTAAAATTGGTTTGGGTGTTCAGTTCGTTCCAGATTGGATCGGTTTATTGTTCGATTTGGTTTGGGTTTGTGCTGAAATAGGGAATTGAATTGAAAATTTGGGTTTTACAATTATAGAATCACGACTGAACTAATAAGGAAAAATCAATCTGTAAGATGAGTGCAGATTTGGCAAAGCATCGCGTTGAGCGTGTTTTAAACTTGAGCAATGTGATTGCACCTACGTATTCGTCTCGTTTGCAGAATCAAAGTCTGCGTAGTTCGTGGGTCCGTACGATACGCCGAAAAATTCGATTTTTTGGTGGTTTTAGTGGTTTTTGGTGCGTGTGGGGTGCCAAATCCGGCTAGCCGCCTACAAACGCCCATCTACCATAAAAATCGTAATGAAACTATAAAAATTCGCTCATCACTACTGAATCCGTGATGGTGCTCAAGAGGCTCGTGGGGTAGAAGAGTTAAATTTCCTCTCCTTACTATTGCGCCCAAGACCATCATTATCAAATTAGGGTGAAACCCTCTTTTATAGCAAAAGTGCCTTAAGTGGGTTTGACTTATGTCATGTAATCTGTGGAACCAAGTGTCCAATATTTATGGTGTCACTTGTCACAATATATGTGGTGGCATATTTAAATGAACAAATTAAACCATTACTAGAGTATTATCTAGTGTAATCTATCGAACGTGGAGTATACGCAATATATTAAATCGCGCGCAATAATATTTCATCCCGTGTAGGGTCTGGATTGTAGTAAAACTTGATAAATTATAAATCATTATTTGATCAAATCTGTGGGGTTAATTTATTAGGGTGTTGGTGGTTAATTTATTTAACTCCGCTTTACATTTGCCCCCTCGTACGCATAGTTGGTTTGTTGATGCTTCAGTTGAGACATATCAATTCTGTGTACGAAATAATCGTTTAGCATGTTTCGATTAGGAAATCATCACATAACAATATTCAGTATGTTATCATGCGTGCTTATGCACATATCATTTGCGTATAGTTTTGAGCACCATCTTTGATGCCTCTGTTTTTCATTTTGGAGGGGTATTTGGGGGGTTGCCCCCATGCCTCTCGAATGAGCGTGTCTCCATAATTTTATTGTGGTTTTAAACATTTTGAACAACAAACTTGCAAGATGTACTGGCCGGAGCATCCAATTGGTGGTTATCTAAGTATAGTGGATCTTTATAAGATCAAAAACCTGTCAAGAGTACTCGGTCGAGTAACCATAAGTGCTTCGAGTGAATTGGGGCTTTTAAACCAACATTTTTTTGTAAGTGTGCCCAATTTTATTTAGTCGGGCAATGATAGCGTGCGAAAGTGTGCTCGTGTAAGTGCACAGTCGTTTTCTGTCTCGCCGCGACTATACAAACAAACCTAAATTACGACTACACTTGCAAGGCAAGCACATCTGTGAGTCGGGTATCGAAAATCCACAGAGACGAGTTGCTAGAATTTCTAAGGTTTAATATTCTTAAATAAAAGTGTAAAAAATGATTATACACAAAAAGGAAAAAAATGCAAAAGAGGAAATGATTATTCTAGGCAAGGGTATTGAAACTAGATTAACAAAGCGAGTAAAACTATAGGCTGCATCGAATATCCCTCACCCGAGTTAATTTGTATAAAATGGTTACATGGGTCGACGAGTTATTACAAATGCGTCTTGTTTCAACAGTTAATTAAATAAAGGGTTGTCACGCCCTTAAATCCGCATAAAAAGCCTAATAAGATTTTGGCGTCAACAAATATCTCGAAAATTACGCGCGAAAGGTCGTAAGCACGGGACATACATGATATGCTCTGTCAAATCTCCTAAGAGCAATAACTAGGACAACGCACCCAAAATAGACCCGTAAACACCATCACCAAAGCAAAGTAACGCGTCAACTCGAGTGAGTTCAATTCAAGCACAACCTAATTTAAATTACCTAGAAAGCATGTTAAAAATGCGATAAATAAAACGGTTAATAAACGCGGTAAATCTACACTAGAAAGCACGGGAAGAAAGCACGTAAACTAATTATAAAAGCATGTAAACCTAATTAACAAAGCAAGAATTAAAGGAAAACAACTATATTACATGGTAGGGGAGATGAATAGTTCAACTTACAATCCAAATGGGGTGTTAAGCCAAAGAGAATCAAAGAAGAACTAACCAAAAACCCAAACCCTAACCTACAACTCTCTACAAACTATCCTAAACTAGTATATCTTGGTATTTACAACAAAAACGAGTATTTATAGTAAGTGGGAAAAAGTAAAGGAAAAAGGAAAGAAAGAGGAAAGAGCCCAAAATATCTGCAATCACCGGTCGACCGAGTCCAGGGGACCGATCGACCGGTCCCTTAGACAAAAGTGCACTGTCTCCTTCCCACGACAAAAACTCAAAGGGCGTGATCGATCGGTACTCTGTTTTCTGGCCTCCTTTGGTCATCACATGGAAGAAAAGGTTGATTACTGAAACGGGCATCGCTTCTTCGTCCGAACTCCAAACGACGCACCGTTTGCGGTCATGTGGTGCTAACTCAATGAACTACGCATCCGTGGAATTTTCATGAGCCGATAAGAAATGTGAATTGACTAAAATGCCCTTGAAGTAGCGTCCAGCGACAAAACTTCTTCGAAATGCAACGAATCCTCACTTTTAGCATTCTAATACCTACAAAAAGCACAATTAACCCCTGCAAAACATGTATATCTCCAAATCCAAGGTTGTCTGGTTAATGAGCATAAATATAGGCATTAAGGACCGTAAAAGCGCTAGAATGCATAAAGTTAACGGGCGAAAATATGCAATATTTAATACGACCCACACCCCCTAACTTAAACATTGCTAGTCCCTAGTAATGAAACAAACAAAACCAGATCACAGAGGGCGGTACAAGACGTATATATGCATCGAAATATAAATGCCACTTTCGTAGGGAGCACGATTGCATTTAGCATATGCAATAAGCCGTTAAACCCCTAGGTCACCTTAGTGGACGAGTGTCATCTCGTGAGGGTTTTCAGGGATGAAACCCACAAACATCATAAAGTTTCCTCAAAATATGCCCAATCACATGCGACAAACTTAACAATACGAATAAGATTTCAACATGTTATTAGCATAGCAAACAAATTCACGTGAAAAGTCCGTAGTTATTAACATTATCGAATGCACCTCAATGAGTTGAAACTTTAAAATGTGGGAGGGGAGTGAGCACACGCAAAATGTGATTTGGCGAAAAACTTATATAAATCGGATAAACATTAAAGCAAGCATATATTCAATCCTCACGGGAATTACACTCATCAAATGAATTCACTTAAAACAGGGAGGTAACACACATAACATGCGGGTATATGGAGTAAATGTAAATGGAAACTAGGCCGCACACATCTCACAAATGAAGAACGCTATATATAAACTGAAAAACTGTAATCTCAATAAAAGGATACCGCACACTAAAAGAGGCGAAATGCATTTTCACAGATTATCAAAACTATTATGACTTTTAAATTAGATGCACCCTAAGATCAAATAGGACTTGTAAAGGGTTATGATGTAGGTTAGGCTAGGGTACGAAATGAAGGATATGTATGTACGGATTCAAGGTGTTTGGGATGAAAACTCGGGATAATGGGAAAATGCGGGCAATTTCAAAATTGGAAAACAAGTTCCAAAACGGCATTAGATATATCATCGGGGAGAGTAATCAAAGCTTATTGAACTATATACAACATTTACAACTTTCTCTTTCTTTTTCTTTTCTTCTTTTTCACATTTTTCTTTTGTTTTCTTTTGCTTTTTGCTTTCTCTTTTCATCACTTTTTTCACTACTTTCTTTTATTTACTTTTCTAACTCTCATATGCCTAAATTGCAACCGACATCATAACAACATCATTCAATCCCAAGCAACATTCCAAACAAAGGTATGGAATGTATCTATGGGCTAAAACTCCAATTAAGTGTTGGTTATGGGAATGGGGTTATGTAACGAAAGGCTATATTTAGGCTCAAAGGGGTTAACAAGGGTAAACATATAAGGTGAGGTCAAGGCTAATATGGGTGGTATAACAAAGAGGGCATATGATCATTTCACAAAGTTTATGCAATTCTCGAATCAAAACATTATATGAAAATCATGATCAAGTAACACATTTCAAGTATGAACTCAATTAATGAACGATCAAATGAAAGAATAATGAGATTACCAAGGAATTCAACTGTAATACCCCGTACTTTTATGGATATTTATTTATGGGATTAATTAAATTAAATGTGAATTAATTGAGAATTAATCCGGATAAAATACTAACGAGATGTGAGTTGGTATTTGATTATAATGTGTATATATGGCAATATATGAATATTGAAAATATTGAAATTGTCGCCAGGCTAAAATACGGCAATTTGGAAAATTTAGTTGGGACGCACGTGACAGTCGCGTCAGGAATGTAATTATTTGAATTAAAAAGTGAATTTTATTTTTATCAATCGTATGGTCATTTTGAGTGCGCTAACGAGTCCGGAAGGGTCGAAATAGTCAGAAAACACTAGCCGGGGGTTTAGTTTGGATCCCGGGGCATTTTTAGGCCATACCGGCAACCCAAAAGGGTAGTTTGGTAATTTCAAAATTTTGGGAATTAAAACCCACGAAAATTAGAGGTTAAAATATGATTTAGTCTTTACCCACTAAACCCACTAACAACACTAAATGACTTAATGGGCTACGGGAGTTTCATGAGAAGTTAGGAGAGGTTCCCAAAAGAGAAAACCTTAACCTTCATCTTCAACCTTCAACCTTGGGAGAAAAAGGAGAGAGAGAAACCTTCATCAATTCAACACAAAATTCAGAGAATAATCCAAGGCAAGTGGTTTAATTACGTTAATTTCAAGCGAATGTTTCTTCCATGATTAGAAAATTATATAATCGCATTGTATTGGAAGATTTATAAAAAAAAAACCATGAGATTGGAGTTATAAATTCAGATTTTGATATAGGTTTGCATGTAGAATTGTTATTGGGTGATTGAATTAAAAGAATTACTACTCTTTATGTTACAAAAACGGATTTGTTTATGGAAATTTATGATTTTATATTCTAGGGTTCTTACTCATAAGATTTGGGGAAAAACTTTGGGAGATTTGATAATTAGGTGTTGTATAGGAAGATTTATCCCATGTATGTGTTAAAATACGACCTAAGTATGTTTAAGAATGATTAGAAACCTTGAACTACTGTTGGAATGATGTTTATATGAGATTAGAGGTGAAGAAAATTGGGAAAAACGAGATAGGAGAATTCTGGGCTCGAAACTGTCACCTCGTTAGAAGGCCCGCCCAGGTCGTTCGAACGAGCTCGTTCAAACGAGCTTCTAACGAGTTGACAGTTTGACTTCTAACGAGTGGGATGTTCGTTCGATGTCTTTCGTTCGAACGAGATCTCGTTAGATGCCCACTTCGTTCGAACGAGACTTCTAACGAGTTGACAGATTGACCTTTTTGGCCTGGTTTGATTTCTAGTGTCCCGTAACCTTGTTTAATTGTAGAGATAACATTACCTTGATGACTAATTGATATAGTTGGGATATTCGGGATATATTGAGGAGTAAAATATAGAAGAATGATTTTAACCAAATGGTAATTGTGGGTTAGGACGCGAATAACTAATTACGACGTGAGGATAATGGATAATGTGTATATATAAACCGGGGACACGTGTATTGGTATCAGAATGAGAAGTATACCACTAATAAATTATAGTAATTACTAAGAGGTGTGCATGCTTAGTATATGTATATGATTTTATGTGTATGACATACCTACCATACTTGCTATCACGGGAGGTTTACGTTCGCTTAGGGCCATCTAATCTTTGTGTGCCCAGATTTAGATTGGTACTTAGAGGACATAGTTCAGAGAATGACTTATTTGTGAGTTAATAGGTCAGCTGACTATGGAGCGTAGGTATGTACGTGACCATGGATATGTTGAATTATGTTCGCCTCCATTTTTGTGTGTTGTGCTTATTCTAACAATTCCTGAGAGATTCGGAATTTGTAATCCTTATGTACATGATGTACCGGGATGGATAGCAGAGTATGTGTACACCACAGCTTAGCCTCGGGGTGCTTATATTGTATATTTATGATGTGAATAATATACGGTTAAATGAAAAGGAATTGTTATGTTTAATTGCGAGTATAATTGTAGTAACGTGTTGATAAAGATAAAAAGGGATAACCTGCTGTGAAATATTTTGCTAATAATTGAGAATCCGAGTTTAAGTAAGGCTACCTATTTAAGTGATGACGTTGGGAATTTATATTATGAATCGAGTAGAAAGGTTAGAACTTATGTCGGTTTAGTTAGATATGGATATCACGTGTATGGGTACGGTACGTTAGGAGTGCACAATTAGTCAAGAGGCGAGTATTTCGTGTGAGAGCACGTCCTAACATGTATTTTGCATTCATTGTTTTAATGTTATTAAAGCACTTGCTATTTTTAAAATACTCTCCACTTTCGGGCTCTGACCCGTTTGCTTTCAAATCTATTTTTGTAAAAACCTTTTTAGGTGCCCAGCCACAAGGACACCATGCCTAGGAATTCTATTCAGGTGACGAGCTATAGCTGTTGTGGAAGTTACAGGGCCTTGCTAGTAGACGCTTCTTTTGTTTTGACTCCATATTCAGTTTCATCATTTGTAGGGCATGTCGCCCATTTCTATTAGAGACATTTCTTATTTCAGTTATTCAGATCTTTGGCATGTAATTAATTCAGGATAAACTGTTTTATTTATTTCCATATTGGGATTGTTGTGAGGAGTATTTCCTCTAGACTCATTATGACTTGTTGATTTCACTATTGGGACTTTATTGTGTATGGTTATGTTATTCTTTTATTCTTCACTTACTTCATGTTAATCAGATTTAATTTAAAATTTGACAACTTACTTTTTAAATACTAGGTGGTTAGTAATCGTTAAATGTTTTCGACAGTGATGCTATTAACTGAACCAACTTGGCATTTTGAATTAATTTAATAAAGGAGTAGGTACCCGATATTTAATTAGTCGGGGTGTCACATCAACGTTTTCAATGAGAAAAGAATAGCGTATACGCTCACAAACGACGAAAGGTACAAAGCTTACTCGGTGTAAGTATATACAATGCAACAAAAGATTACCGAGTTATAAAAATCTTAAACCAAATCAATATAAACTGTTCTAAAAAACCCGCCTAGACTCCGCCTAGGCACGCCTAGGCTTAAGGCTTGAGAGAAACGCCTCGCCTTACGCTTTTCACGCCTTATTCTTGGTAAAACTCTTAAGGCGCACTTTTTTCTAAAAACAACAATGCCTTAGTGAAACGATGTCGCCTTTTAAAGAATTTGTTTACAAATCGGACCATTATCTTATCCAAAATAATCAAATAGTATTTTAATTTGCATATAATCAGACATGTTTTTATGATATGTGCAATGTTTCTATTTTAATAGCCTTGTTATGGTTAAAAAATATTAAAATATATTAAGAAGGCCTAAACGCCTTTTTATGCCTAGGCCCGCCTAGGCTTCTAAGGCTTAAGGCTTGGCCTCCACGCCTCAATCATGCCCCGCGTTTTTTAGAACCTTAACCATAAAAGTGCATGTGCTCGTGGGAATAAAGTTTAATTCATGAAGTTATTCATAATATCAATAAGTGAGACTAAAGTCTAATAACTTCTAAAGTCGAGAACATGCATCATTAGGCTGTCTATTGGATCGGGTAATTATTAAAATTTATCATCGGAAACAAAGGCAAAATGCCCAAAAAAAAAGAAAAAAGAAAAAAGAAAAAAGAAAAAAGAAAAAAGAAAAAAGAAAAAAGAAAAAAGAAAAAAGAAAAAAGAAAAAAGAAAGAAAATCTTTTTGAAATTTTCAATTTTTTAAGAAAAGCACACTAAGTAACTAACATGTGAGCAAAACATGGACTAAACAAAGAAAATGGATAGAATATCCCACAACCCCTAACTTAAAACTTGACATTGTCCTCAATGTAAATTACGAACCAAGTCAAAGAGAGGAAAAGAGCGATATTACCCAAAATTGGAGTGATCCCCATAAGAACAAGTCCAAAGAATCTACAAAACAAGTTAGTACCGAGCATAGCAAAAACAAATAACAAAAAGTTAACTAATTACACTAGACTAAAATAAAAAGAAGAAAGAATAAAAAGCTAACTATATACAACCTACTATTTAGGCTTCACACTAACTGTACACTAGAAGTCTAAATAGGTGAGGGTCCACCGTGAAACGATTTGACTTTGGAGGATAACCGGTGTACCCTCACATACAAGCATGCCCTCCGAAAAATATGGATTCCGTTTGAACAACGGAAGGCATGTGTAAGGCGGAAGAAATGAACCATCGCTAATTAAAAGTTTTGGTGGGACGATGGGGGGTTTGGATTGAACGGGTGACAAAAACATGTGGGGACCGAGAAAAGTCGAATATCCTCCCAAAGATTTTGAAATTGGAATGGGACACGAAGGCACAAATGCGATCATGGAAGGCGACTCGAGCAAGTACTCCTCATCGGCGAAAAGGTTTAAAACATTAAAGTTTGAAACCGAATCATTGGGTACTTGTGACGGTGTGATAGCAGAGAATGAAAATAGGGATGAAAGAAATTAAATTTCATGAGATGAATCGCATGAAGATTGAGTTTCGAAGGAAATAATATCATTTTCAATGAAATGTTCTTTTTGGGGGGCTAAAGAAGAAATCATTTGATTGCAAATAGATATTACGTCATTTTCATCCTCACTTTCAATATCTATTATGAGATGGGCAAAGTCTAGAATGGTTTGTTCCAAAGTAGGCACAAGTACCTCATTTGGTTCAAAATATTCCTCAACTTCGAAAGTCTCGGAAGCAAAATCGTCGTCGGACTCAAATAATAAATCCAACTCATGTTCCCAACAACGATTTTTTTCCCGATAACGATTTTCAATTTTCTCATTTTCATACATACGCAAACCCTCACCGAATGTCATAAGTCCAGGTGCGGATGCATGAAAATAGGAACTTTGAAAATTACCATCGGACTTAAACGAAAACTCATTATTATGGGAATTTTGAAAACTATTCGAATTCGTTTCAAAATTCCTATTATAAGGAGGTAAAGGCCCAAAATCATTATCATCATTATCAAAATTCCAATAACCTAAGTTTTGAGTTTTGTTATACTCGCCCAAAGTCATATTTGAATTTGTTATACTTTGGGATTCTAAGTATTCACCGAAAGTCAAAGGTTTGCGAGAATTTTGAGAATTATCATAATGATTACCGAAAGAATTGGAATAAGACACGCTTACCCCAAAAATGGCTCAAGTGGCGAATTCCACAAAGTAAGTGCGCGCGGGAAAAATTCGAGAGTTTCTAAGTGCTCAAATGTGGAAGTTCTGCAAAAAGGTTAGGAAATAATACAAATAGAAAGAAAATACTAAATCAAATAAAGTCTAA